>BOPP01000224.1:1260492-1298223 GCA_017312745.1 Gryllus bimaculatus | reverse complement strand
GCGGAGCGGCGCCGGGCGGGCGGCCCAGAGGGGGTGGCAAAGCATTAGGGCAAATCTCGCGCTGGCGCGGGCGACGGCGCTCCATAATTGAAAAATAAATTCATCCGATTATTGTAGCTCTCGGGACGTCGTTAAAAACACTTGCTAAGGCGGAAACCTTAAATGACGGGGAGCGGCGGCGGCGCGCTGCGCGCGGGCGCGGGTGCGGGGTTGGCGCGGGTCGGGCGGCCGCGTGGCGCACTCAAGAGAAGCTCGCGAGGAATTAAGGGCTTATTAGCGCAATCCTGTCGGCAACGGACTTAATCCGCAGTTCGCTTTGGAAGTCTCCGGAGAGAGGGGAAGGGGGGAGGGGTGAAGATGGAGAAGGTGCCCTAATGCGCGGAGGACGCCGTTCGCATAGTGTTTTGCCACAGTCTGGGCGCCAAAAGGTGGAAGTCCAGTGGTAACACGAACGATTTTTCTTTCTGTTTTAGCCGTGTAATTACCCAAGGGATTCGGGTGAAACGCAACATGATTTTTTGTTTATTTTGCATTGTTTTCAGTTTTTTACTAAATGAACATCATTGACATCGTTATGAGGAGCTTTTCAATCGAAATATGGCGGTAATTTATCACAAATGTTTCCTTATAATTGAAGTTACAACAGCTTCTTCGGTCTGTGGTGAAACAATGGTCTTTATTTCCATTCAATATTGAACATTTAAGAATTACAGTTTTCACTATTTTGTGATTGCTTAAAATTTTTGTGTAAGGTACTAATATTATGTTTCTATCATTACAAAGATATATAGCAAAAACATTTACAACGAATATAAAAGGTAATGTAGTTAAATTCAAACTTTTGATGTCAGAATTCGACTTTCTTTCGTTTACAGAGCTAGAAAAGTGACAGTTTTTGTAATTAAATGAGAACGACCCTCTATTGTTTACTTGTATCAATTTTACATTAAGAAAATAGTCAAAATTATTCAATTAATTCATAAGTGTCTCGGCCTTCGTAGACCAACTGCCACGTGCCCCTTGGTATGCCGAGACCATTCTTTTTATCGTGGCCTATATTTACATTTCTCCGTTTGATGACATTTATCTGCACGCCATTAGAAATAGCCTCTTAGCACCCTTAAGAAATGCTCTTAGACTGTTACAAAAATGCAAAAATGTGTGTTATTTACCAACATGAGTAAGTGCTAGCGCACACATTCTAGAGACTCCGTAGCAAACATAAAGTAATATAACAATATTTAAAACAGCACAGATGATTGTGTTACGTGGTTATACTCCGATTTAATAGAGTGGATACCTGCAGGTTACGAGCTGGAAGGTAAAGGGAAACATTTCATTCCAACGGGAGAGCTACAATTCCAACTGTAAGTCATAACGAAGCTGCCGATGAATGAGAGTGCCCACAATGTGGATGCTCCACCCAATATTCCCGACCGGGCGCAGTGGCAAAAGGAGCGCCTTAACTGCGGGTCGAGGGGTCGCTGCGCGGAGAAACGAGCAGGACGCGCAGCGCCTGCGCGCTGAGCGCGTCGCAACCCCTTGCCACGCCCACCCCCACTCATCCCCGACCCCACCACGTCCACCACCCCAGCGCAGCTGCCCTCGCTCAGCCCCCCCCCACCGCTCGGGCCCACTCACCCAACCTGCGAGGTTGGTTCTGTACAGCGAGTAACAGGCGAGGGATGGGTGGGACGGGAGGGGATGGAACGGGCCGGGGCGCGATTTAAATGAAAAGCTTAGGTTCGATCGAAATGCGAGATGGAAACGACTCTGGAGCAAATCAGATAAAACGCGGGAAGCGTGCGCTAAATGAAGGATATTACTTTTTCGGAATCAATCCGGCGCGAAATTTGGGTAGAGCTGGTCGTGAAATGAATGGATTTTCCGCACCGAAGTGCGACATCTTTGTTGACCTCTGTGACCTTCGGTCAATAAATTATTTTCGTCGAAACTTCAATTAGGGTTCAAACAAACTTTCTACAAGATATGGACATTTTCTGGTAACTAATTTCTGCTGTGACGTTCAGATTAAATGATATTTGCAAGCAATAAGTACAACATTATATAAATGCTCGTGCTCTTCATATATCGGATTATTATTATTATTATTATTATTATTATTATTATTATTATTATTATTATTATTATTATTATTATGTTGCCGAGGAGACACACGTTTACGATGTACAACAACAAAAAACTTCGTATAAGATAATTTATATTAGTTTAATCGATCATTTATAGTGTAATATAACACATAATAAGGCTCCGTTGAATCACGTAATGCATGGATTTATTTTTACAAAATGTTTCATTTTCTCAATGAAATTGAAGAAATCCTTTTCATAAAACCTATTGATTAAAATTAACAATTTAGTTCGCTCAAGCCAATATGAAATTACGCAATTCATACTACATTCTGATTATTTAAAAGCTAATGTAATAAAAATAGTTAGTTTTATTTGCATAAAAATAATTTTTTTGGAGAAATTGTTGTTTTGTTTACTTAGATTCCTTCTGTTAACACAACCCTCAAATAAATTTAAACTGATTACAAAAGCTACGTTTAATTTGTAAAAACATTTACTTAAAGATTTTATTTATAAGTTATCAACAAAATTATATTAACAACAAAAACTGAATTCAATAAAACGGTTTTATGTAAGTTACATATAACACTAAGCTTCTCAAAAACAATAAATTGTCCGCAAAATCTAGAATAGATATTTGCTTAAGAGCTCCTAATACGTTTTCTCTCATTATATAACTAATTACATCGTCAAAGTAATTACAGTTACCCGTAATTCTGTTAAGCTCCAAGCCGAAAAGCTGATATGTTGGCAACCATACATGTTTTCTAAAAAGAGCCAAAATTGAGGCAATAGCAGTTAATACGAGAAGATAATTCGCTGTGGATGACAAACCCCTTCATACGGAAATATAATCTCTTTATTCTGGTAAACCTAATAATGTGAACAATCTAGAAATTCATTGCAACGACATAACATGATAATTTGCTTTTAGCACGAGCAGTAATATTCATTTCATAGAGAATTCGAATACTATCAATAAACCATTTATTGAGACTCATTATAAATGTATATTATAATAAAAATTTAGTGTCATACTGGGTAAAATTTAAAACTATTACAAAGGAGAACAAGACACAAACAGTATATTTTTATGCATTACAATGAGCTTATTGAATACAATGCCACTATAAGTTGTAAAATTATGGTTTTTTACTTTGATTCTCAAGTAAAGAAATACAATTTATTATTTCAAAACTTGAATGTGTAAAAACTGTTCAAAAGATGCAGAATATCGCACAAGAAAAATGTTGAATCAAAAAAGAATCCGTAGAAATGAGTAGAAATGATTCGAAACAATTCTTTGCGTCAAAGCACGTAGAGGAATTCGGAACCACCAATTCACCTGGAAAATACATTGTGTTTGCACCGAAATCATTTTGAGGAGACGCAATCTCCAATTCGATGCAGGTATCCTCGATTATCATCCGAGCGCTGCACAATCGCACCTCATTCAACTTGTGGAGGGGCTGAGGAGGAGGAGGAGGGGGGGGGGAGTGACGGAACGCAATGTTCGCACCGCCCATAAGCCCCGCGCGACAGTAACAAATTGCCTTTGGGGGAAACCGCCAACACGTCTCCCTCCGGCCAAGGAAGAATCGGCGACAGCAGCGCTCTTTCTCCGAGCGACGAACAGCGGCCGATCCGCGCGCGCTCTATTGTCATTCCCTTAATGCGACTCCCCGCGAACGAAGCGACGACGCTTCAGAAGGCGCTCCGGGGACAAGCTGGCGTCTTCGCCCGCCATCTCGTCCGCCGCCGCTCTCCACCCGCCGCCCACGCCACAATCGCCTTCAGCCTTCAACCCGCTCGCCTGCCGAATCCATTCACCCTCCCGAGAAGGGAATACACATCTCTCAACACTTACTTTCTACACGACCTCTCAAGCGATAACAGCTCGCTTACTTAGCCTTTCTAACGCTGACCATTCACCGTTCACGCTCAGGGTCTGTCGTTTCCATTCACCACCCACCAACCTATCACTCTTCTGAGAATTCATCACGTCGCTAACCACAAGGCGTCGCTAACCCGTCAGGGGCAACAGATTGGCGTCTTGGCCTTTCTATTAAACTCCACTCATCACCCACCCAGCTTACAGAACGCCTACGTACTCAACACCTTCAAATTCATCGTATCTTTCACCGCAAACTTCCGCAGAACCTACTTGCTTCCATTCACCTCCTTTGGTCTACCATGCCACGATTATTCTACTGTGTTCTCCTATCCTCCCGAACAAGCACAGACTCTACCTCCATTTCCCAGCCTCGCCCACAAGAGACGGAATTCAACTTTGAACCCCAATTCTCTGCGGGGCGCACCACACTGATCGGCATCCACTTTCAACTCCTTCACACACCTTCCGAACCCGATCTATTACCACCCACAATTCTTCGCTATCTGAGCCAAACTCTACGACGGTTTTCACACTCAATACCTACTTACACATCCCCAAATACCTCACTGCATTTTTCAAACCTGCTCTTCCCACATGATTTAGATCAGTCTTCACATCCTTCCTGTTTAAGAACGATTTCCCTCAGCAACACTCACCACATTAACTCATCCGTGCTCCACCCATCTGCCAATCGTTTCTTTCATATTCCAAGCATTCCTCCAACCGCCGCCGTACTTTCTTTCTCTCCCCTCCCGCCCGCTGCCCGCCGCCGCCGCCGCCGCCGCCGCCGCCGCCGTCGACGCTTTGATCCAGCCGGGGCGTAATTGGCGGCGTCCGCCACCAGCGACAGCCAATCTGCCGGCGGCGCAGCCCAGGCGCGCACTGGGCCCGAACAGGTCGGCGGGCACTTTGGGGAAAGGAAAGCCCCGAGGAATGGCTTGTCGACAGTTTCGGAAGTAAAGGAACGCCGAATTTTTAATATTGGCAAAAACGAGACAATGTGAATTTCTCGATAAATATTTTTACTTCAGAGAGTGCAAGTAAGTATTTAAGGTGAAGGGTAAGAAATTTCTAAATATCACACAAAAGTTATTTAAAGCTGTTTCCAAAAACAGGTTTTTGCAACTCTCCGATATGTTGATAAAATGTCAACGACAATTCTCTGCAAATATTGCAGTTTTTACCGTAAATAGGTACTGACGTAACTATATTGCTAGAAATAGTATTTAGCATCTCTATCCTTAAGCTTCTTCCTTCTCTTCTTCTTTTATCACAATATTTTCCTGGATACTCACAAGCAAGTACAGAGGCTCTGGTAGTACATATATTTTTCTGAGCAATTACTGTGAATTCAATAAATACTTGAGATACATAAAACTTTGTCTCTCTGCACGCACAAGGATAAACAATTTTGTTAGAGATTGGTTTGGGGTGAGATTGATACCAGCCCTGTTCTTAAAATCGTTTCGCCGCAATACTTACGTCATCGACTAGACAAAGAGATAAACGTAGCTACACCAAGGATAAGCGTTCGAAAAGCAAGTCATTATGTCAGTAAATAGCTTTGTTTTTACAAATTGGTCTTTTTTGTCCTATCAAACGCCTGGTTCAAAGTCACGGAGGGCGTGCATCGTCCACTTCCCGCGCGAATCGGCACACTGGGCGCCGCCCGCGGCGGAAGAGAAAAGCTCGCCGCGGTGCGCGACGCTTCGAAGATTGCCACGCGGTTTATAAAACACCCAGAGGAGTCTGTTTGAGAAAGGGATTCCGCCGAGACAAAATGTCCTTCCGCGGGTAATGCGCTGTGAAGTAACTTATTTCGCGAGTGGAAATCCTTGATGGAGTGAATCAAAACGAGCGACATCTTTGACTGTCACGCGGCAATAACATCCCGATGAAAGGAAATATGGAATTACATCCTAATGGGTTGCTGTCTTGAATGACTATCAATAAAGCTTTACTTTGTTTCAAAGTAAATTTTCTCCGTCAAGCGAAGGAGGAAGAAGTAGTATATTGCTTTTAAAAATGGAAACACAAGCAGTCAATCTCAATGTTTTTAATTACTCATGTACATTCAAGAGGCGTCCGAGTTTATATTAGTAATATCAGATACATAGCAATCATACTGATCTCAGTTTCGCGTTGAAATATTACAAATTTTTTATAGGAACACTTCAAGTATGTCTTCAAATGAAAGCCCTATCGTATGCAAAAGTAGTAGATAAATGTTTTAACTACTACTTTACGTGATCTAGCTGAATGTCGCTTCACCGACGCTTTAAACTGTTTAAAAAATATTTTCATATGTTGAAAATTTCTAATAGGCAAGTTTTAAATAAAAAGAAAATTTAAACTTACAGTTGTCTGTTATTTCATCGAGGAGTGTAGACGTGCAAGTATACAAAAATTAAATTAATAGTAAAAAACACGAAAAAATAATAATCGCAACTCTGCTTGTAGAATGTTCACTATGCCCTCTGCAATACATATTTATAAGTAAAAATCGATGCAAATAAACGACATTAATATTTCAAATATAATGTATTGAGTGAATTATAATTCATTTTTAATGTGATTGCTTATCTTATGCTTCTCAAATGCTTTTAAGTAACAGAGGACCACATTTTTTTCTTTTGATTGTAACATTTTACTGAACTCAAAGTATCCCAAACATGACTCTATTAAAGTAACTTGTTGAGAGAGTAAATCGAAATGTCTATCACTAATGATGAAATCATGCATTCCACGTTGCGTGCTTCCTTTAGAAAAGGTTTTAATTGTGAATACACATTACAGGTACTTTCAAAAGTCTGGAGCAACAAACAATATAAGTGGCTTCATCGAATTGGGTATCGATTCTTTGAGAATAAAAAGTCAGTTTGTGTGGGGAAGTCCGAAGAATAAATTGGGTAAGAAAATGGCGTCCGCACGAGTCTTAACGATACGCAAATAGTTGCCGGCGTGCACTCGGCCAACTCGTAACGCAAGCAGAGCATCCGGAGCGCAGGCGCAGGCCGCGGGCGGCGCCACGCCGGGAAGAAGGGAGGAGGAGTTCGGAGTTGAATGCGGCGGAATAAGAGAGGCGGAGGGCCTGCGGTGGGAGAAGGGCGGAGGGGACGAAGTGGGTCGAGTAGGATGGGGTGGGGCGTGCGAGGGCCGAGAGATGGGCGTGGCACAGAAGCAGAAGAGGAGCTGAGCCAAGAGAAGTGAAGAGGGGAAGGTTAGAAAAGGGAAGGTCAGGGCAGGCAGTGCCAAGAGATGCGGAGAGGGGAGGGTGAAACAAAGAGAAGCGTAGCGCGGGCAGGGCCAGGACAAGCGGGGAGAGAGAGGGGGAAAGAGAGAGGCAATGCGAAGAGAAGCGGAGTGAAGACAGGGCCAAGAGAAATAGAAAGAGGTGATTGAGAGACACAAAGGCAGAGTGCAGGCATGGCCGGCAACAACTGGATAGTGTTGGCCGAGGCTGAGAGACTGTGTGAGGAGTAGGGAGTGTAATCGGGTCTCTCTTACAATAAGAATTAAAGACAGAGAATTGGGGTATGGGAGGGACAAGTGACAGTGGGATAGTGTAGGGCGGACTGGGCTGAGATGAAGTAGGAACTGCGGTGGGGAAGGGTTGGAATGAGGAGGAGGGGAGCGGGTTGGAGCCAGCAGTCGGGAGATGACGGTACCCGCTTGTGGTGCCACAAGGAGAGTTTTTTTTGTGCGAGTTGAGTTGCGAGAAGAAAGATGTGCGAGGGGAAGCGAGAGCTTCGAAATCAGACTGCGCTGGCGCTTCGGAAATGCTAACGTGGAAAACTTCGCCACGGAGTTTTTTCTTTGCACACCACCTAGACGAGATACACGTTCGAAGGTTCTCAGTGATCTATGTACGGCTGACACAGTAGTAGACATACCACACATAGTTTTTGAAAATAACATTCAAAGTTGACGAATACCGGAAAGAAGATATGCTAAAAATGTTCTATATGAAACTGAAATTGAAATAGAAAAAAAATTGGATTAAAATCGTTGTTTACTGCAGAAAAAAATAGAAATCCATATTGAGAGGATAATATATAATTTTTTTTACAAAATATGAATTTTACATTACATTCAATAGTTACATTTCAATGCACATTTTGGAGAACTTCAATTTAATATTTGCTAAATTGGTTAAACTTTGTAATTTTTTCCCTTTTTATTTGCATTCTTGTATCATTTATGCAAAAGCCAAGCGTACCTAGAAATAAATGATCAAATTTTATGTTATTTCATAAAAATATAATTTGACTAGGTGTGGTTACAAAAAGAATTATTGTATCACCCAAGAGTGCAACCAATAAACACAAACAGCAGCATGATATTTCAAAGGCCCGTAATTAGAGTAGATTTTAAAAAACGCTAGACAGCAAAAATATTATATTCCAACTGTGACACTGATTGTGAAAACGTTAGTCATTTAAAAAAAAAATATGAGTGGCGGAATATGTTTACCAGGCACAGAAAATATATTGGACTGCGCAAACACGTAGCCTATTAAACACCAGTTTATGATGAGTTGCCCTCCAAGCAAGTACTAATAATATATGTAACTTCTTTTAACCAAATTTCCCATCACATGTTTATGGCCAAAACGTCATCATCTTCGGCCCACTAACATTCCGTAGAAGATCATAACATTTATTCTGATATATCTTGCGTACTTCGGGATTTTTTTAAAACTGACAATGCACTTCATTGCTCCTTTCATGCGCGTGTCTAGATTTGCTCGAACTAGGCGCAAGTCTGTCCGCGTCTGTCTCTGTGCGATACAACGAACAGCGCCGCTACTGTTTCAGATGACTGAAACGCCGCGCGGGGCAGGAGGCAAGTCGGGCCGCGGCGCTAGTGGCGCTCCTGGCGGCCGTCAGTCTCAGACGCATCGCCATCGTCTCGCCGTGCGACTGCTGCCGTGGATGGCCCCGGGCACCGAGCCAACTTCGGGCTCACGCCGCCGTATCTCAAGCCTTAGCCCTCGCCTCAGACCTCCAACCCGCTTCCGCCGCCCTCCTCTTTTCAGCCCCCTTCTCTCTTCTCTTCATTTGTCTTCTCCTCTCCCCCTCCTCATAGTCGTCTTAGACGGTCGAAATTGATAGTCGTTCCGAAGCACACTGACACAAAATGTGTCGAAAAAAAGCAACGGAATCAACTATTAAAAACACACACGATAAACAATGTGATTTGAAAATGTGTCATGGAAAGTCAACCACATAAATGTTTGTCGAAGTAGTGTTGTAAATAAGGGTATAGCTGATTAAAAGATATCTCTAGTCATTTGAAACTCTCGGAATTGTAATCCATTTAATAAGAATTCAGAAACCAGCTGTTGGATTTATTTAGAAAAGTCCTTAAATGACGTAGAAATTTATGTTGAAAAGTGTAAGTGTACTAGAAAAAAGATATCGCTCATATCTCGTCCTGCTTATAGACATTGCAAATAAAGAAATGAACCGTTAAATTGTCTCAAATAAATACGAACATGTTCAATGATGTTCGTTTAGATTTTTTCTCTAAGTTCTATTGACTCTTCAAAATTCTTGCTTTGTCAGCCATTCCCACACCCAGTTCAACTCCATCATTACCAACACTCCCTTCGCCTACGCTATTTCTGTGACGCGTCCACCCCAGCTTCGCCATCCCGTCTTTTACTCCCACAACTGCTTTCACCCGCCTTAGAGCACAGTAGTTTCCGCGTTCGCTCAACTGCTGTCACTTACAGCGGCCGCGGCTCCAGTGTTTGGGCCACAGAGCGCAGCGAACAGCAATCGGAATAGCGGGGGCTCCAAATGTTTGTCGGCCGCCATAGTGCTTAATAGCACTCGCTTCCAGATATCGTTAAGTCTGATGTATTTTTGTGTCTGCGTTCTGCTGAAAAACATAAAAGCTTGATGGCTTCCTTCTATTGTTATTTGGCGTATAGTTTATCGTAGTTTCCATTGAAAAGGAAAAACGTAGAAAAACAGGTTTTGATGCTTAAACTATTAAACAAAGAAACTTTCACAGCGGGAATGTGCATTTTATAAGGAAAATTTTCACAAAATAATACTAATAAAACGTCGTAAACGTAAATAAGGATAATAATTTAATCATTTTCAAAATGTATATTTATTTATTAATAGGCCCAACATAAAACATGAATGTAGTTTACATAAAAATTACCGAATTAATAGCTCGTAAAATCTTCAAATACAATTCAATCGATAAATTCATTTCTCATTTGTAATTTCATTGAATACACATTATAATTCCGAACACATCTGTCCTGAACAATAAAAGTGTATGACATCACCAATGTTAAAAGATCTCATCCATTTAGACATCAACGTCATTCCGATCCCATCCAACGCGCGGCATAGAAGCAAACAAATCATTTATCCAATCGAAGCGCTGTGTCAGCTCAAACGTCCATTATTGTCATCCACTCCCAAACAATGCGCGCAAGAAATCCATTGGAGCTCGCCGCAAAAAGCGGGACAGCGCGGCGCCCGTCACAGCGCGCGGCCGACAGGCAGCGCTGCCACTCCGGCTAATTAGGTGCAGCAGCAGAGCAAACGGAATTCCGGTGGAGGGAGGAAAGCCGACGCACTGCCCGCGGCTGGGCGGCCGGCACAAGTCGGAAGGCGCGGACGGCTGGGCTGGAAAGTGAGACGGAGGAGGTGAGATAAGATAATGAAGCTGGGAGATGCGGAAGGAGAAATGCGATACGGGAGGCAGTGGCACGAGAGGCGGGGGCACGAGAGGCGGGGGCACGAGAGGCGGGGGCACGAGAGGCGGGGAGACGAGAGGCGGAGGGAAGAAAAACTAAAAAGATAAGACTGAATAAGAGAATGTGGGCTAACAGGATAAGACAAGGTGGGGACAGCAGAGGGAAGTCGAGGTGAGGAAGATGTGAGCCAAAAAGAAAAGAAGCGGAGAGAGAAGTAACTAAATGCAAAGCATGGAGTGGAAATAGGTTGGCAACGCAAATGGGTGGAGTTTAACACCGAGAGGCTGAGCAGGGCAGAGCGGGACAGTTGGGGCGAAGGGCCTGGAGGCAGCCGACAGGTCTCCGAGGAGTTGGCTCGGCGCGCCGGCCGCCGCGGCCGCGTGTTTGTTTAAAACATGTCGCGGGACGGGCTGCGGCTGCGGCTCGGCGCGGCCGGCGCGTCACTTGCTGTTCCCTTCCCGCTCTCGACCCTCCCCGCCCCGGCCGCCCGCGGCCGCTCGTCACTTGCGTCCTGCCCCGTCGCGTCCGATTGCAGCCAGCGTGCTACGCCAACTCGTGGCGACGGCGCCGCGCGAGGCGTCAGCCGGTCGCCGCGACCGCTCGCGGAGCGCGCGGCGCGGCGCTGACTTGCAAAATCAGGCGACGTCCGGTATAAATTTGTAAAATACTTTGGGAAAGATAGGGCAAGTGGCTGGCGGAGAGCGCTCAGGAAGGCAGGAAGGCATTTGCGAGCGGCGGCGGGCGGCGGGCGGGGGGCGGCGGCGGGCCGGGGGGGCGGGCGGCGGGCGCGCGGCGGGCGGATGGACGAGGAGGCAGGGGCCCTCGACGTCCGTCAGCCGCGCCGGCCGCCTTTTCTTTATTCAGAAGGCCGGCGCGACAGGTCCCGCCAACGCGAGGAAGCCGCTCGTCTCTGCTGTCCCTCCGCTGGGAGGAGGGGTTGATCCCCCGAGAAGGGACTTTGTGGTATTTGTAGGCGTCTTTGGCGTTTTGTTCGCTTCTCTGAAGGGGGGATGTAAAGCTTGTAAAAAGAACCTGTAGTGCCGTGGGGATTCGAAAAGTAAAGAGAAAAGGAATACAAATGTTACATTTTTTTCTGTGTCTTTTGAATAATATTTTTATCTGATACGAAAAGTTTACGAGCGACTGTGGCATAAAAAGCATTGGCAAGTAAATCAAGGAAAGTATGTTATTTCTTTCTGGTTCTCCATAGAAAAAACACTATTAATTAATGTCACTTTTCAAAGTGAAGTATATTTTTGGGATGTTATTCAACGTATCAATATTGGTTAAACAAGTTTCAAAATATTTTTAAAGATTGATGATTACATTTATTATACAATGCAGTAATATGTTTTCTTGAGAACAAGTGCTATATGGAGTAACATTTAACATCAAGTTTCCGAATTGGAGTACACAACAAAACTGCGATAATTTAAACGCTGTACATTTTCTAACGTAACGAGAGCATTGACGTGACATATTACATTTTGAATGTAACCATTAAAAAACAAGTAAAATATTATTTTGCTATTTTTTGATGAATCTATTTAGTAATGCACATTTCTCGTGAATGTATTTTCTTTCCGATTTAATTTCTGTCAACAGTCGCTCCCATACTATTAGAGAGCTGATTGTTGCTAAAATACAGATAAACATGTTTTGTTTTTCAATAATTGAATTCACTGATTACTGAAAAATCTAAATCCGACCGCTATTGAAATATTAACATCGAGGAGAAAACGGCTCATTTTTAAACACGTTCTCATTCCCAGCGACCCCGTTACCCCTCTTCTGTTATTTGTGTGCCCGAAGACGTATATTATGAGGAGCCATAGCTTCAATAGAAACGGGCACACAACTCTTAGTTCTTCCCAACCCAAGCACTAAAATCGCTGAAGTCGCTATCGTTGGCCAACTGATTGATTGATTGGATTCATTCATTCGTTCTTTGATTGACTGATTAGCGTTTCCAAGCGCGACAATTGCTAAGGTCATTAGCAACGAAGTGTAGTGCATTTTCTTATTGCGTGGGCTGGCGGTGATTTTCCGCCGTTGCATGGCCAGAGGTTCAGCGCCTACCTACACGTCGGCTCGCGGAGTTTTCCTCAACCACGAATATTCAATCAGCGGAGCGCCGCCTCAGCCGAGGGAAGCTTTGAGCTCCGAAACGGTCTCCCAAACGGCATCTGCGGTACTGTAGTTGTACATGTGTGTAAGTAAGGGGTGAGGCTGAGAAAGGGGAAGGAACCATGGCGCGCGGTTCATGTGTGCATGTGCGTTTGATATGGTTCAGCTCCGGCGTTGCCCTAGTGCTGATCGGAGAAACCACGGCGAAATACCGATTAGAGCAGCCGGCCGCTAGAATTCTTCTCCAGACAGCGACTGAATTCGAGCCAGCGCATGAGCTAGTGACGAAATTCCTGCCACTTTCGGCACTCGAACACTAAGACTTCCCAGATAGAGACTCTGAAATGACATGAGGTGAAGCTCTGTACCACCTCCGCCTATTGAAATCCGTGTAGCAGGTGACGCCTACATTATATTCCATTCTTCAATTCTGATGTGAAAATACGCTTTTAGGGATTTAATTATTTCATTACTAATACGGCAAAAAATTAATGAATTACGCACTAAAATATTAAGAACACGAAAGAAAACTGCTCTTATGCAACCAGCGCGTTCCAACTGGCATCCATTCTCCTGGTTCCCTCCACCCCTTTCTCCTGCGACCTGTGAGGCTGCGAGTAGAGCAGAAGCCTCATTAAGAGGCGCCGTCGCGTTGAGTCGCGTCGCTTGGACAGGGAAGGCAGGCAGGCAGCGCTTCGCTCAGCGGGTTCGCTTCGCCGCCTAACCACCGCAAACGCTCTCGAGTCGCCTTCAAACGCCGATTTCCGGTGACGGCCCCAGGCCCTGGGGTTTCAATTATTTTCTCAGCCGACAAACCCTCGCCGCGCGCGTTTCCGCCCGGGTGACCGAGGGATTTTAAAGCCCCGCCCCGCCCCTCTCCGCAGCACCCCATCCCACCCGCCCCGCCGGCCCCACCCTCTTCGCATCACATTACCCAACCCGCTAGCCACGCCCCCTTTTCACTCCGCCCCCGCAAACGTCGCTCGGGTGTACTCGTATCAACACTTTATTCCGCCCCGCGCGGGCGGCCGGCGCCGCGAAACTTGGTAATTGGCGCTGCTACCGGCGGCCGAAGAGGAGGGGCGGAGGGGCTGCGGGGACCCACGCACTCCGCTCGCCGGGCAGGGCGGGGCGGGGCGGAGCGGGGCGGGGATTAAGCGGAGGGGCGGGGGCGAGAGGAGGAGGGAGCGGGCTTTTATCGCGGTGAACGGCGCTTGCGGTCCGCGCGGCGTGTAAGTGGCTCTAACTGGTGCGGCGTGCAGGCAACCTACCCGCCCGCTCCTTTATCCCGACGCCACATTTAAGCTTTTACGGAATTTCGGGCTTCAGAGCGAGCTGATGGAGAGAAGAGAATACTTGTGTCGGTAGCTCATGATTCGATCTCTGTACGGTTGATATCTAATTCACTGTAGTGGCCACATACACAAGTGATTCTAGCTTAAATGATTCTCTTGATTAATACGTGATTTTTTAATAAAGATGTTTTCATGAAAACGCTTCACCCATTTTCTTAAATTATGCAATGGTTTTACAATTTTTGTAATAAATTGCAGAAGAAGAAGAAGAGGAAGAAGAAAGCGAATCACATCATTATCTGCATATGACATTTCTTCAAGAATGTTGCTTAAATTTTAAAGTTCAATCATCATCGTTTGCACATCCTCCTCACGCATTTCGCACATATTTTAATGTTTACGGACCAGTCCTTTTTCTTTTGTAAAAAAACACATGTTTGATTTTTTAACAAATATTGCATATTTTAAAAATAATTTAACATATAATAGAAATAGATTTAGAAATAATATAACATATTTTATCCTTTATTCTAAATTTGGCGATACTCAGAAACGAGGAAAAATATTGAAAATACTCATATTCTTATACATAATCAATACTTCACAAACATATTTAGTGTCCATCTCCATCTAAAAACGTCAAACTTTGTTTACAGAGATTCTCATACTTTACAAAACTTGACAACATAACCTACATCCTCAGCATTCCATCGAACATCTCTTGAAATGTATGAAGACTACATCTACAATATATATTAGCATAATTTCCTAAATACGTATTATGTAAACTACAAATGTGCATTGATGAAAGATAAACTAACCTACTTCTGTTATTTCCATTCGTACTGCCTTCCATGGCAGAATATACTGTTTCTCTACCTCTCACGTAGTCGAATAGTGAAAGCTCATTACCAAGCAAATATGGGTAGGCAACCCGCGTCTCTGCTTACGTCAGCGCCTCTCGTTATACTCCTCGCCTTGCTGCCCCACCCTCTAGGCCTCCCCCGCCCCATTCGCCGTCCCTTCCGGTCCCCGTGCTCACCCATCTCTCTCTGCCTCTGTCTCCGTCCCCTCCCCACCCGCGGAACCGCCCCCGCACTTGGCATTCGCAGCCGTACCGCCTCCAAGTGGCGACTGATCCATTCAGAGGCTGCGGTGGCGCCGCCTCCTCGCCGTTTCTGCAAGTTTCTCGGGCTTCCGCCCTCTGGAGACGACTAGAATTGCGCATCAGCTCCAAACACAGTTTGCAGCTGCAGAGTGAAATGCAAAAGTGTGGCACGACGTGGATATGGAAATTCTTGATCAAAACTCGACGGTATAGCTGCAAAAGTTTACATTTCAAACATTTCTGGTTGTTAATTTCGCGCAGCATGTATTAACACATTTTCCTCACTGATAGTGGTGATATTTTTTATTTTCGAACAAAACATAATTTACGGTAGAAGTAAAAGATGCGAAAGGAAAATTGTAAAATGAAATATTTTTTGAAACAAAATACTGAAACATTCGCAAACACGAATAATATTCAAATGTTAGTTAGTACTAAGTTCATTGGAGAAACCAAATCAGTTCTTTTAATTATTCATATTAACAATTGTTATAATTCTTATTACTTTTAATTGAACACACAAAATCGAATGCAATAAAAAATTGTTATCAAATGCAATGTACAAATATATAATATTTTATTTTTCTCTTCTTATCTTTTCAATCAAAATTGCAAATACACGACTAATATTGTTGAATTGTTGCATAAGACGATACAGACCAAGCTGCAATTATTGTGAACATTATTTTGGTTTTTTTCATTTTGGATAGATAAACGAATATTTTTAATAACTCAACCATATCTAGCATAAGGCAACGCAATTTCAGCGGTATTTGAATATGAATGTGGGATCCACATTCAAGTGACTCAAAAAGAAAGAAAAAAATTAAATAAAGTAAAATCCATCCACGCAGAAAGTGATAAAGATCGCTTTTTAAGGGCAGTCTCAAATATTTTACTACTCAATGAAACTAAACTAAGTAAAGGATTCAAAAACTCAAAATCGTACATGATCTATATCTGTATTTTCGTAGCTCTTTAAAACGACAGGCAATCACGATATATTACAAACATTTCTTCAGTTTACTATCTAACACTCGAGTTAATTCAGCGGACGTGCGATTTGCAGTTTCTGCCTCTAAATTCAGTCACGCCGCGTTGTAATCACATCCCCCGCTTGCTTATGGCCGCTATCGGAGCGGCGAGAGACGCTGTGTTGGAGTGAAAGCCTCTATAATATGCCTAAAGGACTTTTACGTCGCCTCCGCGCGACAAAGTCGCACGGTATCGGATCCGCCGCGTCCTCAGTAAAACGAAACGGCTACACGCAGCCACTGCGCGCGGAACGGCGCGACGGCGCGCGACCGCTCCGCTCTGCTCGTCACGTACCGTCCCAGCCCCCCCCCCCCCGCCATCACCCCCCCCCCGCGCCATTCCCCTCCCCGTCGCGTCGCTTCGCGTCACACCGCAGCTTCCCTCGCTGTGGTCTACGTCGCGCCGCAGTGCCGTGTGCCTTCTGGTATGACGGGTCGGGGGTGGCCAAGCCATCGCACACGTTTATATGGTGTCTGGAAATAAATATTGTAAGCTTCTAGGGACGCTGGGCTGTCGAAGATAGTCACATTGTGCGAATGAAAATGGGGCGGAAAAAATCACAAAGTGAAGTTACACTGGTTTCATTTTCTACAGACGGATAGGCAACGTTTTGGTGTTTTACATATACACTTTCTGCCGCTAAGAACTCTTATAATTACCAATCATCAGTGTAAGTTGTCTACAGTGTAAAATATTCTCCATCATTGACTTTTGGTTAATTTAAATATTGTTTTATGTATTATTTGGCGAACGCATTTTAAATGCTATTCTCTCCGTTCTGATAGCTAACAATATCAAATATTATTCTTGTAACTACTCACGTTTTTACCTGATGTTAATTATAAATCAGCTGTTTCCTGAACATATGTGTGACATAAAATATTTTCAAAAGCGTTAAACATATTTGAATTTACATTTAAACCAAAATTCTTCTCCCCAAAACAAATCTCATTCACTTAATAATATCAAAATACTACCAAAATTTGTACATAGAATTTTATACAGACTTTCAAAAATATTTAATATGTGATAAAGAAGTGCAACAGATTGTGCATTTATTTCTTCGAATTAAATTCTAAAAAATAATGTATTCCAAACTTGTTGAAACCTTTAAATTTAGGTGAATCACAAAACTAACTTACAAGATTCCAGCAATATATTGGAGAAGGTAAATAATACATTGATAAGTATCAAATTATTAAAATATACTCTTCCAGAATTGACATTTCCATCACGTTTTGAAGAATTCAACCGTAAACAATAATTTTCCGAGCATTTTTCGGGCAGGCCCTGGCGCCGCCGCGCCGCAGGTGCTGCTTGGTGGGCCCTGGGCCGCGCAGCGGAGGCAGCGAGAGCGCGCGCGGAGGGGGCGGACAGCGCCATAAACGTTAAAACGCGGCGGGGGGGGGGCGGGCAGCTCGCGAGCAGCCGGGAAGGGATGCGGAGGAGAGAAGGGGGGAGCGGCGCCGAGTATTTACTCCGGTTACGACTCCGTCCTCCGCGGCGTTAAATAAAACTCCGCCCGCCCGGCCCGCTCGAATTTGTTTCAATCTCCCCATCTCGTGGCGATTCCGACGACCCGGGTCTCGCCTCCGACGGAGGCGGTGACGCAGAAAGAGCAGGCTCTGGAGGAGGAAGAGGTGAGCAGCGAGATGAAGAGTGAAATGGAGACGGAGAAATAAATTTACGAACTCGAGAAGAAAGAAAGACGTGAATGGTAAAAGGAAGGAAGTGATGACGATGTGCAAGAGAAAGCTTAAGTAGGAGTAACTTCAATGAGTTGGTAGCAATACGAGAAGAAAATGATTCTCCTTAAACATTTTCAGAACAGGTGTAGACTGCAGAGGTGCGGGAGATGAATGGCAATTTAATGAATGTCGCTAACAAACGTGAACGAGAAGCTCTTTCAAGAGTAGAAAAGTAACTCGTTGAGGTAGGATGAGGCACAGGAGTGACAAAATTTTATAATAGTAGTAGCGTGTCAGAGAAAAGAAATGAGAATGAAATTTATAAACTGGAACTGTCTTAGCAGTAGAAACTATGCGGTAGAAACTGATAAATGAACTACATACATTGCGCACGACGCAATACAAAAGACATAGATATAGCACACACATTATTCTGAAATACCAACAAATGAAAAGTCAAGAATTGCTACAATAAATCCGCGAAAAATTTAAATCCCAGTAAATGTAAGCGGCTGCAAAAATGTCGGCAGCCAAAGCGCTGTAATTGACATCTTAGGACAGTTCAATACTTAGGCACTGCATTCGTTGAGTAGAAAATGTTATTGAGATGATAGGAAAAGAAAGAGACAAGTAAATGTCAGGTTAACTATTTGGAACGGCTGATAACATAATAACTTCCAGTTACCGTCAACAATAGTAAGATAACATAATTACGCATTTAACCGTAACTATCGTAACAATCTTAACTAGCATCTACACAGAGACGCTCTGAAGTTAGCAGCCATTCTCCATGGAGTATCTAACTCTTGAGGCAAAGTAGAATGTAATAGCTTGTCACAAAATATCCCTAAAATAACATTAATAATAATAATAATAATAATAATAATAATGGTACAAGAAAAAACTAAAATTACCGGCATCTAACTCCAAAACTTTAATGAACAATAACTTTAATCAAGACCTACTGACAATGAGATACGCCGTTGCAAAAACCAATCAGATATTACCGAAGGACGTCGAAGGGCTCGGCCGCGTCGCAGGAGATGCCGTCGGTGCAGCTGGGCGAGTGTAGTTGGACGCACCGAAGGAGGAGTGAGTCGGGTCACCTGCGCGGGGCGGGGGGCCGAGGGGGGAACGGGCGGGGCGGGTCGGAGTCGAGGGAGGCGGGGGTGGAGTGTGTCAGGCAAACGTGGAGCGGGGGGGGGCGGGGTGAGTGGGGTCCATTTAGGGACGGGGCCGAGCTGGGCGGACGTAGGGTCGCGGGCTGCGGCAAGGCAGGGTAGGGCGGGGTTTGGACAGGGCGGGGAATGATTGGCGCGGAGGAGGGAGGCGGCGCGGCTCGGGCGGGCGCACGGGGAGGGGTGGGGCACGAGAGTGGACGAGTATTGGGCGGGCGGGGAAGGGGCGAGAACAGGAGCGAGGAGGAACGGACAGAGCGAGCGTGGTGGGCCACTCGGTGATTTGTGGGGGCGGGGAGGCGGGCGATTCGCGCCAGCCGAGCGCGCCATACATCCCCTGTGGCAATGGCGCCCGTAACCGTTCGGCGAGTTGGCGCGCCGCCAGCGCCCCAAGCCCGCCGGCGGCGGGCCCCCGGCGCCGCGGCGGGAAGCGGCGGGGGCGGCCGAGAAAGTTTCGGACGGAGGAAGTTTTGAGGCGCAGTTATAGAAAATCCGGCCAACAGCTCTCGCCAATGTAGAAAGTTAACATTAAACGAGGTCTCAGTGGAAGGTGTTTCTCAAGAAAGCGAATTCTTCGCAACGGCAAAGGATACGCATTTTCGTGCCAATAATATTTTCGTAAGTGTAGTTTATGCCCAGCATTTAAATGAAAAAGTGTACCTTTGTGTGGGGAATAAAACGTATTCTCCAACGATATAAGATGCGCGCGTATCAGGCATTTGAAGATTCTAATTGTGTCGGAAAAAATAATTTTAATAATTGCTTCAGTGCATGTATTAATGATATAGTGATATAATGAAAAGAAAAGTAAAATAAATAAAAAATTTCCATATGACAGAACAAAAATATGAATAGCGTGTTTATCCAATATAAGAATTAATTAAACCTCTAACTTACCTTCTTTTATGTCAAAGATAAAATCTTTAAATTCAAAAACGATAACTCTAAATCACAACTCTTCACACACACCATGCACACACCAACACCACACACACATCACACAATACACAGTCTTTAATATTTCGTAAAAAGTGCATCATGAAAATGAAGCAACTCGTAAGCCTGATCATGGTGGCAAATATAAAATTTTACACTTGAAAAATATAATTCTATATGATAAAGTTCTTTGAATATTAATTTACATTACAACAATATCACAATTGATGACAACGTATAAAAAGCGAAATTAGTGATGAATGCACTTGACGCGATTCAGATTCAATGCAGCTTGATTCACGGACAATATTCAATTGACAGTCAAAACATCAAGAAACCTAAATACCCGTGTCTTCATTATAATTCGAAAAAGGTTTTTACTTGTTTCCGATTTAAGTACGCACATTTAATTGTAAGTGACACTTCAAGATGTTGTGCACATCTCTTAAATCTCAAAGAAGTGCTTTCAAGTGTTTCTTCTCTCTGAGTGTTAAACGTTTTGGAAACTTGCCCGACCCAAAGTCCTCGTCGCTGCGTGCAACGTACGCCACTTAGGGACATTCCCGCCGACCAATCGCAATCTCCTCGGACAGCTCGCAACGCACGCGCGGCGGAGGCCGGGCGTCGAGGCATTTAAAAGGCTGATTAGCCGCCGCTGCGGCACAGGCTTCGACTTGGAGGGGCTGCTGTCCTTTGAGAGCGGGCCGCGCGTCAACACGCCGACGCGGCACGCGACCCGTTCGCCGCCGCGTCCCACACGGCCCCCGTCACGCCCGCCGCGCGAGTGATCAAAGGAGGCGCGGGCGTGGAGAGGGCGACTGCTGCGCAGCGCACGGGAGCCAGTGGGGCGGGCAGTGTGGAGAAGGGCGGGGCTGGCCGGGGAGGGAGCATGTTTGCAATGGAGAGGACGCGGAGGCGGCTAGCGGTGCGGGGCGTGGCGGGGAAAAGAGTGTGGGGATGGAGGCTCGTCTTTTGGCAGGGTGGAGCAAGCGGGACAAGGAGACGAGAAGGCTGTCGGAGTTGAGGCCCATGGCAAGCGAGGCGGGGCGGGCGGATACGCGCTAACTGTGGGCAGGGACCCTCGTCGGGGATGGGATCAGGCTTTGCGAGAACGGAAAGATGGGTCTGATAGCGCTGTGGAGGCTCAGCGGAGCAGGGCGGGGCTGGCCAGAGTGTGGAAAGGGGTGGGACTAGGCAAAGGATGCGAAGCGTGGCGGGGCTGGCAAAATAGTTAGGGAGGCGGAACGGGGAGTCATGGATAGCGCGCGGTAAGGGTCACGGAGCGGGTGGGGGGGCAAGCGGAACGAGGAAGCGAAGGCGGGGAGATGGGGGAGGCGAACAGAGTGAGTGGGGAAGGCGGGGCGCCCCAAGAATGGGCAGGCTTGGGGGGTGGGGCGAGAAAGCAGAGCGAGGAGGCGGCAACATGGGAGAGTACTTGTGGGCGCGGGAGGTCCAGCGGGGCAAGGCGGGGTGGAGGCGGCGCGTGCCAGTGGTAAGTGGGTATCGGCGGGGGGCGGAGGGTTTTGGTGGAGCTGGGAAAAGGCGGGGTAGGAAGGACGTGAAGTGGAGGGGCGTGCAGAGCGTCGAGTGAAAGGGCGGGCGGAGGGAAAACTGAAGAGGCGTCGACAGCGGACGTGGAGGGGGCGGTGACCCCTTCCGCGAGCAGCAGGGTGAAGCGCAGGCTACCGCGCCCGGGCGACAAGAAGACGGGGCGACAGCTGGAGGGCCACGAGGGCGTGGGGCGGAAACGAAGTGACGGGGCGACGTGGCAGCGGGGAGGCAAAAACGTCCTCTTCCACACGTGGGCTTTTCTTACTTCCTAGCATTTTCCACTTCCACTATTGTCAAGTTTACTCTACTATAAATCCTTAATAAATTCAAATATGAAATAGGCAAAGAGACGCATGTAATATCCATCCATTTGTATGAAAAAGAAAACTGTAGTAATTGTGTTTACTCCTTATTTGAATGATATAACTAAAACTGTATTACTTATATTCAGTTTAATATTATTTTTCATTATAATTAATCTATGACTATTATCATTATTATTAAGACGGTTCCCAAAACATTGCTCACGAGCAGTAAGTGCTCCACAAGAAAAACGTCTATTGATTTTTACCACTTAGAAATCATATCAATAACAAAATAATATCGTTATATGTCAGAGTCTGCACGTAATTGACACACATTCTCATATATTTGTTTTGGGAACACAACAATTGTACGTACATTTACGTCTATTTTGTTTTTAATTTGATGGTTAAGCATATATTAAACATTTTTAAACAAAATAATTTGTCTTAATCACCGTACAAACCGTTTTACTATCCATAAAAATCCGCATTGCATTACCGCGTAACAAACGATAACCTAATTTACGAATCCTCGGTGACCAGACTTCCAAAAGCGTCGGAAGTGATATTTCATCGCAGAAACAAAACCTCTTGCCAAGTTCATGTGTGCAACGTAATATACGAGCTGCAACAACATGACAGTCCGCAGAATTTACACGGCATAACGCGAAATTCCATAAAATAGTGAATGTGTATGAGAATGAATGCCCCGTTGTATCAATACACCACTGGTCCCGAAAGTTAAATTCGTAGTTAGTTCTATAGAATTATTAATGGTGGTCCCCACAACGGCAAATAGCACTCGATAGAAGAGCGATAAAGTGAGTAGTTGCCAGCCACGCCATTGTGGATGCAGGCCATGGATACCTGTGTGCACCTGCCATTTCTGTGAGAAGCGGCAACAGATATCACTTCCAACGACAGCCAAGGATTACTTGGCCTTTCATGTATTTCCCAACTATGTCGAGTACAATATGCACGTGGATCACAGAGATATCTTACGAGTTTAAAGATTAACGTTTTATCAAGTTGATTAAATTTATGAAAGACTTTACTACTGACACTAAAATGCAAATCAATTAGAAGTCACCGCTCATGTATTTAAGATGTTTTCAACACATGAAATATACAGTATTTTTTTTAAAGTTTCATATACGTACTTCAGAATACGACTTGCTATCAATATTTATGTTGCATATTTTTTAGTCTCGTCTTTCTGCCATTGAAGAACATGGTTGCAAAAATTAATTATATTCTCTAATTATATTTTGTTTTTCAGCGTTCCCTCTGAATTCAACAGTAATTCTAATTTAGCAAATTAAAAAGGGACTCATCAGTAGCTGGATCACCTCGGTAATTAATGATATAATTCGTACAAAAAACAAACATGCACACATGTTTTTCGCTTCAAAGTATTATTTATTATAATGAACCTTATCAACGGTTGTCGTTACCGAATATTTGATCATTATACCCGTCATAAAAGCAAAGAATTTTAATAGGAAAGGAAATATTCTCACACACGGTGTGTTCCCTTATATATGTCGCATTTCACTCGGACCCGAAGCAACGCGGGCGGCATCACATCAAATAACGCGGGCGCTTTCATCAGGCAAAACGGAGCGTAGGGCCGGCGACACCCGGTCCATTATCGACAGCGGGAGCGGGGGCGGCAGTCGCCTCCTCCCAGACGCAGGCGCATCGGGGCCGCGTTCGAGGGCGAGGGCGAGGGCGATCGGCTCAGAGCAGAGGTCGCCCCAGGAGGGATTTACGTCACGACTGCGGTCGCGGTGCAGACAACCCCGCCTCTCCCCGTCTCGCCCCGCCCCGCCCCCGCAGACGCCGCCCGCTCCGTCCCCCGAATCAGGTGCTAATGCTACGTCAGTGGAGCGCCATAACTCCAGCTCAACGCAACAGATTTACGGGCTGGACACACGCGCAGCGGCAGGTGCGCGGGCGGGGGTGGGAGGGGGCGTGTCCTGACGCGACAGCGCTGCCGTGGACAGACAGCGGGGGCGGAGGGGGGCGACCGGATGCTTCATTTTCCATCTGTCTTCCTTATTGATACTGCGCGTCGCCCGCTGATCATTTTTCTGGGCGTTGGCAGCGCTGCGTTCCGCCGCCGTGTGATTTACGCGTGACGCGCCCCACGTGCGAGCTGCCTGATGCGGCGCATTGAATATATCGGCGGCGTAATCCTCGCGCGACATGCGCCTCGCGGCGACAGGTCTTCGCGTGTGTGGGACGTGTGGGCCGACGGCGACGCTGACTCACAGCGATTACTTCTTTTTAGTTCGAAAAGCACTTATGCATTACATGAAGAACCTGGGACGAAGAATGCAACCTAATATTCAAAGATATTGATGTAACAATGTCGAAGAACTGAACAAACATGTGAAACTCGAATAAAAAGAAAAGTGAGGGGAATACGAAAACTGCCAACATATCAGCAATGACCTGGGATATGGAACAGAGTATTAGAACTGCGATAAAATAATATTTTCAAACCAAATATTTTTTATATAATTTTCTCAACAGATAAGAATAAGTTATAACTCAGAAAACGATGAACAGTTAATTCAAAGTGTTATTTTTGAAAGATTTCATCGAGAACCTCATGAAACCCTTCGTGTTCTGATGTTAGCGTGTTGTAACGTTTAGATCAAAATGATTAACAAAGAGAGTTTGCAATTGCCATTCAAAAATTTCACGTGTTCTCAATATGTAGTAATTTTGAATGTGTGTGTGCATGTGACCGCCCTCCAATACCTCTGAATTTTATTGATAAAATTGATAAAGGTTTGTTTCAAAATTTTAATTTTTAAATTAATTATAAATAAAAATATGGATTTTGACTAGAATTTAATGTGAATAAATATGTATTATATTGTGCGTGGTGTTTCTAAATCCAACATCTCAACTATGTCACACACGTCCGAATGTGAACCGGGACAAAAAATATGCTGCATCCGGCAGAGGCTGGAGGGCGCGCTCGTAATATCCGGCAATTTTACTTCCGGGACTCCGGGAAGACAGGAGGCCGCAGGGCAGGGGAGAAGGCTCCGAGGCAGTGGAATGGCCATGTAAGGGGGCGAGGCAATGACGTCGGCCACAAGACCGGTGGGCAGTGGTAGATGTGTGTGGATGGGATGAGGGTAAGTGTGTGAATGCATGGGAGTTTTGTTTGGGGTCGAGCGGACGGGGTGACAGAGAGGCGTGGGAAGGCGAAATGGAACGGGCGGAATGAATGTGAAAGGGGTAGAAAGCGCGTTGTGAGGAGAAGTCGGGAAGGGCGAGAAGGAAAAGAACAAGGCGAGGTAAGGAGAGCTGAGGGAGAACGACGCGGGAAGAGGTGGGAGAGGACGATTGATTCCGGGAACGTCAACTGCTAAGGTCACGCATGCTACGTGTTATTATCGTGGGATGTAGCGGTGATCTTCACCCAATGTATGGCGAGATCCGGCGCCGATCTACCCGTCTGCTTGGGAGGATTTTGCCCTCACCAGGTATCTCCCGCCAGCTTCCTAAGGGTAGGACGAAATAGACGGGGCGAAGACGGGCGGAGCGAAGAGGTCAGCGGTCGAGAGGGCAAGCGGTGGTCTCGGAGTAGACGCGCGGCGGTCGCGAGCAAACGAACGGTGTCGGAAGCGGCGCGTTTTTGCCGAATGGCGACNNGGGGGGGCGGCCGGAGACGCGAGCGAGATTACCAGAGACAGCTTGATGGATGGGCGAGAGGCTGCCTTGGCCCGCCCCGGCTCCTACCTCCGCCCCCGCGCCGCGCCGCGCCGCCCCTGGGGGAAAAAGCGCGCCCGCTCCTTCGGGCGACTCTCGGCGGCCGGCGCGACGCGGAACGCGACGATGCGTCAGCCGTCGGGGCAGACGTGGTGTGGACGACGCCCATCATTTTATTTCGGATGTGACTAAGGGATGGATAACGGAGAGTGCCAAACTCCCAAAATTCATGTCATTATAGCGAGAACTATTCCTGCAAAGCGGTAAATGAACTGTTGGTCGTAGCTGATGAAGTGGTGTTTTCTAACGCCTTTACCACCTTTACTTTTAAACCAATCACCTACTCAAATGCATTATCACACTGACCTACAGTCTCTTGTATAACGTTTTTTGTTTCTGTTGTAACCACCGTTTAAATGTGAAAAACACACCCTCTTTTCTCACTTTTCATTCTCATATGGTTGAAAAAAACCTATTTTACGTAAACGAGTTTTAGTATAATACTAGACAATGTAAGTCTATGAATTCTAGACACCGAAAGCCAAGCCCTAAACATAGAGTGGGATTATGCAGGAAACCGACCCTCAAATTTGTAACAGAAGGTAGCAAAATATCTCATTTTGTTGGTTTCGGTATGAGGAAAGAACTTAAGGCATTTTTAGGTTGCATTGAACTAATTTTTAAGGTTACTAGACGCGCCAATTTCCAGTTATGCACGATTGAAATGGACAAATGAGGGAAACAAACCATTAAAGCTTGTCGATTATTGCGGGATTGTTTTTGCGCGAACCTAATATTGGCGAATACTCAACAAATGTTCATATTTAAAAGGTATTAATGGAATTCGTCACTTTTGCATAACTTGTTTCTTTTGACACCTCATTTACTAAGATTGGCGTGAGAGTCGCAGAACGAATCGATACTACTAAAATTACACATAAGGCGATTTAATTTTATTGGTCTCAACCCCTGTCTTGTTATTAATTTTTTTTATCTCAGAGAGCATCTTCCATAATATGCGTTGAAGTTAGATACTAAAACTAGCATATTTGGTTGGTCTTACTTTTCGTAAAACGAATTTGGTTTGTATTAACATTTATTCATTATTCTATTTCTTCGTTTGTTAGCATATGTTTTAGTAATTCATAAGAATATATTGCTAGTATCGATAAGATCTTTCTGCGTCACGTTATGGATTCTTTCAATGTTTCTCTGTCAATTATAATGGAAAGTAGAGCACATACAAATTATTTGCATAAGTGAATGTTAATTCAAATAACAGGATAAAACATTATTTCGTAATACCCAAGTATTACGAATTGCTCATTGGTAATATAAGAAAAATTATTATAATATTTAAATGTTAGTGATACATTTGATTCAGAAAACCAAACAACAAGTGACACAGGAATGGATTACTTTATAAATTAAAAATCGAGAGAAATATGTAACATAGACATTGTTCTCAGTTTCCAGACATTAATTTCATTATTTTGTGTTTCAGTATGATGTTTTGTACAATACTTCCTTTTCCATTTACCATCTCATGAACATTAAATATGAAATTCCAATTAACTGAAACCTTTTGAGTTCAGACGTACACTTTACGTTCAGCACGTTCTTCTTGCCTATCTTTGCAACAGGAATAAACGAAGAGTCGAGGAACGAAAAAGAGAAGGCACAGGGCGCCTCTCGCCTTCTCTAAGTGCCAAAGTTTTGCCAGAGCACGGTCTGCCTCCGCTTTCTCGCCGACGGCCCTGCCCCCCCCAACTGCCGTCAGAGATCCCGAGACGCCGTGGCCCTTCCCGCACGGTGCGACCGCATGGCGAACCCGGCGCCAAAACCTCCAAGGTTGCAATTACTTCTGAGAGCGGTCAGCATCATTGTCGGTAGAATAGAACAGGTGCGGAAATATGAAGGCTAATATTCAGGGCATCAGATGATGTCGCCGCAGTGTCTCCAACCGGGGGTTCCTAGGGTTTTAGTCTCGATGGTGGGGGGCTGGGTTTTAGACACTTGCTAGATAGCTAGGTTGAGTTTAGCCGCTGGCTGGAGGAGATTCTAGCGGCCGGCTGCTCTCGTCGGTAGGTGTTTTGTGGTTTCTCTGACCAACACTAAGCGAATGCCGGAGCAGTATTCTAACAAACGGGCCATGGACCGCGCACGATCTTTCCTTCCTCTTTCTTGTCCTATCCTCATTTCTTACTTACATACCTACACTCATATGAACTACACTACCACACAAGTCAAATACGCCCCACACTATCACACAGACCAGTGGGGAACTTGCCCTGGCTGGGGCGGTGCCTCGCTGGTAGGAGATTCCTATTTAGGGAAACTTTCCGCTCGTCAACTTGTGTCATCGCATGTCTCCTCATGCAGTGGAGGAAGCTCATTGCCATCCCCAGCACTACTCTTACGGAACTAATGACCTTAGAAGTTGACGTGCACGGAATAACCATTCAATCAATCAATGAAGGTTAATTTGTGAATCAGATTTGCAATCATTGACGGCAGAAAAGCATTGATCAAATGTGTATCAATCATGTATAAAAATAAGATTATTCGTAAATCCTTTTTGGGCTAAACCATCGTGAAGTTAGCGTAAGTGGTAAATGCACTTGTATAGTCAAAAAAATAAACTTTGAATCATGTGTTTATGATATACGCCTGTTTCGCTTACTAATTCTATAATGGTACACTTGAAGTAGAGAACAATAAATTGTATATTAATAATACAAATTTGTCAATTTTACATTAAATGGAATATATTTCAACTAGCTTAAGATGTATATTGATTGCCATTTAGCGTGTGAAAATTGATATCGGTCTTTCGCGGAATTGTTTATTTTTCTAATGAAGCAAAGTATATGAGGATTACTTTTTTAAGAACACAAACCGGACATGCTCGCTGCATTAGTAAACTCAACGAAACAAATTGGGGACACAGATTTCTTCCAAACCAATCGTTCTCTTTATTTTGAGACATTGATTATTATTTGCCTCAGTAACCGACAACGTCAAACCGACAATCATCCTACATAAAGATTTTTTTATAGATTTTCTCTCGTTACGTTTAATCTTCAATGTCAATTCTTTGTAATTTTAATAACATGTTCGTAACAAGCAGTTACAAAAACCCTTAAACAGGCTGCCACATTTCGCTCACATAATCTCTTTACAAACATGATATTCATTTAAAAAATACGCATTTTGTTGATGCACACTGCAGTAACGTGATTAGGGACACGTATTAATTTAGAAATTCTAATAATTTTGGCATATCATAAAGAGATACGTTCTGTTTTTTGATAAAGAAATATTAGTTTTTTATATAAAACTCGCCAAGTTTATCAGTCCCTTCCGGATCCCTCGCCTCCTGGAGTAGCAAGCAGTTCTGGGTGGGAGGCCTACATAACCAAGTCTTTATACGTCGTGATCTAAAATTAAAAGTTTATAAAAATATTTTAGAACTAATGGCACATATAAGAGAATATCCGCTAAAGATAATTTGGATAGTTGCCTAAATACGATCCTGATGGTGTATAATTAATGTTGGCGAAATAAATCACCCGATTTAGAAGTTAGTGATTCAATTTTAACTTCTATGAGGTTTTGGTCGCTGAACAGCACAACGTGATACAATATTATAAGCCCACAATACTGGTTGGAGCAAAATTGGTCGGAGCAGTTTATTTAAACTGCTGACTAAGTGAACAGAAAAACTGACCTAGCAAAGAATTAGATGAAGTATTTGCTTTCCGCAACCTCATAACAATGATACGTGCAAAAACCTACTCTCATAAATTAAATGTTTTAATATACTTAGCATTGTAACGAAATGTCAAGGAAATATCGTTTGGGGGAATTAATGAACTTTCATGTAAATATAATTTAGTACATAGCATAGCCCAACATCAATTTATAAAGCAATGAAATGAGTGAAAAACATTAAACTTTAACAAATAAATAATTAAATATTTTTATTGTTCAACTTGCACATGTGTTAAGTAGCAAAGGCAGTCTTGCAGTGCATAACTAAGAAAGAACACAAATATTGATCTATAAATTATCGCCTTTAAAAAGACTGAATAACACAAAAAATGTTGGAAAAGTGCTAAACACGGTCCTTCAACTCGATGAATATAATAATGGCTCAGTGTGGCGTAATATTAATGACTGCATGAGGAATAAAGAAGTGACAGTTGCTAATAAATTATCAGAGCTTCAAGTGGCCATGCTCAGTTCTCAGTTTCCATGTCTTAAGGCCCATTGACAATTCAAACGTAAACATACGCATAACGCGTAGACGTAAACATTAACATAAGTGATAAACTCAAGTATTCACCATGTCAAACATTAACGTAAGCAAAATAAGAGTTTCTATTGGTCTTCTATAACAGTCGCAACGATCTCTACGAGGTACGCACGTCTCCACTACCATGGCGGCCTTCCGATTATTCTGCGTGGTTTTGGCCAGGCTTTCGTCTCGCAGGCGCACTGCGCGCCGTCTGCCGGAGTCTCGGAGAAGACGTCCAAGCGACGCGTCTGCACCGGCGGGAGATTTATGCAGCGCGGTGACGAATGGCCGCTATTAATATTCCAACATTCCGCGACATTTCCGTTACGTTGAAAAAGACGCCCGTTCTCCTTATGCGTCAAAGAAAACCAGCGAGTCCGAAGTTGCTCGCTCGGTTCCTTAGCGCCGCCCGCGGCGACGTTTCCTTGACGATGTGACGCACGCGCGACTAGGGAAGTTTGCGAAAGCTGCATCTAATCTCTCTTCCGAATGCCAGCTTTGCAAAAGCAGTGTTTTATGACACCTGCAGCTGAGGAGCTGGTCTAAAATAGTACTAGGGTAGAACTGCAGTACGTGCCATATAACTTCTTAAAATTCATACGGAGGACAAAATACTAAACATTAGTTCCTTGAAAATTTGTACTACCATTGGCACATACCATTGGCATTATCATTTAAAAAATATAAATAACTTTTTTGCAGTTTTAATTGACCAGTGATATTTATCATTTTATTCATGTCATATCCGTAGATTTTACCAGAACATAGCTCGCCCGAAATTTTCGCCAAATAATTAAATCATTCAGTACTGTTCTGTTGAGCAGAAATAACATATCTTGCTAATATTGTTATGTTGTTGAAAATGTTCATTAATATTAAATTTTGTAATGCTTAATTTTGTAGTACAAATGCATACTATTTGTTCAGAACAAACATATAATTAACATACTATCATTTAAAAATGTTGCATTGATCGACTCCACATCTGTTTCACTGACTAAAGTGGAATACAGCATTTATCAACCCATTGCGTAATATGTAGTATGTAGGGTAAGTCAATTCGGGGGAAACAGTTGCGTGTTCTTCAAAACGTGATAAAACATGTTTATATAACTATTTACATAGAAGCACTTCATTACTACACAGCAATTTATCGACAAAGACTTTTCGTTCTTCCAGAAACTTGGGCTTTATGGGTAATAAATTGTGGGTAACGTAAGGCAATGTACATTGTTCCACGTATCTACAAAAAAACATTTCTTCGGATAAAAGTCAAGAAAAAATTGGAATCTTGTGATTTTAAATTTGAGTTCACCTAACTCCATTTCCGTTTTGAAAAGGAACGCGAAAGACATGAGTAAAAAGCTCACGCAACCGAAGTTCAGGAAACGCAGAGCGACTCGTCAGATACGAAAATGGCCTCCCGAGTCTGTCAATAGCACTTTGAGTCTTGGATAATTAGTTTTGTGCGCGAGCTGAAACAAACGTATGATGTAAAGAAACGATGAAATTGGGAAATCACGCCAAACACATTCTTTGGGCATTCGTACCTCTGAATTCAAAGCGATAGACACGTTGGTTATTGGCAGATACTCACCCAGGATTTATCTCGTGGATGGAACTACATGAGTAATCAATTTGATGTTTTTTTATAAAGATTTTTTGTATTTATGATGAATTTAAAATGTATTCTTATTTGTTGTTTTCTTGTTAGCACTTATACCGAAAAAAAATGATGTATTGAATAACTTTTGTTTTTATAGAAAATTAGTCAAAGCTACATGTATTTTCAATATGCATCTTTGGCTTCTAGGAGGGGGAGAGGGGCAGCAGCTCCACGAGGCCCTTCCATCCCCCTCTTTTGTACGCCAGTGGGTATTGGTGAAATTCAAGAAAGCAGTCTAAGTTTGAATCTGAAACGACGCATGTCATATAAGTAAAATTAATTAAATTATGTGTGTTTCAAAAAATGCAAAGAAAATTACATCATTCATTTCGCCAATTTACTTGTAAGTTTAAAAGAAAGTGTAAGCTAAGAAATTCTTTTACTTAATCAAAAAATATCACTGAATTTGTGACATTGGCAATCATTTGAGAATTACTTTTCATTACTTCCGTTACACTTCCATTTGGAAAAAGTGTCTTCAAGTTGGTGATTTATGTTTGAGTAGTATCTCCTGTAAGTTCCTGCTGGGAATGTCCATGCGTTTTCCGTCTCCCCAGGCGACACCTCGAGGCGGAGGCGGGGCGGGGGCGGTGCGGGGCGGGGGCGGGGCGAAGCGAAGAGGGTCGCGGGGTCGCTTAACTGCAGAGCGAGCGGAAGGCGTGAGGCCGAGCGAGGAACTCAATTAATAATCTGTCAACGGCTGTAGTTTGGGCATGGGGGGGGGGGGCTCGCGAGGACAGCCCGCCGCCGCGGGCCTTATCGCACAGACTTCTATAGGGCAAGACGAGGAGGTGGAGGGAGGGGGAATGGGCGGCGGAACCGAGGCGGCAAAAAAGTGAATTTGGAGAGTCGGGCGGGCGAGGGAAGGCGGGGGGCGAGCGTTGGGCGATGGTGAAATACTTCGTGAAGCGTAAATTGGCGGGAGGCGGCATTAGTGGTAGATGTGCGGGGTGCGGAGGGGATGCGGCTGAAAGGGGAGAGAGCGGAGGGGGGACAGGTCGGACGGGGAGGCAAGAAGCGGAACGACGGGTTGGAAGGGTACATGAGGTGTTGGAGTTGGACGTAGAGAGAGAGTTGTTTCGGGGGAGGGGGAACGACGGGGGATATGTTAGGGGCTTGGGGACGGAGGGAATGGTGGAGACGATAGGGTTAGCAAGAGACGCGGAGGTCGGAGGGGCGAAAAGGCCAGATGTGGAGGAGGATGAACGGGTTGGAGGGGGAGGGGACGAGGATGGAGGAGAGGGCAGTTGGGGCGGCGGGGAGCGAGTAGACAAAGGTGGATCTTCAGTGAGTTGGCAATCGCCTCGGTGAGGTTAAACGCGGTAATTTTTTCGTGTGTAGCTAATATCCAGTACAAATCTTCCAGAAACTTCCACCCATAAAACGTGCGATTCATCTTGAGGCATTGTAGGCAAACAATGGCCAGTTTCAAATCATTCTTATATTCAATAAATCGTGACGTGTTTTAATATTCTTTATGTGCATAAATGATTAAAAATCACAGAGGAAAACTGAAAATTTTATTAGTCTTCCTAAATAAAAGACGTCGATATTATTGTTCTAATACAAAAAAGGAGAAAGTATAGACAATTGAAATAAATGTTCCATTTGGGGGAATAGAAGCAAAAGTAAAGAAAACGTTTTGTTATTTTATGGTCTCTCAATATAAACAAGTAAATGCATTCCAAATGTCGATGACGTCACGACACGAGGTCGTATAAAAATTAGTTTGGTCAGAGAGAGTTAATTAGCGGAGAGATGGTGAGAAACTGACGATATAAAAATAAACTGAAATATATTTTTAATAATAATGAAAAAATGTTCAGTAAAACGTGTTCGAACGCATGTTGTTAAATAGGTAGGCAATATATTGATGCAAGTTTTAGTATGTTGATTACTATTAGATCAAGTTCATAAAGCTGATAATAAAATTAATTCACAGACGGAGATGTTGCAAGCCAAATGGATGTGTTCTGGTTAATTCTGAAATACAACCATTCTTTAAGTTGAAATTAGTGGTTATTAATTGAGATACCCCTGCGCGTTTACAAACAACATACGAGTAATTATGGAGTAATATTGCACTGATCCGTGAAAATGTATTGAATGTTATAGGGCTCCAGAAAATTTTGAATCCAAATAATACATCTCTTTAAGAAAATCTCCTGGTTAAAATTAATTCTCATGAGAGTTTTTTCTTAAACAGTGAGTATAATTATGAAACAAAAATTACGTTTTACCAAACGGAAAAGTTCTTTTGATAAAACATATGAAGTTCTTTTGGCATTTGTTTGCAGCGACCACTCCAAAGAGCTACCTTCAAAATAAAAGTTTAAATCCGGCGGTAGGGCATTAGGAGACGCAAGGAGAAAACAGAGGTTTTATTACCATTTCCGCCCGCCTATAGAACGAACTGTGCTCCAGTAAGAACCGAGACGCCATACCGCAACAGCAAACCCTTTCTCGGAAAAATAAACCTCCCTCTGCTCGCCTGCTTTTGAATTTTTCCGCGAAAGCGAAGCTTTTACGATATAAAAAAAAGAGGGTGTACGGCGCGTAATGGCCGCCAACCGAGAATCGCGGGGGAACTGGAGATTTTTGCGACTCTTGAAAGTGTTGCCGACGGAAGTGGAGTTAGCAAATTCATTACGATGTTTATTCTTGTGCACGAAATCCCTACCGTTAAGTCTCGGTGCACTGTAATTGCCTATCAATATTAAGGAGATAAAGTTTCAATAAATATAATAATAATAATAATAATAATAATAATAATAATAATAATAATAAAATTGTGTCCCAAAATTATAGGAATGAAAACGAATGAAATGTTTGTCTTAGTTACTTATACGTTGCATAATTTCATGCATTTTTTTTGCATGCTAATATGTTTAATATTTTAATGCAATTAAATTGAAATACTAATGGCAATAATGTCTTGAATACTCTCGATCGTTCTGTCATATGGCAAAGAAGTAAAAGTTTCCTCACAAGAGAAGCCCTCGTTTTGTTTTAAATATATTACAATCTTAAAACTTAATAACATTTAATTTGTATTTTTCCTGTCTCACGAATTTTCTCGACTCATAATGTATCTTTATTATTGTTTTAATATTAATTTAATATTAATAAAATCTATAAATCAAGTCCAAGAGTGACATAAAAAAGATCAAAGACGAAAACATAAAATATAAACAAATGCGAAGAGTTGTAACGAAGTCGCAGATGGTTGTGACATAACCTCGTTCCACCCACCTTCTTCACTGACAGTTCTTGTGCACGCTCTGTTATCAGAGGGAGATTTCTGCGAAATATGGCGGAGCGATCTCCTAACGACATTTTGAACAAACAACAAAAACACGACTAAAAAATTCAAAATATATAACGCATCTAAGGCATTATAAAGATGAAAAAAACTTCAAGAAAACGCGGAGTAAAATATGATATTCAGACCTCAAATGTAGACAATGAAGGTAGAGATAGATAAAAGAACAGCAGAAGCGCACCTGATATTAATTGGACCTGTAACTACTATTATAGTCAGTACGTTCCCCATCTCAATCGAATATTTCGTCCAGTGTTTGTTGATTTAATCAGAAAATGAGTTCTTGGTTCCTTGTTTGGCTTCTAATTCTTTTTCCTATCCAAAAACAGCGTAGACGTTTTCCTTGTTTTATAATAAATTAATAAAATATTTTCAAAGGACGGAAGAAAATGACAAGTGACGATATAGTTGTATTCCCACTTCAGTGTTCACGGCCTGAAGGCGCCGAATAGACGCAAGGAGCGAGCCCCTGCGGGGCGTGGCGGGGCGGCACAGCTGGTAGGAGGCCGTGATAAATGCCGCGTATTTACAAGGAGGCGCTGCAAGGCGCGCCTTCATATCGGGGAGCCACTGATGAAAAATTATGTCCCCTGAGCCGCCGCCGGCGCCGCCTATCGCAGACGCCGCTCTCGCCGGTGATATAGCGGGATTCCCGGGAATAATATCCGGGACGGCGCTGCTGCCAGCCGCTTTGTTGGGAGACGAATGGAGTTTCGGCAAGGGGCGGGGTGGCATGGCCAGCTCCTCACCGCCTCTGGCGCGAGACCGGTTCGCTCCGCCCCGCTCCGCCCCGCTCCGCCCCGCTCCGCCCCGCTCCGCCCCGCTCCGCCCCGCTCCGCCCAGTTCCCCCCCACTCTGCCCGTTCCGCCCTGTTCCACTCTACTTCGCCCCGTCCCTGCCCGTTCCGCTCCAATCCGCCCCGCTTCACCCCGTTCCGCTCCTTCCTGCGCCACCACGCTCCGCCCCACTTCATCCCGCTCCACCCTGATCCTTCTTCGCCCCGCTCCACCCAACACTCTCCCGCTCCACGCCATTGCGGCACCGTGAGGGCGAGCGCCTTCTGGTCCTCGGTTATTTGTCTACGCGCTTTAGCGCTGAGCTTCTCAAACGGGGGTGTTTACCGGAAGGAAAATAATACAAATACGAATGGAACACGGAGGCGCAGTCTCATCAGAGTTCTTAAATGGCGCATAAAACTTCTTTCGCATTGCATCCGCATTGCACTCTCTCTAGTGGCTGTTGGAGCCTAGTAAAGAAACAGCAAATTTATTCTTTTGTGGAAAATAACAAACAAATGTTCGGAGAAAACGAAACAAAAATAAAATATAAGTTCAGGAGAACCGCGGACGCAGTCTTTTCATGGGCACGCGTAAACTCTGATCAGCACGTGTTCCCTCTCCTTTCTAATTCTCATACATAAAGCTGTAATTTGGACACATCTATACATTTATTGACTTGTTTATCATAGTTCATCACATCACTCGCTTTCTAAGTTCATAAATGTAACGCTTTTGTTTAATTTCTGCACAAACGTGATCTTCAAGAACATAATTCACAATACTAAATAAAATTCAGGGAATTATTTTATATTTGTGATAAATATTCACTGAAATGCGTAAGTTATATTTGCAGAATAAAAATTAATCAGGGCGATATAAATTATATTTCTGCACAATACTAAACTAGTTCACGAATTTATTCCTTATGTTTACTTGTAAAAGATTAATTTATTTGTTTTTTACTACAATTTAATGTAGTTATTATATTAATATATTAATATTCTGAAAGTTAATATTTTACTAAGCGTTTTCAAAGCTCCGTAGCTATCCTAATCCCCGACATTTAATATCAGTTTCCGCCAAATGGGCAGGATAAGCCTACTTTTCTCACGCGGTGATGTTCCTTACTATGTGCTCTTTAGTTCTTCTGTTTTATAACGCAGTTCACTCTGTATTTTTATACTGGGATTACCCAACATGTGATAAAATCATAAAAGATATTTACTCACGTACCTATGAATGAAAAAATATATTGGCTCTATATAATAGAATTGATATTCTTACCTGAATTACTCAGGTTCTAGAGGCACTCACCTGTAACAGAAGAAAATTTGTATTAATTGGTTATAAATACTTATTTTCGAAACAACAATATATTCAAAACATTGCATTTTCTCAAATTAGGAGTATATATGGAAATGAACTTTATTTGAAGATATACTACACCCAGAAATATCAGAAGAATACTTCTTATGGACCAAAATACGCCGAAATAATCACATAACTAAATACGAGGCAGGGAACAGGGATAAGCGGACTGAAGGTTATCGAGATCTGATGGAGGGGTTGAGAAACTCAGCTTACACAGTGAATCGAATATCGGTACGAAACTACAAGGAAAATTTGAACGTTAGAATCTGTAATTTTCTTGAATAATCGAGAATTTAAAGCAAATTGCCTTCCTTTGATTTCACAAATTTATTTAAATCACAGAATATTATTATAAAGGAAAGAAATATGCTTTACTTTAATTAACATTAAAAGCATCAGTCGAGTGCCGTTATTATTTTCTCCAACATAGCATTCCAACAAATCCAATGAAAACCTTCACAGGCGTATTACTCGCAAGACCGCACATGTCATTGAGGGGTAGATTTCGGCCAACAAAGCGAAGGGAGGCGGAGGGCGGCCGGGCGGCCGGGCGAGCGGTACGAAGCCAAGCGATCGAGGCAGCTTGACGCAAGGCGCCCGTGCCGCGCTGCGTAGGGAGGGGACGGG
>BOPP01000224.1:1242904-1256994 GCA_017312745.1 Gryllus bimaculatus | reverse complement strand
CGGGGGCGGAGGCTATCGCGCGCCGCGCCACTGCAATTGCCCGCGGCCCCAGGGAGCGCCCACCGCCCACGGCCTCCTGCGCCGAGGACAGGTCGCCATTAGGCGGCCGCCGGGGACGCCCTCCGATGCATGCGCGACGGGTGGGGGCCCTCGCCATGCAAGGCAGCGTCGCTCTGAGAAATAATGCCTTTACACTAATAGGCACGGGCAAGCGAACTGATTCATTGACGGATGCATGGATTACTAGTAATTCCGAGTGAACTGCTTAGGTCATTATTATTAGTTCCGTCATTAGTCATTTTTGATCCAAAAATGGCAGTGGTCTTCCGTCACTGTAAGGCGAAATCCAGCGCCGACCAACCGTCGGCTAGTACGGTTTTCCCTAACTAGGAATCTCCTACCAGCGGGGCACCGTCCAAGCCGGGACAAACTGCTCCTAACTGGTCTACCGGCATATGTAGTAGTGTAGTACATGTACGAGTAGTCTACTGCATTTGCATGTGCATGTCCGTAAGTGTGTAAGTAAGTAAGTAAGGGCTGGTAATGAAAATGCACTTAGACTTGCATTTTCAAGGTTCAAACTCTCGCTCAGATAGTTCATTATTAACCTTGCATTTTTGTGAAGTATTGACTCAATAATGTTCCTAGACATGCCTCAACATGTGTATTAACTCTATTGATCAGTGTTAAATAAACATCTCGTTAAGTGGAGAAGAATCTTGTAACGCATTCAGTGCTTTAAGACATTCATTTTAAATGTAGAATGTGATCATTCACTTTCGATGAATCTATTTCAACACACCAAAGACTATGATGCAATGTACTTAGTTTTTGGAATTCAATCATATTTCCGTACCAAGTTTATCACGAACCAACATTCTACAATACGTACGCGACGGTGTACATGGCTTCACGGTCGTCATTTTAATAAGACACTATAAACATTAACATATTTTGCAAATATTAGGAGAAATAATTGATTTTATAAACAAAATAGTGAAAAGTACTTTCCTTTCATTAAAGTTCATTTGCCGCGTACCGAATGTATCACTCATTAGTACCTCAAAGTAGAAAGCACTAGTGAAATATGCGAACATTGGAAAGAATGAGTAGTATTTTACTTCAGAATTGGGAGAGAAATAATTTTTTTTTGATTTTTTTAATCTTTCAATCAATAAGAATACATAAAATTATGTACAAAAGGTATATGTTCGTCATTAATTTGCTAACACTTTATTTTATAATTCACACAGTATATCAAGTCTGTCACTACAACGCTCAGAAAAGGATTACCTAGATGTCTCACTGCGAATGCTCTTAGCGCATAAGAAGGAAGAGAGCCTAACACTCGATGAACACTCGATTTGCATACTAATTCGAAACCGCCTTTGGTGCGTTTTTTAACGTATTCAATCGATCATAAACACTGATACCCACAAATCGAGCGCCAAGATGCAAATTAGTTAGTATTCCTGTAATCGACAGAAATTAATGCCGGGTTATGCAACCGACTGAAGCGCGACGTAATAGGATAACTAAGCGTTAGCTGGAGTTGCAAAGAACGCCGTTACGATTCTCGCAGAAAGCCTTGATCCACGAGAGAAAAGAGCCCTGAATGAATTAAAAAAAGTCCTCTTAGTCAGCACTTTCTTGGCGCCCTGTCGGCCTTCTTAGAGAGACGTCACCGAAACTTTCAGCTTCTGGAGTCAAAAGTGAGTGCTCTGCTAGACTTCTCCCCAGCTTTGGTCTCGGTTTCGTTAGGAAGTTGGAGAAATCGGCACGACAGTTCCTTCGCATTCATCTTTCTACTAGTGAAAACTTTTTTGAGAATAAAAATTATCATCATTAAGGAACTTTTGAATGATTAAATACAGCACAGTATTATGACAGATAGACGCAAATTATAGAAAATATATTTAATTTTGTGTGGACTAATTTTGATAGTGAAATATGTTTTAGAATAATGTATTTTGTTTTTCAAATCACTTTTCATAAGTGTTCAATTTTATTAATAAAAATAGAAGTAAGTAGTAACATCGTTTTGTAACAAAATTTACTGAAACTATGCCACCAGCGTGAAGTAATCTTTACGTGATCTGTAACGATAAATAAAATGGACGACCTATCATCAAATGTTAAAAATGAAAAGAAATTCTTTGCTAATTAAATGCACCACAACCACCGAAACAGTTGTTAAAATAATTGTTCACACAAGGATCAACAATATTCTGGCAAATTTGAAGAACAAAATAGCGTCATACTCAAAATGGAGACATCCCACCAAACGTCCGAAGTGTGTAGTCAAAATAGAGCTTATGTGAAACAAAGATTATCAAGAAGATAAGGGATTGTGGGATAATTAGTAATTCGGTATGTAATGTTGTTAATTGTAAAATAGACATTAACAAATATTTACAATCTTTGAAATTTTTGTTAGTTTCCTTCAATTTTATTCACAATACCACAATTTCAAATAAATTCAAAACCGTTCCTGGAGAAAAGACAAAAATTTACACCATTAATAAAAATGTCGGAATAAATTTAAAATTATCTCGGCGCCTTTTTTTATTTGTGAATCTCTACGACTGGCACTCGACTGCCCCGGCCATTGAGGCGCCACTCTCCGTCGTAGCTTCATGGCCCATTAGGCACGACACCCCAAGCGCGCAGCCAATGGCCGTTCTTTGAAACTGCCATTAGGGTGCTATTGCCGCTAGTCGAGTGATTGGAGCCAATCGATGTTCGCTCTTGACCCTAAGTCGTGCGATGTAACTGAGCTCTAGAAGTTACTACTGTGGTCTTCCGGCAACGACCTGATGATATTTTGGGGGCACGCATGAAACGCCATGAAATCCTCGGCGGTTTGGTGATACGACGCGTACTTGAGACACAGAAGATAAATCATTAAAGGTTACTGAGTTTGCAAAATTACACATAACCTTAAATTTCATTGAAAATTCCCTAAACATGACGAAGAGACATTAATGACGTGTATTGAAAACATGAAGGGGGGGGGGCGACGGTTTGAACGAATGTTCGAAATACTGTCCCGCAACTCATGACTAGACAAATGCGCACAGCGGGTTGCAGCACAATATCTTGAAAAGGAGCCCTGAGAGTTTGCCATGCTTTAGGAGCACACAGAACTTCCTCGGAGGCCAGTATGTTAGACACGAGTGAAGAGCGAGTAAATTGTGTGGATTACTGCCTGTGTAAAGCCTGTGGATTACTGCTAAGCACGTGCAATAAAACCGAACCAATTTCTGTTCCATCCCAGTTCCAGCCATCACGAGCTAAGTACGTAACCTACATACTGTAATTTGTTTAGACATCACATAGAACGGATATTACTTTTAGTTAATTGAAAGATATAAAGAATGAATACTGAAACGTATGCAAACTACAAACATAAAATATGCACTTTAATCAGAATGTTTATCTAGCAATAACATGTCTTCCCTCTTATTCGAGTCGAAATTCCTCTTTAAGCTGCATCGAACGAAACCGTTTGATGAACGCGCCCCACAAATCGCGCGAGTTACAGAACGCGGCTAATTTGCATTCCGCCTTCTTCCCCGCTTACGGTGCGGCGCAGCGGGGTCGAGTGAAGCCCCCTCCCGGAGGTCGTCAATGCCTGATTAGCATCGCAGGCGTAATCGCGACAGCGCGCATAATGGGGGGACACAAATTGAGTTTCCGCGGCAAAAAGGCCGCTCGCGCGCGATCGCTGCTCGGGATGAGGCGCTGGGGAGAGGGAGGGGGGTAAGGGAGGGATCCGATGCGGCGGAGGCAACGGTGACTGCAATTCAGTTCGCAGCGGTGATCCTCGGCTAGGGAATTGTTTCGCGACAAGACAAGAGTCGAAGTCAGTCATAATACTACATTCTGAATTATGCTAACTTTAAGTTAGAAGAGTATTAGTAGAATTACTTTGAGTAGTGTAAATAATAATACCGTAATTTCATAGTAGGTATACACGCAGTTAGTATTGGTGATCATATAAAATTACGTATCGCTACTGATGGTAAACGAATTCGTTTATTTGATGAAGACTTTCTGAACACCACTCATGTCCCATTGGCACGGATCTCATGAGAGATGCAAGGTTTGAATCATTGTATTACCCAAACGCCGTAGATAAAATACTTCCGTTGAATAATAGCTTAAATTGTTTATGCAAGTTTTACAAACCATCTGTGAAGCGAATGATTTGCTTTGGTCACTTAATTTAACCGTAAAATGGACCGGACACAATATTTTGATCATTGGAGTACTATTTATTTTCTAGTGTTTCATCAAGCATCATCGGAATAGGTAAAGCAATTTGGATTGTTCACATAACTTAATTTAAATATACCTTTCCTCTTTACGTTTTTTTCACAAAGAAAAATGATTACCACACAATACATGTTTAAAACAGAACTACTGACACGAGAAAATCACGTAATTTTATCAATGCATCCTGACGCACACTGAGCCAATTGGACGGCCAACGCAGAACGCCAAAGTACGATTGATTATAAGCAACGGAGGGCCAGGGGAAGACCAGGTTTGTTGGAAGTCTCCATCCTTATGAATACCACGCCACGGAGTGATATCGAAGTACTACCACATAGAGTTCGTTTTAATAGGCCCACATTGAAACAATTCGAATTCAAGGTACCATATTGTTTGATTCAAATGCAAATTATGAAAACACATGTTAACTGTACAGCATAAATGTGTCGTTCTCTAAATTAGGACATTCGATATGACATAAATAACATTAAAATCTCCTTGAAGACCTTCGTAATAATAGTGATGTAAATGTTCGTCATCGTAATGTTTGAATGTCGCTATCGAAGTGGTTTTCTATTTTATTTTTTATTTACGTATACTCGTATATCAAAGGGTATTGAAGTCGCTAATACAAATAAGTTGATTTGACCTTCCAATACACCATTAAAAGTATTCTAGCAGAGGTGCGTAGCACCATTATGAGCTGAGTCAAAACGAATAGGTTATGTAAGCTTTTGGGCGACAGCAACGGGGAGGTCAGAGTAGGCAGTGAAGGGCTCGGGCCGATGGCATTGCAGCTCGAAGCGGTGACATTTAGGCAAGACTGATGGGTGACTGGGGAATAGATTTGTATTGTGGTGATGTCACGATTAGTGAGGTAATGAAGGTGGGGAGAAATACGCTGGAATGGTGGTGATGGATGTGTTGGAGATGGAGACAGAAGGTTTACATGAATGTAATATGTACTGTATTCGGAGGTAAACTGCATGTTATGGCTAATAAAAACATTTGTTACAAACAATTGCTGTCACTAACGCATAAGAAAATCTCTTAAAACAAAAATACAATTTCGAAGCAAGACTGATAAATCTTTTAAATTACCACATAGATGCCCTGCAATCTAATTGAATGTCAAGAACAGGTTATGCTAGTGGGGTTTAGAGTATCCATTGTCACCGTAATTTAATGGCGTTTGAGAAGGTGATGCTGAAGAGATACCAGTATTAACAGCACAACGAAATTAATTATGCCAATTATGTGAAATGTGTTTACAGCATTGACAGTAATCGCGATAACAGACATACTATATTTGGATCAAGGGTCATAAATTAAACTTGGTATGGTACGGGGTAGAGCTGTTAGAGAGTACAATCAGTGCAACCGTGGAGGCGGAATCAGCGACGAGGTGGTTAAGGAAATGGACATGGAGCAGGCGCACGAAAAAAGCAACACAACGCAGGCCGGGGTTCTTGGTGGAAGGGGGCGAGTGCGCGCTTGGGGCATTGGAGGCAGAGGATTGAAGTGAAGTGCAGTAATGAGTGTAACAGTCAAAGCGGGTGGAAGACATGGAGACGAGCGTGGGAGTGCCCTACAGGGACAGCCGCGTGTGGGGCGAGGCGGGGAGCGGCGTCAGGTGTGTGGGGGTGGGGGGGGCGCCGCTGATTGCCCTCGCTCATCGCGTGGGGGCGGTGTGGGCGGGGGGCGTGGCATTAGCATTCGGGAAGTGGCCGCGGGCTCCCCAGGCAGCGCGTGGGCCGCCGCGCAGCGAGCGCGGGGGCTGATGGGGCCGCAGGGAGCGGCGCGCAGAGGCAGCTCGTCGCCGCCGGAACGAGTCGAGGGGTCGCGCGGGCCCTCGGCGGCACTCGCGAAGCGCTGGACTCGCGGGTAACCGGCAAACGAGGGGAGAGACAAACAGAAAAGAGTGGAGACGCGCTGTTGAAGCCCGACGCTAAGGAGATCATTGCTAGTGCTGTACGTTTTGGAGGCGAATGTCTCACAGTCTGGCAACAAGACACTCATTAGTGAAGTACACTGCTCGTGAGTGAAGAGTTGGAGAAGTGCCGGAGATGAAGGAACACAAAACGATACATTCGCAGAATGCAGATCGCGAGATAACCGGCAAACGGGAACACGTTGCTTTCACGGACAGAGAAAGAGAAAAAAAGACAGACTTGGTGATGGAGAGCGAAGATACCCGTTGCGGAGTCCACTGCTTAGAGTTGCACTTTTGTAGGCGAGTGTTGGACAGTAAAGTTGGGAGATATTCATTAGTGAAGTGCCATGGAGGTCAGCGGGAAGTTGGAGTTGAGAGAGGATGTCGGCACACGGCCGGCTTGGGGGAGTGAAATAAGGTGGAGGTTGGGAAAAGTGTGAGATGACGAGACGGTGACGATGTAGGAATAAGAGAGACTGAGCTGTGAGAGCGCGGAAGATCAAAAAGTGGTGGGAATAAGTGGAGAAGTGCCTGGTGGGATGATGAATAATGATGCGGGAAGCCGGCTGAGGTTTGGTGGACTGTGACATGACAGGGTGGGAAGTGGCGTGATAGAATTGTGTGAGAGTGGTCAAGTATCAATGGAACATGGTTGGCTTGCACGTGGCTAGCTGTGATGCGGCGGGACGTGACGTGAGGAGCTGTGATACGGCGGGATGTGACGTGACGAGCTGTGATGCGGCCGGATGTGACGTGACGAGCTGTGATGCGGCGGGATGTGACGTGACGAGCTGTGATGCGGCGGGATGTGACGTGACGAGCTGGGACGTAGCGAGCTGGGACGTGGCGAGCTAGGACGTGGCGAACATGAACGTGGAGGTCGTGGCGGGTTGGAACGTGACGGGCTTGCACGGAGAGAACTGGAACGTGGAAGGTACGCGATGTGGCCAGATAGGACGTGAAAGGCTTGCACGGGAAGAAATGGATCATTGAGGGCTGGAGCGTGACGGGCTTGCATATGGAACATGGCGGGCTGGAGCGTGGCGGGCTGGAGTGTGGCGGGCTGGAGCGTGGCGGGCTGGAGCGTGGCGGGCTGGAGCGTGGCGGGCTTGCATATGTAACGTGCCGGACTGGTACGCAGAGTTGCGGGCTGGGGTGTGGAGCAACCGGGGGAAGCGGTGCGAGATAGGGCGCGGCGGAGTGTGGCGTCGTGGGGGGCGGGGCGGTGCCGCAGGCGGGGAAGGCGCCGGCGCTCTGCATTAATTGCTTTATGATTCCCTGGGGCGTCTCTCTGCTCTGGATGCGCGAAGCGAAGGAAGAGGGAAGGGGAGGGGAGGGGGAGAGACACCAGCGAAAGAGGCGCGTGGTTGCCGCGAAAATGACGGAGGGAGGAGGGTGAGGTAATAAATCTGGTGAGAAACGCATAACACAGAAATTTACTGAATACTAGAAACTGCAGAAGAAGACATGTTGCAATAGAAAATTGAAAACAAAATTAAATGGAAACTCGAGAATCAAGGCGGAGAATAAATATCATACTGTTACGAGATGTTTCACATACATATTCAATTCAAAGTATTCAAAACATAGTGGAGAAATGTTTAGTGATATTAAAAATGATAAAAAGATGAACTAATTTCTCTTCCATTGATGTGTGTGGCCAATTCAAGAATACTTGTCAATAGACTATATCTTTTGATGATAGCAATATTCGATATTATATACAGGGAAAATTAATCAAATTAGAATCATGGCCATTGCCAGAAGATTCTTTTGCAAGGAGAAGTGTTTCTTTAGAAAATCCCGAGAAAAAATGACACCTTTCAATTAGGATCAGCGATGACTTCATATGCCTTGAAGATAGACCTTCACTTAATTTGCCTGAGACATACATCACATTATAAAAAAATCTTTCAAACCTGACCGAACTTTCACAAATACCTCACTGCAGTGCATGCGTAACCAGGGACTGAAGAAAATAATGCATTTGAAGTTGTGGCACATTGCGGCTATGTTTGACGTCAACTAACGATATTAAAGAAATTGCGTAACCAGGACTGAAGAAAATAAGCATTTGAAGTTGTGCACATTGCGGCTATGTTTGACGTCAACTAACGATATTAAAGAAATATTAATATAATATATATTATATTAGTTATATACATATATATATATATATATATATTATTATATACATATATTAAATAAAAATAATTTTATTTGTCATTGCTGTCATAAATATAACTCATTTATAATACTTGTCGCACGTCAATAGCTTTATTCTGGAATTCCCTTGGCTAACAACCAGGCCGACATACATCGAATTGTTAATGTATTAGCCAGCGTGCCATGGGCATCATGTTTGGGCACGCTTCGGTTGTTCGGGGATTAGTCTCGCCACAGGGAAGTAGTTTTTTCCGTAAAGGGGAAGAACGCGGAGACGGGAGACACAAGGGCTTTGGGTGTCTTCCGGCTACTTTCTATAGTGCAGCTTTTACCTGTTATAACGAAGCGGTGGCGTGGTGGACGTTACGTGAGGAGTCACGTTGCGCGCCTCGCCTATGTATAACACGTGTACGGAGGCCAAGTAGGCAGGTTCTGGAGACGATGGGGAGAACTCGTGCGTGTGCACAAACTGTTGCGCCAAACGCTGTATATGCGAGGTCCAGCTCGCGAGGCTGAGATCATTTAGTTGACGGAAGCCTGCGGACTTTACTGTCTGGAGTTGGCCGGTCACGGGGGAGCGATTGCTGTGTGCGTGCTCGAGGTGAAAGTGGTTGATGTGCCACGATTCACGCCGATTCTCATCGGATAATGATCGCTCCTGCGATGAGCAAACCAGCCGTTGGTGTCGCCAGAACGGACTTTTGGTTCCCAGCGTGACCATCCGCTCACGGAAGCTAGGCTTTGTGCCGCTTACAAAAGTAGGAGTGCGAATGCCACAATCCAAACCATCTTCAATCGGGTTTTGGGATCGCTCCCGCGATCAGGGGATAGTAGGTCTATCAGAGCTAGGGTTTAAGTAGCATTATTAAGTGTATTATTTGTTTTTGTTTCTTTTAATATAATTATATTTGTTATACGGAAAGCTCTTTCGTGTTCGCGTGAAGTATCCATGACGGTCACAGGACGGATAGACATTATGTGGCACGTAATCGATCTCCACGGGTGGTGAGGAAGGATAGCTGCCCACAACTATAGACATAATTGTGTGCAGCGGTAAACGTATCCCACGGGGTGAGGAGATAGATCACACCAAATAAACATAATTGTGGACCAGGCGTAATCGAATCTCACGGGGAGGAGCTAAGTGCACACCAACAATAACATAATTGTGGCAACCCGGTAATCAACTACTTACGGAGAAGAGCATAGTGCAAATTACAATAGGCATTAATTGGTAACGTTGGTGGGCCCAGTGCGTGGGCGGGAGTGTCGACGGATAACATTAACTACGCTACAAACCACGAAGCTGAAATCAGCGGGCCCCGAACGCCCAAGCACCACTACAACGCCAGACAGGACAGAAGGAAAGGAACGGAGAAGGTAGAAGACGTCTCGAGGCACCCGCTTTGACAGAATCACAATATTCCAGCAAGATCCGGCGTAAGTATAGTTATCTGCATTGTTAAGCTCAGTTGGCACGGGTTTTAATTATGGCTTACTTACCGAGATTCGGAAAGAGTTGTGTATGGCATCGTTGCACTTGGAATAGACTCGAAGTCACAGGTGGGGAAACTTTCTAGCTGTGTAAGATAAATTATAGAGGAGCATCCGATTAAAGAGAAATTTGTGAAAGGGAATAGTCAGGCCCATTAAGATCAAAAAGGAAAACAGAACGGAGAGCGAACGCGAAAGAGTCCGAACGCGAATTCGAGAGGAAAGAGCCAACGGGAGGCCGAACGCGCGTTTTCAATTAGAAAAACTCAGGATAGAAACAGGCATGAACCAAGGCGACTGATGCCGCAGCCTGAATCGACTGGTAAGTTCAGATTCAATTAATCTAGGTTATGGAGTCGTTTTTAAAAGGCAAACGACGACATAACGGCATTCATGAGTGGTTCGAAAGTCAGCCGAAAATTAGAAATTCCGGAGAAGTGCGGTGGCAAATCTTTATGGACTGCGCCCACATCAGATAAATGCGTCGCTTACCTTAGAAGGCAAGCGTAGGAGGATAGAATTTGCCGAATTAAAGTATAGGCTATTGGAAATGTATAGATTCGAATGCCAGAGTTTCGACAAATTGTTCACGAACATGTTAAAAGCCGCAAATTATTACCTGGAAATTTATTACGCGAGGGATTGCAAAATTATTGTTAAAGAGTGGGTAGCTTGGATTAGACATCCATGACTTTTGAATGAGTTAATAATTTAATTGTAACGGACAACTGAAACGCCGAGTGACGCTATCGAAATCAAAGCCACTTTTCATTGATGTATGGGGGATTAAGGTACCTCTGAAATAGCTCTTGTAAGCCTTAGTAATTATGGAAATAATAGGGCAGGCTGAAACTGGTCTCAACATTCAAACTTATCAGGAAACGCGAACGCAGGCTGGAACATGTAGCGGAGCGCAGCAAGCGATTGCAAACAGCACTTGTAAATTTCAGGGGAAACCAGCGGTAAGAAAACCGATGTCAGGGCCGCTTCCTGAGAAGCCAGCAAGCGGAAATGTTCAGTTGCTGGGTCGTCCGTACATTGTTGCGAGAGTGCCCGCAGCGCCCGCGAGCCGGAAAGATGCATCATGATGGGCGGACAAACGGCCTTAGATGATTGCTTTTAGGCGCACGTGAGTGAGGGAAAAATAACGGTATAGCCGGGAAATTTTTAGGGACTCAGGGCGTCGTTTGATATCGTAAACGAGAAAATTCCATTCAGCGACGAGAATTTATCGGGAGAAGGCGTGTGGATTTATGCAGCCACACTGGATCGCCTCACCACGCAATCTCCGGTTAGCAGTAGTCTGAGATAGGCAAGGACCGTTTCGATAGTCGTGACGAAGCATGCTGTCTAACCTCGCTGAATGTGACGGAGATATTACTTATAAGTAATCGACAAAGCGCGTTATTGGAGAAGTAAGGCAGGATTTATTGAGCCACAACTTAGTCTGCAGCGGTAACTACAGGTCAAAAGCCGCTGAAACGGGCCGCCAGTTGAGCGTGACGTGGGAGGTGGCTAGGCTCAATCAGCCAGGAGACCCTTCTTTGCAACAGTAGAAGTACAGATCAGGGAATTCCGCAGGAGCATTAGTGAAAGGGATTGAAAGTGCAGTGTACTGAATCCCAAGTGAGAGGAACTCATAAATGTTAGCCAGAAACGAGTTTGCCGCGTCACAACAAATGACAGAGAGATTAAATATTGTATGACACGTAATGGCACTTGAACCGAGAAACAGTGGCGAGATGCGTATTTCGTAAAACAAGTATTTTGTATCGGTCCGGACACAGCAAGCGCGGTGAAAATTTTATGATATTGTGGATCCCTTAAATATCGGGCATGCCATTGTGAAGTGTGCCATGAAACCGCGAATGCTACTAGGTTGCCACTAAAAGCAAAGCCCAGTATGTCGCGATCTTTTACTTGGCTCGTTGTTTCCAGGATATGGCGACATATTGTGACACTTTGATTGTGTGTCAAAAGGTAGGCAGCCAAAATGATCGAAAAAAAGGCACCGTTTGTTTTAGTACGCCGATAACGGAAGTCTTTGGCAAAATCAATATCATACGTTGGCCTATTCCCGAAATTCGTGAGTGTAAACAAATTCATTTTATCAAATTCTCTTATAGCGACACAGGGCAAGAACACCTTAGACATTTGTGAGCAGGTGTGCTTAAATATGTAGGAGGGAAAAGGGCGGAAGTAAAAGTTGCATTTGAAGCCGAGCAAATGTAAATATGCACGGAAGAATGTGCAATACTCTGCGATACATGTTTGGTATAGCCATTTTGCGGCCAGTAAGGCCCAAGTGAAAACAATTAAAGGAGCATCCTATATCCACAACCAAAAAACAAGTACGTGCTTTTCTCGACTTGACGAGCAGTATTACAGGAAATTTATTCCCGATTATGCGAGTATGTCAGCCCCATTAACGGACTTATTGCGAGTGGGGTCGCGAACGGCAGCAAGCGTGAAATGGTCGCCAGAATGTGAGGTGCATTTGAGAAATTCGAGGAAAACGCTCTTATGTCACGAAACCGTCCTTTCACGCGCCCCAACTTTAATAAGACCATTATCGCGCAGTGTGATGGCTCAAATAGCGGGATCGCATCATTGTTAGGCACAGTAAACGACAAGGTTGGAAAAACGTGGTATATTAAGTCGAAATTCCACAGATACTGTTTTGCGATGCACCACGATCGATTAGAGATGTGTACGGGCAATTATCTGGGCAGTTGCGAAGTTAAATATACTTAGACAGAAACGCCCAAGATCAAGTGGAAACTGACCACAATCCGATTGGTATGGTTGATAGACAATTGCCAAGTAAAAAATCCTAGATTAATGCGATGATCACTTTAATTCTCAGGGCCTACAATCTTGAAAATTATTCACAAGAAAGGGAGGGACCACGTGAACGCAGATGTCCTTTAAGCAGATGTTTTTATTGATACACGGAATCTGGACTGAACTGAGATCGAGGCTAACACTGAGTTGGATCACTTGATGTGTATTGTATCGAGATCTAAAGGAAAATTATTGATATATTAACCAGATTGTTTTTTGAAAAGTGTATTAGTTTGCTGAATGTTGTGTAATTTGTGTGTTTATGTACAATTTGGGGGTCTAGTGAAAGCTCTGATAGCATAGAAAGTTCAGGGTGTGTTGTAAATAGTTTGTGTGAATGCATTGCCGAAGTGTAATAATTAATTGATTGTGTAGATAAAATTTGTATAATTGTAAATAGTAAGGCAGATTTTAAATGTTAAACATAATGTAAGTTAGGTAAAATTAGAGTTTTAGGGAAATTTAGTTTTGTATATGTAAAATTGTGTATATATATGTAATAATATGTAGACTAGGGAGTTTTGCTAGTATGAAAACATAGAAGAGGTTAAGTTCATACTTCTCCCAAGTTCACGAGTTTAATTGTGTGACGAATTTTTATTGTGTGATGTCTCCTGCATAAAAAATTCTAAATGGATGGAGATGTATGTAACGTATTAGCCAGCGTCCTCATGGCATCTATTTGGGGACCTGGTTCGGATAGTTCGCCACAGAAGTAGGGTTTTTTCCGTAAAGGGAAGAACGCGGAGACGGGAGACACAAGGCTTTGGTGTCTTTCCGGCTTATAGCAGCTTTTCACTGTTATAACAAGCGAGGGGGTGCGTGCGTAGGAGGTCACGTGTGCCTCGCCTATATAACAGCGTGTACGGAGCCAGTAGGCAGGTTCTGGAGACGGTGGAAGAACCTTCGTGCGGTGCACCAAAACTTTTGCGCCAAGACGGTGCATATGCGAGCCAGGCTCGCGAGGCTGGAGTCATTAGTTGACGAAGCCTGCGGACTTTATGTCCTTTGGTGACTGCGGTCACGGGGAGCGATGCTGTGTGCGTGCTCCGAGGTGAAGAGTGGGTGAGTGCCACGATTCACGCCGATTCTCATCGGATAAGATCGCTCCTGCGATCGAGGCAAACAGCGTTGGTGCGCCAGAACGACTTGTGTCCCAGCGTGACATCCGGTCACGGAAGCTAGGCTTTGTGCGCGCTTCAAAAGTAGGAGTGGCGAATGCCACAATCAAAACCATCTTCAATTCGGTTTTGGATCGCTCCGCGATCAGGGGATAGTAGGTCTTATCAGAGCTAGGCGTTTAAGTAGATTATTAAGTGATATATTTGTTTGTTTTCTGTTAATATAATATTATTTGTTATACGAAAGCTCTGGT
>BOPP01000224.1:1226456-1242879 GCA_017312745.1 Gryllus bimaculatus | reverse complement strand
ATATTATATTAATTATATATATATTATATAAATATATATAGTATATATTTATATTAATATGAAATAAATATATAATAAATATTTATATTGTCATTTGCTTCATAAATAACTAACTCACTTATAATACTTGTGCGCACGTCATAGCTTTATCTGAATTCCCTTGCGCTAACAACCAGCCGACATACATCGAATTGTTAATCGTATTAGCCAGCGTGCTCATGGGCATCATTTTGGTGACGCTTCGGTTGTTCGGTGATTAGTCTCGCCACAGGGAAGTAGTTTTTTTCCGCTTAAAGGAGGATGAACTGCGGAGACGGGAGACACAAGGCTTTGGTGTCTTTCCGGCTCAACTTTTATAGTAGCTTTTCCTGTTATAACAAGCAGGGGGTGGTGGCGTTACGTAGAGTCACGTTGCGCGCTCGCTCTATGTATAAACGTTGTACGGTAGCGCCAAGTAGGCAGGTTCTGGAGACGGATGGGAGAACCTCGTGCTGTGCACAAACTTGTTGCGCCAAACGCTGATATGCGAGGTCCAGCTCGCGAGGCTGAGTCATTTAGTTGACGGAAGCCTGCGGACTTTATGTCCTGGTTGACTTGCGGGTCACGGGGGAGCGATTTGCTGTGTGCGTGCTCGAGGTGAAGAGTGGTTGATGTGCCACGATTCACGCCGATTCTCAATCGGAAGAATCGCTCCTGCAGATTGAGCAAACCAGCCGTTGGTGCGCCAGAACGGACTTTTGTCCCAGCGTGACCATCCGCTCACGGAAGCTAGGCTTTGTGCGCGCTTTACAAAAGTGGGAGTGCGCGAATGTCCACAATCAAACCATCTTCAATCGGTTTTGGGATCGCTCCCGCGATCAGGGGATAGTAGGTCTATCAGAGCTAGGGTTTAAGTAGATTATTAAGTGTATTATTTGTTTTTGTTTCTTTGTAATAATATGATTTTTATACAGAAAGCTCTGTGTTTGTTCGCGTGAAGTATCCATTGACGGTCACAGGACGGTAGACATTATGTGTGGCAGCGGTATCGAATCCCACGGGGGTGAGGAAGGATAGTGCCCACAACTATAGACATAATTTGGTGCAGCGGTAACGTATCCCACGGGGTGAGGAGGATAGAATCACACCAATATTAAACATAATTGTTGGCACAGCAGTAATCGAATCTCACGGGGAGGAGCTAATGTGCACACCAACAATAGACATAATTGGTTGGCAACGCCCGTAATCAACTACTTACAGGAGAAGAGCATAGTGCAAATTAACAATAGGCATAATGTAGGTAACGTGGTGCGGCCAGTGCGTGGGCGGGATGTCGACGGGATAGACATTAACTTACGCTACAAACCCACGAGAAGCTAGCAAATCAGCGAGGCCCCGACCCCAAGCCACCACTACAACGCCAGACAGGACAGAGGAAGGACGGAGAAGAAGTGACGTCTCGAGGCACCCGGCTTTGACAGAATCACAAATTCACAGCAAGGACCGGCTGTAAGTATAGTTCATCTGCATTGTTAAGCTCAGTGGTCAGGGTTTTAATTATGGCTTACTTACCGAGATTCGGGAAGAGTTGTGTAGTGCACGTGTGCACTGTGAATTGAGACTCGAAGTCACCAGTGTGGGAAACTTTAGCTGTGTTAAGATAAATTGATAGAGGAGCATCCGATTAAAGAGAATTTGTGAAAGGATAGTCGAGCCCATTAAGGATCAAAAGGAAAGACAGACGGAGAGACGAACGCGAAACAGTCCGAACGCGAATCGATGAGGAAAGAGCCAACGGAGGCCGAACGCGCGTTTCAATTAGAAAAACTCAGAGATAGAAACAGGGCTGAACCAGGCGACTGACTTAGCCGCAGCCTGAATCGACTTGGTAATTCAGATTCAATTAATCGGATGGAGTCGTTTTTAAAAGGCGAAACGACGACATAACGGCATTTCTGAGTGTGTTCGAAAGTCAGCCAACAATTTAGATAATTCCGGAAGAAGGGGTGGCAAATCTTTATGGACTGCTGCCCACATCAGATAAATGCGTCGCTTACTTAGAAGGGCAAGGTAGGAGATAGAATTTGCCGAATTAAAGTATAGCGCTATGAAATGTATAGATTCAATGCCAGAGAGTTCGACAAATTGTTCACGAAACATGTAAAAGCCGCAAATATTACCTGGAAATTTATACGCGAGGGAATTGCAAAAATTATTGTAAAGAGTGTGGTAGCTGGATTAGAATCCATGACTTTTGAAGAGTTAATATTTAATTGTAACGGATCAACTTGAAACGCCGAGTGCGACCCTATCGAAATCAAAGGCATCTTTTCCATTGATGATGGGGGAATATGAAGTACCTCTGGAAATAGCTCTTTAAATGCTGATAATTATGGAAAAGTAATAGGGCAGGCTTGAAATCGGTCCACATTCAAACTATCAGGAAACGGAAGACGCAGCGGAACATGTAGCGAGCGCGAGCAAGCTCATCAAACAGCACTTGTAAATTTCAGGGGAACCAGGCGTAACGAAAACCGATGTCAGGGCCGCTTCCTGAGAAAGCCAGCAAGCGGAAATGTTCAGTTGCTGGGTCGGTCCGATTACTTGATTGCGAGAGTGCCCGCAGCGCCCGCGAGGCGGAAAGATGCATCATGATGGGCGGACAAACGGCTTAGATGATTGCTTTTAGCCGCACGGAGTGAGGAAAAATAACGGTATAGCCGGGAAATTTTTTAGGGACTCAGGCGCGTCGTTTCATATCGTAAACGAGAAATTCATCAGCGACGAGGATTTACGGGAGAAAGCGGTGGATTTTGCAGCCACACTGGATGCGCCTCACCACGCAACTTCCGGTTAGCAGAAGTCGAGATAGAAGGATCGTTCGAATAGGTCCGTGACGAAGCATGCTGTCGTACCTCGCGAATGTGACGGAGGATCATTACTTATAAGTAATCGAACAGCCGCGTTATTGGAAGAAGTAAAGGCGGATTATTGAGCCACAATTAGTTGCAGTCGGTAACTACAGGTCAAAAGCCGCTTGAAACGGCGCCAGTTGAGCGGAGTGGGAGGTGGCTAGGCTCAATCGGCCAGGAGACCCTTCTTTGCTTGAACAGTTAGAAGTACAGATCAGGGAATTCGCAGGAGCATTAGTGAAAGGCATGAAAGTCAGGTCGTTACTGAATCCCAAGTGAAGAGGAACTCATAAATTGTTAGCCAGAACGATTGCCCGCGTCACAACAAATGACAGGGAGATTAAGTATTGTATGACACGTATTGAGCACTTGAAAACCGAGAACAGGGCGAGATGGTATTTCGTAAACAGTATTTTGTATCGGTCCAGACACAGCAAGCGCGGTGAAAATTTTAATGCATATTGTGATCCCTTAATATCGGCAGCCATTGTGAAGGTGTGCATGAAAACCGCGAATGCTACTTAGGGTGCCACTAAAGCAAAGCCCAGTATGTCCGATCTTTTATTGGCTCGTTGTTTCCAGGATATGCGACATATTGTGACATCTTTGATTGTGTCAAAAGGTAGGCAGGCCAAATGATCGAAAAAAAGCACCGTTTGGTTTTGAGTAGCCGATAACGGAAGTCTTTGGCAAAATCAATATCAGATACGTTGGCCTCTTCCCGAAATTCTGAGTTAAACAAATATCATTTTATTCAAATTCTCTATAGCGACCACAGGGCACAAACACCTTAGACATTTGTGAGCAGGTGTTGTAATATTTTTAGGGAGGGAAGGCGGAAAGTAAAAAGTTGCATGTGAAAGCCGTACAAATTAAATATTGCACGGAAGAATGGGCTGCAAGTATCTCGATACATGTCTTGGTATGCATTTTGCGCCAGTTAGAGCCCAAAGTGAAAACAATTAAGAGCGATCCTATATATCCACAACCAAAAAACAATACGTGCCTTTTCTCGAGCTTGACGGAGTATACAAGAAATTTATTCCCTGTTATGCGCGTATGTCAGCCGCCATTAACGGACTATTGCGAGTGGTCGCGAAACGGCAAGCAAGGTGAAATGGTCGCCAGAATGTGAGGTCATTTGAGAAATTGAGAAAACCTTCTATGTCGACGAAACCGTCCTTTCACGCGCCCACATTTAATAAGACATTATCGCCGCAGTGTGATGGCTCAAATAGGGGATCGCATCATTTTAGGCACAGTATAACGACAGGTGAAGAAAAAACGGCGTTATACTTAAGTCGAAAATTCCACAGATACTGAGTTTTGCGATGCACCCGATCGATTAGAGTGTTACGGGCATTATTGGGCATGTGCAGGAAGTTAAAATATACTTAGACAGAAAACGCCAAATCAAGGTGGGAAACTACCACAATCCATTTGGTAATGGTTGATAACAATTATTCAAAGTAAAAATCCCTAGATTAATGCGATGTCACTGTTAATTTCAGGCCTACAATCTTGAAATTATTCACAAGAAAGGGGAGGGCCCACGTGAACGCCAGATGCCTTAAGCACGATGTTTTATTGATACACTGGAATCTGGAACTGAACTGAGATTCGGAGGCTAACACTGAGTTGATCACTTGATTGTATTGTATCGGAATCTAAAGGAAAATTATTATATATGTAACCAGTTGTTTTTGAAAAGTGTATTAGTTTGCTGAAATGTTGTGTATTTGTGTGTTATGTACAATTTGGGGGTCAGTGAAAGCTCTGATAGCATAGAAAGTTCAGGTGTGTTGTAAATATATTGTTGTGAATGCATTGCCGAAGTGTAATAATTAATTGATTGTGTAGATAAAATTTGTATTATAATTGATTAAATAGTAAGGCCATGATTTAAATGTTAAAATAATGTAAGTTAGGTAAAATTAGAGTTTTAGGGAATTTTTAGTTTGTATATGTAAAATTGTGTATATATATGTAATAATATGTAGACTAGGGAGTTTTGCTAGTATGAAAACATAGAAGAGGTTAAGTTCACATACTTCTCCCAAGTTCACGAGTTTAATTGTGTGACGAATTTTTATTGTGTGATGTCTCCTGCATAAAAATTCTAAATGGAGATGGAGATGTTATTCGTATTAGCCAGCGTCCTCATGGCATCTATTTTGGGGACCTGGTTCGGATTAGCTTCGCCACAGAAGTAGGGTTTTTCCGTAAAGGGAAGAAACGCGGAGACGGGAGACACAAGGCTTTGGGTGTCTCCGTGGTTATAGCAGCTTTTCACTGTTATAACAAGCGAGGGGGTGCGTGCGTAGGAGGTCACGTGTGGCCTCGCCTATATAACAGCGTGTACGGAGCCAGTAGGCAGGTTCTGGAGACGTGTGGAGAACCTCGTGCGGTGCCCACAAACTTTGCGCCAAGCGTGCATATGCGAGCCAGGCTCGCGAGGCTGGAGTCATTAGTTGACGAAGCCTGCGGACTTTATGTCCTTTGGGTGATGCGGTCACGTGGGGCGAGCGACTGTGTGCGTGCTCCGAGGTGAAGAGTGGTGAGTGCCACGATTCACGCCGATTCTCATCGGATAAGATCGCTCCTGCGATCGAGGCAAACCAGCGTTGGTGCGCCAGAACGACTTTGTCCCAGCGTGACATCCGGTCACGGAAGCTAGGCTTTGTGCGCGCTTCAAAAGTAGGAGTGCGAATGCCACAATCAAAACCATCTTCAATCGGTTTTGGATCGCTCCCGCGATCAGGGGATTAGTACGTCTATCCAACTAGGCGTTTAAGTAGATTATTAAGTATTATATATTTGTTTGTTTTCTGTTAATAAATATTATTGTTATACGAAAGCTCTGTGTCTGTTCGCTGTGAGTAATATCCATGACGTCACAGAATATTCGATCAGATGAATAACAAAATAGAATATCAGCGCATAACAGTATTCATAGTTCATTACGTAATTTACGAAACGAATGGAAATAAAGAGAAAAAAGTGCGAGGAATTCAGGTCCAGGGCATTCATTAAAAACGGGCAAAATGAAGCGAATTGAATTTGCGCATGTACATGTTAAACTGCCCTTCAGCATCGTCTCATTGGGTGTTATTGCGAAATTCCTAAAATACTCCTCGTGCAAATAATTAAATTAAAGAGACTAACACTGGTACGCGCTGTTATGCATTCGCAAAGTTCAAATTAGCAGCCTCTCAGAAGGTCTTTTAAACCCTTCGAAAAGTTTATTTATTATTCAGCAACGTTTTGGTTTCTTGAAAAATTAATTACATTTTTCACCTATGTTTTAATTTATAACACTTCACTACGCAATTCACAGAGAGTACTTTGAAAATTAAATACATTGACATTTGAAAGTCAAGTATTTGAGTTTTCTTCATGAATCAATTCACTACCATACATTAGATGATACGTTTTCCATTTTTTCGGGATATATTTACTTTGCATGTTGAAGAGAGTACTTCAGGAGAAGCAAAATCTGTGCAATATCTAAATATGAATTAAGTTTGGAATAAATAATATATAACAGTTGCTGTTAAAATGTGCATTCATTGTTATTAAAACATGCATTTCAATAATAGTTAACTCATCTAGAAACAGAGACATTCTTATCCATAACGACTTCAGCACAATTTCATAAAAATCCCTAAAAACTTTGTCGTTTTATTGGTGGTTTGTTAGTAATTCCGGGAGGCCATCAACCACAGGTTCATCTATTATCCGTAGTTATGCATGTTTCCCTCCAGTGTGGCGGCGATCTTCCCCAACTGTATGCTAGAACAGCCCTGACGTAACTTGTTTTCCTCAACCACGTATTCTCCTTGCCAGTGGACCCGCTCCCGTGACACTAAGCTTCTAAGCTCTCGCCGTTCCTCCGACATTGGGGCGTGCCGTAGTGCCCGTAGTGGTCTTAAGGGTGGAGTCGACCGAGAAAACAAGAAAGAATCGCGCCGAGGTTCTGGTCCTTGTTTGTAGGGTACTGCTTGGGCATGTCAGTGCATTTGACAAGAAACCGTGAAAACTTACCGATCAGAGCAACCAGCAGGTATAGAATTCTCTTTCATACAGTGAGACTAATTCGATCCTACTGTGAAAACCCTGCCACGATTCGGCCAACTCGAGAACCTGTAGTACTTCCGGCGAGCTGGCATTCAGATGACATCAATTGGATCGCACTGAGAACACCTCTATCCGGTGCATTGAAAATTCCAAACTATTTGAACAAGTGTATCTAACATTTAAAAGGAAGAGAGGTCGGCGAAGTTTACACATCAATTCGTTTTTATAATATCCAAATATAACTACCATTATTACTAAAATCATGGTGCAGTTCCGTACATACTCTTTGTATGATCATACTTATACGCAAGTAGACAAACTAGACATGCCTTGAGGAGCTCCACCATCAATACAAAGAACCTTTTTTTCCAAATTACACCCTAACACTTTGCCAATTTTCGCGCTACGATTCAGGTCACGCCAGAGAGCGAGTTCCTCACGGCAAATCGCAGACAACAGTCGGCATTGGTCGACTCTCTCAGTCGACGCCAGCCATCGCAAGCGTCGCGCCAGCTCCGGCGGGAGAGTAATTAAGCAGCGCCCCAGGCGGGCGGTCGCGCTTATGCTTCCTTTTAGCGACCGGGGGCTGACCCGTAACTTGCGATCTGACACTGACGCAAGAATATTTAAAATTGTCTCGCGGATGCCACAGCGTTTCGCAAGTCATAGCCATCGCAGCATATTTCACGGCCGCCTCTCCCCCGCACCCCCTCCCCTCCCCCCGCCCCCGGTCCGTGGATTCGAGACTCCCGCCACTCGTTCCTCGCACCCGATTCCCAGCAGCTTATCGTGCTGCTCTCCCGCCGCGGTATTAGCGCCCCGAGTCACCCGGTGCCACGCCTTCTCTGCAAACTTAAGCTATATCACAGCCCAGGCACGGACACACAGCATCACACTTCACAGTACACGAGCACCACAGCACGACACACACTCGGCCCTTGCTTAGGTGGCCGGACGTGGTTGCTTGTTGCATGCAAGGTTGTTGCCTTTTCGTCCTCCTCAGTGAAGTTAAATTGAATGTAGCAAGTATATAAACTCACACGTCAGCATTCGCTGAAATTATTATCGAAAGAGACCGATTTTGATAATCATTTTCCGAGGAACCACGCCTGCGTCGTTTTGACACGACCTTGTCATATTTCAGTTTTTCAAGCTATTCCTCTAGGTTTTATTTCTCTTTTCCGATATTCCCCATTTCCTCTTTTAACCTTTTTACTATTAACAACTTACAATCTATATCAGAGCGGTGGGTTTTTACTACGAGATGGAGTTTGACATTCCTTGGATCTTTTATACATCTTGTTAAATCCCCAGGTAGATACACCCTTAATATTGTGGAATCTCCTAGGTATTTAATCTGGCACTTGCTCAACCCCGTAAAAAAAGAATAAATCGTGAATTATTTTTGAAGTCTCGAAATACTAGTTCATCTGCTAATATCCCGGATATTGGTCCAAATCCCCAACTATCTCGACAGTCGCTCTCCATTCACATTCGCTCGTTGCATCGCCGCATCAAATCTCCTGTATTGACCCGGCTTGATTGCTCTCATCGCTCATTTCGGACATGGCCCTTCTATTGGTAGTCGGAGCCCCAATCCTATCCATGCAGTTTAAGTCCCTACATGTCTTTGTACTGCGCTATCGCTAATTCCCTCTCCCCCCAACTCAACATTCTTGAGTTAACTCGGGTCCCCCGTGCGATCCGTGCGCATCGAAGCGGTCTTGTCTGCAGTGCGGTCTCTGCCCCCTCCCCCGCACAACGTCGTCGTAGCATTTCCACAGCGCTCTTCCATTCTCTCATATTTCAGCTGAGGACATCAAACAATCTCCCATCCCATAAAACCAACGTTCGTTATGCGAGCGCGGCGCCGCTCCTGCCGCCCCTCCCTCCCCTCCCCTCCCCCCTCCCCTTCCCCCCGGCGAAAGCGTTCGCCAAAATGTCAAACGTTTCTCCCAAAGAAACACATGCGATATTGAAATGCATTCACTACGGTAAACCACGAGCGCGCTAGGACGGGCCCGCCAGTGGCGCCGGGAGGGGGGGGGGAGGAACGGAGGACTGATGTGCAAACCGTTGGAGGAAGGAGTCCAGAAAGACGATGTAGAGCGAATCCTCACGGGTGGACGTGAGTGTGGACGTGTCAATATACTTACGTGGAATCGGCTTGAAGTATTTTGACCCGGATTAGTGCTTACCCCAGTAGTTGGTGAAGGCTGGAACTGAAGCGTAGCTGACCGGTTGGAATTTAACAAGAAGGTACGTACGTAAGATCTGGTAGCGGAGATGTGCCACGAAAAGATGCGAAGAGGTGGAGGAGTGGCGGCGAATGATGACGACGGTGGTGGGACATGTGTGACATGGTGCGAAATACGTGGTGTATGTGGTCCGGTGAGGTCGACCCGCGTTGGTAGGCGACGGTGACGGGTAGCCGGCCACAAGGTCCATGTGCGACACGACATGGTTGTACGTTAATGTATGAGCGGCAAGCCTTGGTGAATCTAGCCAGCGTCGCAGTATGCACCTGTTACATACGGGTGACTGGTGCACGGGAGAGGAGAGAGCGTGGGCGGACGCGCGTGGCGACGTGGTCCAGCAGTGACTTGGCCGTGGTTGGTGACTCGTGGTGACGTTGTGCTGACATCGTGTGATGGTGTTGGCGAAGTGTGGTGGCACGTGGTGTGCAGGTGTACCGTGGTTGGCGACGGTGAGGTGGCTGAGCCGTCTGGCTGGTGTAGCCGGCGTGGCGTCAGATGACCCCTGCGGTGCCCAAGACCCCGTCCGGCCTATGGCGCCGCAGGGTGGCGCACGCGGGTAACGTCATAAAGCATTTTACGGGCGTGACCGTCAGTAGCGCACGGGTTGCGATCTCCGACGGTGGGTTCAACGGAGGTCCGGTATCGGCAACGCCTGGTGACCGAGACGTCAACAGAGTCGGCTCCGCCCGCCCTCCCCTCCATTCCGGTACAGTCGGCGCGGTGCCACCGCGGTCCATGCGCGCTGCACTGGGGCGTGCCCGATCTGGCACGAGCCTGGCCGCAATGGCTTTGACACGCCAGTATGACAAACCTGTAGTGTGCTCGAACAGCCCGATAACGGATATCGTCGACAGAGTCGGCGTGACGGTTGTGATTGTGACGTTGGAATATTGTATGCGACGCTAGCCGTCGATAATCGGGTGTCTAGAACGCTAAAATGCGCGTCTGAAAATACTTAAGGAAAAATCAGAGATTGACCCGCAGTCGGTGCGACGTAGCATGCTCTAACCAGTCAGGGGGGTATGTCGTACCCGTTACTTAAACTGTGTGCACTGAAACAGGATGGTTGGTGCCGGACATTGTTTCGGACATCTAGCCTAAGTGGTGCGACCGGCGGGTCATGTACGCCTTGTGCTACAAAAGGTGTGAGCGAAACGTTTGTATGGCCAGCATACAATAACCGTTGGTTACCAGTATAGGCAGAACGTCTTATACCGAAGAACTGAATTAAATTAGTTCTCAAGGCGACGATCTTCCGAGAACAAAAAATATTAAAGAGCAGTACCTTTATAGGTGGCTGCGAACTGAGAATCTTTCTGAATCCTCACGCTACAAGGCCCCTGGCCCGGTGCGCACGAAGCACGTCTTAAAATGAAAATTTACGAAAACACCCTCCGCCGTCCACAGCCGACCACCTGTGCTGCTTCTTCTGCCCTGTTGTGCTCACCCAGCATGTCCCCGTTTGCTCGCCACCCTTCCCAGCGCGCAGAAGCAGTATTGGTGGCTGCACGACTGGCCAGGCACGCAGTGACACGTTGCGCTGCCCGCCGTTGTCGCCCCGCCAGGCTCCAGACGAGAGATGACGGCTGACTTGCTGGAACCACGAAGGCCACACAGCTCAGGACGCTAAATGCGGTTCTATCACTTAATTGTTCGATCCTCAATGGCACGTGCCCACCTGGAAAGTATCTCACAATCATGAGATTTCTATCATACGGACTACAAAGCAAACCAATGAAGCGATAGCCAACCCGACCAGCGGATTGCACAGAATACTAGTTACATAATCTTATCATATCACGAGTGTTTCCGTAAGAATCGTTCAGATGACTTAAGAAGTCCCCTGCAGACATTTCCATTATAAACACGAAAGATCCCTTTTAGATGTTGTGTTATTACTCAAAAATAAATTGATTCCACGCGATTTATTAACTATTTTTTTCTAAGAAAGGAACTAATTGTTAAAATATCAGCAATATTCCCAATCTCCTCACATCTTATTTTAATATTTTTACTTCTAAGTCTTCTGTTATCACATCCACCTTGCGATCCAAATCTTCGTCAAATACCGGTAAAAAAAATGAGCGGAGTATACGCACACTCTAACCCTACCAAACCGATTTAATCTCAAAACACGTTATCTGCTTTTAAATAGTTCATTCTGTGAATCCCTTTTAACCAAAAAAGTAAACCCAACTGAATTTAAAATTATTCGTAACATTTCTCGGTACTAACACACTTAAAAAGCACTGTAGTCTAGCGTCCCCGAATCGCAGTGACAGTCGGTCCCCTTAGGAGTTGTAATTTCAGCACATCTTAGTTCTTTTGACTGCAAATCTGTTCTACGACAAGAACAATTTAGTGAACCGCAATGTAATAGCAACTCTGAAGCGTATTCCTACAAAAAGAACTCATCACACATAAAATGGTAAAGACAAACAGATAACATCAACTACTGAACAACCTCACAACATCAACACCTAAAAGATATAGTCATAATCTGTTCGCATTATGCCAATCTAATATACAACCGTAACACCTCTACGTACAATCGTCCAACTGTCTAATCTTACCTGCAAACTACATACCTCGTGAGGTTCTATACCCGGAACATAACTGCATGATACGTAATTACACAAATCATATTAATAAAATGGTCGAATCTAACACATGAATCGTCCTCTTTGTCGAGCTCTTTTTTATTTTATATAATTATTCACCTACGTGTAATTTCACCATGCTAACATAGTAAAAATAAATCAAATATCCAGTATCCCACTAGGACATAAAAAAAAAAAATGTCAAAATAGAATATCCGAACAAAGCATATTAATCCTATAGTTTTAATATTTTAATTAGAAACCAAATCAGAAATTCTATAAATTATGAATCGCCACAAGTCAAATTACATCTCTCCCTTTCTCGAATTCACCTTAATGTTTAGCAGACCCGTTTCACAATATAATCATGAAAATAAAATTATCAAGTTTATATATTATATCTGGTAATTAAAAATAAACAAAGTCTTTTATATGTCGAAACCAAATTAATCACATCTATCTTACAAAAACCAAATTCCGGTAAAAAAAAAGAAATAATAATATAAGCCAAGCGAGCCAAACAGTCCACAACTCCTAGAAATTCCGTGCTTTTTCCATATCATGCGGAGAAGTTTGCTCAACGACTCATCTACCCTTTCCCTTCCCTTATATACTTCGATGTTTATACTTTGAAAAGTGTTATTTTCTCTAGGCACTTGGCCTGTATCTGTAGAACTGGTCTAAGAGGTATAGCAATATTACAGCTGAATTTCAGCGAAGTCGACTCTTTCTACGGCGACAATCCGACCACCCAATAATAAATAACAAGTATTGCAGCACCCTTTTCGAGAACGAGTTTAAATAGAAACTAAGATATATATGGAATACGATTTTCATTGGGATTATTACTATAATACATCCTAATAATTTTAAGGGATTATGCTTAACCTCTACGCTACCAAATTAATTTACCAGACCTTCTTAACAACATCCGCCTACAATTAGAGAAGATAAACGAAAGATCACGATAATCTTCTCGCTGGTGTCTGTGTTCGCTGTGAGTATCCATGACGTCACAGAATATTCGATCATGAATAACAAAATAGAATATCAGCGCATAACAGTATTCATAGTTCATTACGTAATTTACGAAACGATGGAATTAAAGAGAAAAAAGTGCGAGGAATTTCAGGTCCAGGGCATTCATTAAAACGGGCAAAATGAAGCGAATGGAATTTGCCGCATGTACATGTTAAACTGCCCTTCAGATCTGCATTGGGTGTTATTTGCGAAATTCCTAAAATACTCCTCGTGCAAATAATTAAATTAAGAGACTAACACTGGTACGCGCTGTTATGCATCGCAAGTTCAAATTAGCAGCCTCAGAAGGTCTTTTAAAACCCTTCGAAAGAGTTTATTTATTATTCAGCAACGTTTTGGTTTCTTGAAAATTAATTACATTTTTCACCTATGTTTTAATTTATAACACTTCACTACGCAATTCACAGAGAGTACTTTGAAAATTAAATACATTGACATTTGAAAGTCAAGTATTTGAGTTTTCTCAGAACAATTCACTACATACATTAAATGATACGTTTTCCATTTTTCGGGGATATATTTAGCTTTCATGAAGAGATACGTCAGGAGAACAAAACTTAATATCTAAATATGAATTAAGTTTTGAATAAAATAATATTAAACAGTTGCTGTAAAATGTGATTTCATTGTTATAAAACATGATTTCAATAATAGTAACTCGTAAAACGAATCATTAACGGACTCTAGCACAATTCATAAATCCCTAAAAATTTGTCTGTTTTGATTGGTGGTTTGTTAGTAATTCCGGGAGCCTCAACTACACAGGTCATTATTTCCGTAAGTATAGTGCATGTTTCCCTCCAGGTGTGGCGGCGATCTTCCCCCACTGTATGGCAGGAACCAGCTCCGACCTACTGTGGTTTTCCTCAACCACGTATCTCCTTCCAGTGGGACACCAGCCCGGCCGGAACTAACTCTAAGCTCGCGCCTGTCCTCCGACATGTGGGGCAGTGCAGTGCCTGCTAGTGGGTGTAAGGAGTGAGGATACGACCAGGAAAAGGAAGGAAAGATCGCGCGAGGTTCGTGGTCCGTTTGTAGGGTACTGCTTGGGCATTTGTCAGGTGTTGATCGAAGAAACACGGAAAACTACCGATCAGAGCAACCAGCATGTAGAATTCTCTTTCATACAGTGACTGAATTCGACCTAGCTGGAAAACCCTGCCACAGTCGCAACTCGAACCTAGTACTTCCCGGCGAGCGGCATTGCAGTGACATCAATTGATGCACTGAGACACCTCTTCCGGTGCCTACCTTGAAATTCCAAACTAATTGTGAACAATGTATTAACATGTAAAAGGAAAAGGTCGAGCAGAATTTACAATCAATCGTTATATATATCCAAATATAACCTACCATTATTACAAAAATATGGTCAGTTCCGTAGATACTCTTGGTATATCATATTATAACGATAGACAAACGTGATCATGCCTGAGAGCTCCACCATGCAATACAAAGAACTTTTTTTCCAATACACCCTAACACTTGCCATATTTCCGTACATTCAGGTCACGCCAGAGAGCGAGTTTCTCACGCAATCTGAGAGCAAACAGTCGGCGTCGACGTCTGCTCAGTCGACGCCAGCGCCATCGCAAGCGCGGCGCCAGCTCCGCGGGAATTAATAGCAGCGCCCCAGGCGGCGGTCGCCGCAGCTTCGCTTTTACAGGCGTCGTTAACTTTGCGCTTACACACGCAGAAATATAAAATTGGTCTCGCGGATCGCCACAGCGTTCGCAACGTCATAGCCATCGTCAGCATATTTCACCGCCGCGCTCTCCCCGCACCCCCTCCCCTCCCCCGCCCGCGCCTGTTAGCTCCCCGCCACTCGTTCCTCGCACCCGATTCCCCAGCCACTTGACCTCCCTCTCCCGCCGCGGTATTACGCCCGCTCGGGCGCGCTCTCTGCAATACACACACACACACACACACACACACTCACACACACACACACACACACACACACTGTCGGCGTGCTTGGTTCGGCGTTGTTTGGCAGGCAAGGTTTCCTTTTCTCCCTACAGTGAGTTAAAATTGAATGTAGCAAGTCATAAATACACACATCGGAATCTATTTATGAAAATCGATTTGTAATATTTCAACCGCCTGCGTCTTTTTGACACGACTTTCATATTTCAGTTTCAAGATATTCCTCTAGGTTTTCATTTTCTCTTTCGATATTCCCCATTTTTCCTCTTTTACCTTTTTACTTACAATTTACTATTCTATTTACTTTGATTTTACACGAAATTTACTTCTTGGGTTTGACATTTAAATTCTGGAATACATTTTATTTTGGGAATCAGTACATCTCAAACTCGAAAAAAAAAACTATTTGTCAAACTATTTCATCAATCTTGCCAACCCAACTAGTCTCGACAGTCGCTTCTCCCATACATTGCCGTGCTGCGCGCATCAATCTCCCTCGGCGCATTGCTTCATCCCATCATCGACTGCTTCGGACGCTCCTTCCTAACTTCCCCTCCCCTCCCCTCCCCTCCCCTCCCCGACATCGTGGCATCGAAGCGCTTCGGGCGGTCTCTCCCCCTCCCCGCACACGTCGCAGCATTTCTACAGCGCTCTTCCATTCTCTCAATATTTCAGCTGAGACATCAACAATCTCCCATCTCCTCCCCATAAAAAGCGACGAACCTTCGCTCGCGGCAGCCGGAGCGCTTCCTGCGGCCCTCACCCCCTCCCCACTCCCCCACCCTCCCCCTCCCTTCCCCGCGAAGCGTTTCGCGAAATGTCAAAACACGTTTTCTCCGCAAAAGAACATGCGATATTGAAATGCCTTCATCGAGTAAAAACGAGCGCAGCGAGGACGCGGCGCCAGATGGCGCGGAGGGGGGGGGAAAGGACCGCGAGGAAGGTGGCACACGGTGAGAGGAAGGAGCAGAAGCAAGTGAAGGGCGGATCTTCAGCGGGAGTGGGGACGTGGTCATAGATTAGCGACGCGTGGAGGGTTGTAAGTAGTGGGACGGAGGCAGCTAGGGTGGAAGTTGCTAAGGTGTCGGTCAGAACCGCTGGTAGCGATGGATAGCACAAGATGGCGCGAGGTGGAGGAGGTGGGCGCGGAATGTGAAAAGCGGTGGGTGGAGTGAAGTGGTGGTGACCGTGGTGGTGAATGGTGGGTAGGACGAGACGCCGTGGTGGCGAGGTGGTCGGGCACGCGTGGTGTGACGCCAGCGGTGGGTCGGTGACGGTGGTGCGTGACGGTGGTGGTGAGGTGATGGGTGACGGTGGTCGGCGACGCCGTGGTGGGCGACCGGTGGTGGTGACGGTGGCTGGTGACGGTGGTGGTGACGGTGGTGTGACGAGTGGTGGTGATGGTGGGTGGCCAGACGGTGGTGGCGACGGTGGGTGGTAGACAGTGGTGGCGAGGTGGTGTGAACGGTGGTGCGGTGAGGGTGCGTGGTGAAGAGGGTGTGGCGACGGGTGGTGCGACGGTGGTTGGGAGGCGGGCCCGGGACGGCATGCGATAGGTGGATCGACGCCCGCGACAGGGTGGTGGCGGATGCGCCTCAGGATAGGCGAGTAGGGTGTGTAGTAGGTG
>BOPP01000224.1:1208233-1226431 GCA_017312745.1 Gryllus bimaculatus | reverse complement strand
GGTGGTGGCGACGGTGGTGGCGACGGTGGTGGCGACGGTGGTGGCGACGTGGTGGCGAGGGTGGTGGCGAGGGTGGTGGCGGTGGCGACGGCGGTAGCGACGGTGTGCTTTGTGGCAGTGGTCCCAGCGGCAGAAGCAGTATTGGTGGTGGCAGTGAGGAGTGACAGCGGTTGCGCTGGCGCCGCCGTTGCGCCCGCAGGCAGTGAGGATTGGACGGGGGCGAGGACGGAGAGTCGTTTCGAGGCCGCGCCGGAAGTCTGCGCTGGCGTAGCTACAAGCAATGAACGAGCCAGCGAGCAGAGTTCACAGAGCACCGGAAGAAGGGTTCAGATGAAAGAAGTCGCTGACTTTTCAGAAAGCGAGAAGCGGTGTGGTGGGGAGATATTCGTTCAGCACGTGACCGAATCGCATATGTCTCCCGTTAGGAGTTTCTAATTACACTCAGTTCTACACTGAAAGTTTTTGACAAAGAAGTGAACGCAATTTAATAGCAACTCTGAAGCGAACGAAAAAAAGAGCGGTGGAAGAAAACAATAACGTCACTCTGACACCTCACACATTCACACTATTATATATATTTTGCAGTTTGCATTACTAAGAATTGAAGTAGACACTGTAAATTTCTCCACTTTTTCTTTCTGCAAAGTCTGAGTTTCGAAACGATACTTTAATATCAGATAGAATACACAAATATTCGAATCATGAATTTCCTTTGTTATTGTTGTTATTTTTATTAATATACACGTTATGTTATTGTTATTAATAGTTAAAAAATAAATTATAATATCCTGAGTATCCCAGACATAGGATACTTAAAAAAAATTAAAATGTACTAAAATATAGAATATCTACAATATGTTTTTTTTTAGAAACCAAAGATCAGAAAATTGCTTGATAAGTGGTCACAAGTCAAATACATTGCTCTCCCTTTCCTCCAGTAGCAGACCACGTTTCCAAAAAATTGAATCAGAGTTTGATATTAGTGTATTAACGTGTTTAATATCAAACCCATTAATCAGCAATCATGATAACAATGTCGGAGGAAAGACTAATGAGTAGCCATGTCCAATATCCGTTTTTATCTACAGCGAATGTTGTCAACACCACGAACTCTTCCCGTAAACTCATTTGGCTTGGAAGGTTGCGTGCTCTGGCCTGGGGGCGAGTCGAATGAGTAATGGATTTCGCCGCAGCAGTTTCATCATACAGTCAGTCGCTTGAGATAGTAGGTTGAAAAGAAATGATTACTTTAGATCCTATAATTTAGGCTAATTACAGCCTTTGTGGCCGCATTCATTAGAAAAATACGAAATTGAGAAAGTGTGTCACGAACTTATTTACTATTAATATTTTATGCAGAACTACAAGATTAATATCCCTATTTATGACACGAAAGGTCATCTCTACATGCTACAGTCCAAAGAGAATTCTGGTAAGTATTAAAATATAATCTTCATTAAGGAAATACTTATGGGTTGCGAAAGATTATTTATATTACTACATATGCAATACAGTTTGTACTTCGAATTTCTAATTTTCTTGAAGTTTTCAAAACTCAAATCGTGGAAGTTATCGTCTTATTGATTTTACGCCTAATAAAGCGATTGTCACCTCGAAACCACTTTGTTAAGAGAAATATTTCATTGAATTACAATCTTTCATTAACAGGGCATGCTTTCATTCACTCATTTGCGAAGAAACACAACTTTTTGAGAGCAGAGCAATTCCTCTTGTGTCGCTTTAGACGCGCGTACGAGACACGCAGCTGCCCACTTTGTCCCGCCTTCATTACGGGTAGCACTGGGTAATTCAGCGCCACAACAGTATTATGGCCGACTGCCTTCCAGTCCCTTTCCGCTTTCGCGGCAACTCTGCGAGGCAGTTTGCTGCGAGACGGGCGCTGGCCGAGCTGCCGTTTCGCCCCGGGCGGGCGGCGGGCGGGGGCGCTCGGTTACACCCCGGGCCTGCGGCGCCGCCCCCGAGCCGCGCGGCGTCCGCTGGCGTCAGAGGATCGCGTTGCGACGGCGGTGGAGATGGCGGTGGCAACGGGGGCGTTGGTGGATGTGGTGGCATCAGTGGTAGCAGCGAGGGCCTTGGCGTTAGCGTTGGAGGGGGAGGGTGATGCTGGTGGTGATGATGATGTCTGATGAAGAAGAAGGTGTTATGGTAGTGATGGAAGTAGTGGTGATAGGGTTGGGGATAATGAGTATGATTGTAGTGGTAACGGTGGTGTTGGTGTTAGATATGGCAACGGGTGAAGTGGTGGGAAAGGGAGTGAAGGAGGCACTATCATTGGAAGTGGGGGTTAGGATGGTGGTGACAACGGTGGTGATGTATGCGGCAGGTGGTGATGGAGGTGAAAGAAGACGTGGCTCTGACAACTGCGGCAGCAGTGGCGGTGGCAGAAGCAGCGAGAAAACAACGGCCACCCAGCAGAGAACGCACAATGGGATTAGACACCCAGGCGTCGTGGCGGTGGCAAAGGTGGAGGCAGCAGCAACAGAGACGAGGAGACGGTGAGGAAGTGTCATGAACTGAAGCGCGAACGGAAGCTAGAGGATGCAATGAATATTTAAATTTTTATATATCTGAAAACATTACTGAGAGAAAGGAAGAATTATTTCTACATCAATATAGAAAAAAGATAAAAAATAAAATTTTTTAAATATAGTTTTTAGTCGCAAGCTATGGGAATGAATACCTACTTACGTTAAAGTAATTGGAAATAATTAATTTTTCCAACTGGATAGCCTTCTTTATAATTTTAATGACTTATTCAAGAATATGCATTGTATATTAAACTTAAAAACTATAAGTGCATTCAATATTTTTCAACACACCACTACTATGTTTCTGCAAATATGAGATATTGGAATACGTTTAATGTTAAAAAAATAATGTTTCGAACATGTAATGAAAAAATACATATAATTTTTAAAAATCTGGCTTCAAGGCAAAGGGAGTGATTTATACTCGCCATTACTATTCGTAATTTAAAATGAAATATAGCGTTTTGGAAAATATTTCCTTTTAAAATATCTGTTTGATTAAAATTCTGGTTTTTGCAGCTATGAGAGAGAATGGACATAAAAACTGAATAAAAAATTATTCTAAAGCCTAATTACAAGCTGATGGATATTTTTAAGTGAGGTAAGGGAGGTAATAATCATTTATCGACCTATATTGTATACATTATTATCTGAATGTAATTACCAAATCAAATATTTGCTTTCATCTTTGAGAAACAAATTATAATATTAGTTGATGTCTGTGAGGAAATACAAATTAATAGAGTTTTAAACTACGTGCGCTTTAAAGCGACGTGAAAGCTATCTACTTAGTCACTGGCCATGAGAAGCAACTTTTCCTTCTAAAAGACCAGCTTGTGTGTTAACCGCCCATAACTCACACAGATTCTAAAGTCAGAATAGGCAAAGTTTTATTCTAGAATTAAACAGCTTGATAAAAGAAATCGTCCCCGCTTGAACTTCTAAATATACTTGTGTATGGTGAGCGTTCTAACTCGTGAGCGCCATGGACAGTCTGCGGGAAGCAAGGAAACGGCCAGGACACGCGTCATCGGCGCCGTGGCAGAGCGCAAGTCTCTGACTGCGGTAGCGCCCACTATCAAACGGGCCTGCCAGCGCCAAGAGTTCAGTTCGGCAGAAGGGGAGTTCAGTGCAGCGATGTTCAGTGCAGCCGAAGCATTGAATGCAGCGAGCTTTGCTTGTGGGGGAGAAACCAGATGACCACGGCCCCGTGGTGAGGACCAGCTGGTGCGAGCCTATGTGACAGGGGAGAGCTGAACGAGCCGTGCCAGGAGACGCACGGGAGTGAAGTACTTCGTGTCTTAAAACTGTCTGAGTGATTTTGGACGTTCTATGGGGAATGGGTTAAAACCCTCTACGTGAGATTCCGTAGACGTATAACATTACAACACGAGTCTTTTTCAACTGCAATATCAACTTATCAAGTATCGTAAACTATGGCCAGGACGCTACCGGGTCGTGGACAACTAGAGCAGCTCTCACTTCCACGACGTTGGCTGCCAGCCCACGGGAAGAAGCGAATCGATTGTTTTTTTTTTCTCTTATCTCATCACACTTTTGCATCTAATTTTTTAAATGTTTCATTTCAATAATTTTACGGAATTAACTAAATTAATCTTCTTTCCTCACTTTAAGAATCATGCACGATGCGTCTCTGCAAACAAAAAGGAAATGGAATATGATTTTAGGGATAACAAATTAAAAAGAACCATCTCGCGGAAGACTTGGTGCAGAGTTCATTCGACGAGGCAAGCATTGGATTCTGGCTACCAAAAACCCCCTTGATAGAGTCCCGCTCCGCACATGTGGCGCGCAGTCTGTGCCTGATGGACTGTTGGGCTGGTGCGTTCGCGGAATGGCCGGCCATCGATCCTCCAGAGAGTCCGCGCGCGCTGTTCCGGCGACGGAGCGACAGCGGCAGCGTTCCCAACGCGTGAGCGCGGTCGTTGGACACGACCGCGACGACCGTCGGCGGAGGGAGGGGGGCGGGGCCGGCGGCAGCGCGTGGCTTTGGCAGGCAGTTAAGGCGGCGGCGGCGCTATCAGCGGCGGCGGGCCGTATCAGGAAGCGGGCTTCATTTCCCGTGCTGCCAGCCGCGCCACCGCCGCCGCCGCCCCCGGCGTGGCAAAGCGGCGACGGCCCGGCGGCGTCCCCGGCGCCTCCGCTGCCACTACCGGCTGACGGGACGCCTCGACCGCCGCCTCTCAGAGAATAGTTAATGAACCACCTCCGCTGGGCCGCGGCGCTCGGCGGCGTGGGCGAGGGGCGGGGCGGGGCACAGCTGGGCGCGCGTCTTTGCCGAGATCGCCCCGCGGCCTCGTCGCAGCCGGAAGCTGCTCCGCCGGCGCGGCCGAGGACGGAAAGAGGACGCCGCCGAGCGGTGAGGGGAAGAAAACGGGTGGCGGCGGAGAGATCCTCGGGCCCAGGGAGGCAGAGCACTTTGGAGATTCAAGCGCTGGAATAGCGCAAGCGTTGGCGACGAGTGCCCCAAAGCGAGGCGAAGGCAAGTTTGAGACTGGAGAAGGGTCAACGGTCAACGTGAAGTGTTGGCTCATAGGGCTTTTAGTTTGAGCTGGTGGGTCGTTTCGGCTGTATGATTGTGAGACTATTTATTGGTCTCGGGTACTGCAATTACTGAGATCATTCGTGTCGCAAGTTTAATGCAGGTTATATCCCAGTACGTGGCCTTAACTTCCGCTGGACTGTAAGTGGAAAGTTTGAATTGTGTGTTTGGATTATATGGCGATTGCTTTGAGGTTGTTTCATGGGATGGTAGGGAGTGTGGGAGATTCAGTGTTTAAATATACTGATTTGGTGAATATGTTTGTGGTTAAGGCCACGTAAATCTGATAAGTAAAACACTTTTACATGTTACTCATTTGGAAGAACATTGTAATAAATGCGAAGGGTATTTTCGTGATTTCTCGGTTAGGAGGTTGGACGATTGGGGAAGTTTTGCTTTCAGACTTTTGAAAGTCTTGACGAAGAATGGTTTGACAGTTGAGAGGGTGAATGGTTGGCTCATTGAGGGTCTGGACGGTTAAATAGTGAAGAGGTTTGTAGATTGGATAGATTGGGAGTTGTGGAGTACTGATTGATAGACTGAGGAGTACGGACTGACTGTTAGAGTTCTGATTGATAAAGTGATTGTGGGTTTGGCACTTTGGTGTCTGGGCGGCTGGGTAGTCGGGTAAATGGACGGTTAGACTGTTTAAAAGGTCGGCGGTCTGGCGATTGCAAAATTCTGCTTTAAGGCTGTTAGAAGTCTTCCCGTCAGGGGGGGTGACGGTTGAGTGAATGACTCTTTGGGTGTGAATCTGTTTGTAGACTGGATACGCTGGGAGTTGACGAAGCGGGTTGGGGTGGTGATTGTGTAGAATATTAAAGAGAAGAGACTTTTGGGATGTTTGTCGGCTTGATTGAATGTGTGGTAGTGCGGCCAGACAGTTTGTCGGGGCTGTGGCCGAGTCCGAGGAGCCCAGAGTGCGGCGCGCGGGGAAGGGCGCCGAGGGGGGGGGGCGGCGGGCGCCAGAGGGCGCGTTGAAGTGGGCGGAGGCGGCGGCGCCTCGCCTCAAAGGGCCGCGCGACGCGTCCGAATGTTTAATTAGCGCGTGTGCGGACGCGCCCAGCCGCCCCGAGCCGCACCCCGAGGCGCCGGCGCCCGCTCAGCCTCTCCGGGCCGCCGCGAGTGTCCACAAGCGCCCGAGATCACTGTTGACCTCCGCCGAGAGCGCAAACCACGAAGGCGCGCTCTCGGGGCGACTGCGTCTTGGAAGGGCTAAACGGGCACTTCGGGGGAGCTTTGAACGCGGTTCAAATTGAAGAAAGGGTTGTTTCACTGTCTCCGGGATGGTCGAGAATTGTAAATTGGAAACACATCGTCAAGTTTCCAAACCGTAATAAAGTAGTAACTAATCCCTTGTGAAAATTTCACACATTAATACACGTGATTGGATATTGAAATATTCTAATATTTAGATTTACATTGGATCAACCTACTTGAACAATAGTTTAAAGTTTTAAAATAAGTTTTTGAGCTCATTAAATCAACATTTTAGAATAATAATTGTTTTCTTGTAATATTGGAGCATATTATTTTGCATGTACATCAATGGCGCACCAACTGACGGATGATTAGACTTCCGCTGTCCCTCCCGTGCGGCTGAGAAGTGCAAAGGAAACTGTTCTCGTGATCTCGATCGTCAACGTCTTTCAGAAGTCAAAAATACTGTCAGCAGTAGGCCAATGTTTCTGTGCAATGTTAAGGATAAAATTATCACTGTGAACTTTTGTGAAAACTAACATAGTAAATGTGCAAATAATTATTGCATTTAATAATACGATTTTCCTCTTAAACGAAATATGCTTAAAAAGGGGTTCCTAGTTTTCTCGTATTTTATTATTATATATATTTTATTTTGTGATATTTAAAGAGCATTTCGTTACTTTGACAAAATAATATTATATTTTGGTAAATAACAAAATATTTTTAAGAATAATGCGTTGATCAATAATTCAATAGTGTTAGCCAATCTGCAATTCAGCAAATCAGTTTCGAAACTTTAATCACTTTATACACAAATAAGATATAAATATACAATTTGTTTTTATTTTCCCATCCTAAAGAATGATGTCCGGAGTTTATTTTTAATATTGTTTTGAAAGATCATAAACAAATTTACATCAATTGTTCAAATTTTTACCTTAAAATGTTGCAATAATTCAATTAGAATCATGTTGTTTAAATTCTCAAATTGTGAAATTTTGAAAATCACTTTGAAATTTAAATTACACAATGGTGAAATGATTTTTAAACAAATTTACGCAGTTAAGGGTTTGCAGAAAACGAGCAATAAAATAGAGGAGCAAATTCTCTATCAACTAAAATATCATATTCACAAAACGAATCTGAAACAGTTTCAGCGTCTCTAAAGTAGAGAAAGTATTCAAAATAAATACCCTGGATGCGACCGATCTTGCGGGGAGTTGCAGCTGTGTGCAACGCCGGGGATAGTCTCTGCCCCGCCAGGCATGCCAGATAGAGGCTGGAAGTTGAAGCAGTACTTCTGAGAGCGAATTCTTGTACGAACTTTATTTCGACGAGATTAGTGATATCTTCTGTTCTTCAGCGGAGAAGAAAAAGTAATTAATTGTCTGAGAAGTTGAGGAAGGCTGTGCCGAAGTCGACGGTTCCTCACTCGCCCTTCTTCTGCCTCCTTCTGCCTCTCGTGTGCCCTCCTCCTCTATCCACTCGTCACTCGCGTGCTCCGTGCGTCTCCCCTTGTTACCTCCTCGCCCGCCCATCATCTTGTCTGTATTCCTCCTCTTTCCACTTGTCCTCTCGCTCGTTCCTTGTGTCTCCCTCTGTCACCCTGTCACCCTCTCGTCCGCGCTCCTTCACTTTCCGCTCGTCACTCGCATACTTCGTTTGTCTCCTTTTGTAAGCTTCTCGTCTTGTCTATCCTCTTCATGTCTACACTCGCCCTCTCGCTCGCTTCTTCTGCCACCCTCTCGTCGTCCGACCCTCTCGTGTGCCCTCCTTCTCTCTCCACTCTTCACTCGTATGCTCCGTGTGTCTCCCCATGTAACCCCCTCGTCGCCCTCCCGCACTCTCATCTGCCCTCCTACTCTCCCCACTCGTCATCTCACTCGTTCCTTGTGTGTTCCTGTTCCTCTCTCTGTCACCCTCTCACCCTCCCATCCTCTCGTCTGTCCTCCTTATCTCCCCATTCGCCTCCCGACACAGCTGTCTGCTGGACCTCGTGGCATCCTCTTCTCTCGCCCCGTCCTATCATTCGCTCTCCTTTCGGCTCGCCTTCGCGTTCATCATTCATTGCCCGCCGTTACTTCCTGGAGCTTAAACTGATAACCTCGATTTAATAATACGAGATAGTTTCTATAAGTTTCTAGAAGAACGAAATTCTTTTTCTCAATGTCAAATACTGCAGTAAAGAGGGGAAAACTTATGATAAGATTATATACGAGTTCAATCATTCATAAGTTTACTGGAAATGTATTAACAAAAGTTTCTAAACCACTTTCCTGGCAACTGATATAGAAATAAAACTCTTTATTCCCTCAATATATTTTCAACGTACATCAATACTTTAAACGTAGAACGTTTAAGCAGATATACTTTTTAGTCATTTGATTTCTGAACTATTATTCACAAAATTTGTTTACTACACATGAATGGGTGGAAACAAGAACGGTATAAATGACATTTTGTAAATTCCGAGAAAAGCGTGTTTATTCTACACTATATTTCAGTCGCAATGTATTTTCGTGGTTTTAATGCACAATCGAAATGCCTTGGATTTTAATGATGAAACAAAGTATCACAACTTTACAGTAACATTGACTTAGGCAGTTTTCTATGAATTTATAAAATGTAACTTACGCCGTTCTCCATTTCCCCTATTAATATATGGAATTTTTGTTCACCTCAACGATAATACAATAACTTTACTTTAAAACACGTTGAGTGTGAATAGTTAAGTTAATAATACGCAAATTAGAGCCGAAGAGATCAGATTTCACCAAGTGAGCGATGGCGCAATGATGGCAGGCGACACAACCGCGCTTACTGTCGCCCTCTGAATCGCGCAAAGCTTCCACACGGATTTACTATTTGGTTTACTAAAACGGACCCTTCATTTACATAAAAGTGAGATAGTGTGGTGAAACATGACTAAATAGTTAGATATCACCAACATTTAGAAACTAGATTATGTCAGAAGAAGACTTTGGAATGGAACCCACACACCTGTAATTCTCCTGAGAAAAGAAAAGAATTGATTACATATTTACGCCCGACTAAGAAAGTGAATATCGCAAATGCCCACATTTCAGCAACTGATAACGAAGTCGCAAAATCCGCGTAATATCTCGAGTGAGCGCGAGAGGGCGGGTGGGCGCAACGGCCAGGCGCGGCCTGATCCTGGCGCGGAGTCCGGCGTGTGACCAGGAATATGGCCGCGGGTTTGCGAGGCTCCCGGCGCGAAGAGAGCTTAGCCGCGCGGCAGGAGGAGGGGGCGGCGGAGAATGAATATTCACGGGGCGCTTTCTTCCGCACGCGTCTCGCCCTGGCCGTTAATGCGGCCACAGCGTGTGTTTGAAGGCGTTGACGTGGACGCTGACGACGGCCGTGGTGGGGATGGCGTCGGAAGAAGAGACGACGACGACGACGACGACGGTGACGAAGGTAGACGAAGAGGTGGAGGCAGAATGGGAAAGGCCCGTCGTACGACTATCAGGAGATCCAATAATGTTAGAAATATAAGCAAATAAATTTTGTTAGATAATGCATAAAAACTTTTTCTGCTACTTTTCCTTCTCCTTCCTATTCTTCCATTTATTCTTCTCCTTCTTCTTCTTCACCTCTTCTTCTTCTTCTTCTTCTTCTTCACCTCTTCTTCACTTCTTCTTCTTCTTCACCTCTTCTTCTTCTTCTTCACCCCTTCTTCTTCTTCTTCTTCACCCCTTCTTCTTCTTCTTCTTCTTCTTCACCTCTTCTTCTTTTTCTTCAACTCTTCTTCTTCTTCACCTCTTCTTCTTCACCTTCTTTTTCACTTTCTTCTTCGTTTTCTTCTTCTTCTTCTTTGCTTATTCATTTCCTCCTTATTCTTCTTGTTCTTATAGTACAATATACCTAAAGGAAACCAGCGAAAAAAATAAAAAAAACATTTTTTTTCTCATTAACCTTTTTAATTTTAGTTCTGATGATATGGGTTCTATTCGGCACGTCGGAAGAAATCTAGTACACGTAATTAACTTCAGGGTGATTATGGCACCTGACGGAATGGAATTTGTAGGCTGTGAGCCCTGATCAGATGTTTTGTGATGTTTTTCTGATCACTTCCAGGCTAATAACGAATCAGCGCTCTAGGGGACATGGAGAGCGCCAAGATTTTTCAACATTTTAACATAATTTTTTTTTATAACGTGATTTGCGTCAATGTCTCATAATTATTGAACACAATAATACGAGTCACAGCACAGTTAGACACCAGAATTCTGCCGCTCCCTCTGCTCTTTGCCCTTTCATGCGAAGGGCTCGACTAGAGGGCTGCTGCCCCTCCCTGATTCCTTTCCTTGCCCCTCCCACTCTCGCCCCACGCGAGGCGTGTGGGAATCGGCCGGGCGGTGTCCATAAATCTGCGACTCCAGATGGTAAATGCAAATTCAACCAGAGTGTTTTAATGGCCCTTTATTTCTCATTACTTTCAAATTATCCACCTGAATTTTTAAACAACACGTTTTAATGATAGTAATAAAAATTTACCTTTATTTTTTTTCTAACGTAGCTATTACGATAATTCACGCCGATGCACGAATAGCACCGAAGTTTATGAAATGTAATCCCGGGCTGAATAAAATTATAACTTTGCTTCCAAAATGTGTATTACCACTCTATAGCTTTCCCTAATGCAGCTGATCGCAAAAGGTCATTTTTGAACTAACAAGTTAATTGTAAATGAGTTGAAATGCAATCGAATATCAATAACGGTATGAATGATTCACGTTTTTGCTGAAGCCCTATCATAAAAGCAAATTAAAATACTGACCTCCAATTTGCTACAGTAATACCATCAAAGAAGCCCTACAATAGCTTATGGAAATGTGCTACCTGTCTGTGGCAAGCAATGCTTTACGCCGTTCTCGCTCTGTGAAAACGCGAGTCGACAGAATTTTTATCCTCCTTTAACGATTCCGGAGAGGATATCACATTAATTTCGTTCCGCTTTTTCCCCGCCGCGGGAGTCTGCCTTGATTGGACGCACCTGCCGGATATCGGGCCTTAATCGGATTTCCCCCGGGCGTCCAGCGTCGGCCGGCGACTCATTAAATTCTTCCGCGACCCCCGCCCCCCGCCGTCGCGCCATGTCGCTCCCTGTCGCGCCGGAAACCTGGCGCTGCGTTCGCGCTGTTCGGAGCGCCGTCGCGAAGCTCTGGCCCGGAGACCTGGCCCGCAGGCGAGCAACAGAGAGCGCCCCTTGCGCATCACGCACCGCTGGTATCTTCTCCTCCGCTTCGTATGCGCCTACTGAGCCGGTTTTCAGCAGTGACGAGCGTCCGCAAACCGCAAAGAAAAAAGTGTACGCGAACCGGAATGGGCAATTCGGAGTAGTTTCGGAAATCTCGCTCGACCTAGAAAGTTACAATACTAATCGTGTAAACTTTTAGACACAATATTACGAGACATCGAATTAAAATGAGATGGAGGGACTTAAAACTATTAAAACTCTTGGGTTGACGAGAGACATCGTCATCAACAACTAAGGCACGGAAGGCATGTGGTGAGTGCCTTTCCTATAGAAACCTACTGTGCGTACGAGTTTGTATAAGCTTTTTTTTATTCTGAAAATTGTTATCAATGAATGTAAATTAGAGTTCTAGACAAGGCTTCTAATTATATATCTTCCCAATCATTGTAATAATGTAGCAATTCATTTCCCGATTTAACACAAACCCCCTATGTTGCAATGAAAATATGCAATGTTTATTACTGCAATCGTGTTACAATAGACTCCATTAAACTTGGTGAAATTATAATAATTCAAACGTCAATTATTTAAATCTTTATTCTAGGTTTTATTAACCTGTTTATCAACAGTAAATCTTTTAGTACACGTTTTTCCAATTACAAAAATTACAGAAAAATAAAATGTACTGTTAATTACTTTTGCCTGTAAAACAACTTCATAATTTTGTTTTAAATGAACACATTTTTTTCTAATTTCCATCAAGATTTGAATTTATGTTTGACATTTTATTCTCGGTAGATGCAATTTTATGTTTTTTTTATTCCTGGGTATTTTAAAATAATATTGTTATAAAATATTGTGACAATTTCCAATCCTCATTCCCGCGCTGTTGTTTAGAGCGCCATTAGTTTCCTTTACACACGCCATGGATGAGCGCGAAGGTAAGAAAATGCATACCAACACCGCGCTGTCTCGCTTGTTAAGTAACCGCAAGCAGACAGAGCGGAGCAGCGCCATTGCTTGGAGAGCATGAAGTCCCGTAGACGCCTCCCCTGGCTCCCTCTTAGAGCAAATTGAATTTGTGCCGGCCTCGTGCGGGGCGCCGGTGCCCCTTTGGGTGGCCCCTCTGGCGGTCACGCGAGTGGCGCGGGCAAGGGGGACGTGGGGGGGGGCGGTGTGCCCCCGGGGACCTCTGACGGCGGCGAGGGAGCGTGTGGGGCGGCCGCTTCTTGGCTCTCCTTCCGCTGCCTTCGCCGCGCGGGGCACGCGTGCGGCGCTGGAGAAAGGGGATGCGGTGAGGCAGGGAGGGAACCTGGGAATGGTGATGAGATTATTGGTAGTGGTGATTGTAGCTGAGGTGGTGGTATTGATGGTTCATTAACTGATATGTTGTTTCGTGCTTTCGGGCTCGCCAATTGCGATGGACTGGTAGTGGCGGAGGCATGGGGCAGAGGTATGGGGCGGAGGCATGTGGTGGAGTCATGTGGCGAAGGCATGTGGCAAAGACCTGTGACGGAGTCATGTGAAGGAGGAATGTGGCAGAGGCATGTGGCGGAGGCATGTGATAGAGGCATGTGGAGGAGGCATGTGCTGGAGACATGTAGCAGGGGCAGGTGGCGAAGGCATGTGGTGCAGGCATGTAGCGGAAGTAGTAGAAAATCGGGGCGCGGAGTCGGCGGCGCCGGCGTGGGTGGTACGGGCGGCGAAGCCTCTGCCTGTCTCGCTAAGCGCGCCGCGTAGAGCCTCTTCACAAGTTACACGGCGTAAGCAGCCGTATATTACGGGAGAGGCCAGCGGGCGAGCGGACGGGGGCGGAGGCGGGGGCAGCTCCACGTAATGGGCCCGTGGCCGGCCGCCGCCGCCGCCGCCGCGCTGGGGGCAGGTGCGCCGGAGCCAAAGGGCAGGCGACAGCACGCGGCGGGCAGGCGAGCGCCGCCAGGGGGTGAAAGAGGTGCGAGGGAAGCACGCACATGACTCATTCAGAAACTAAGGGAAGTGAGAGTGCAAACTACAAATAGGTAAGGCAAGCTGAGAGCGGGAGAGGGAGAGGGAGAGACAGAGAGAAGTAAAGAGGGCTAGAGAGGTTAATAGTATAAAGAAAGAGAGAGATGAAAGAAGAGGAATGCAAGCAATATATGTATTTACAAGACTAATTGAAAATGTGTGTGTGTGTGTGTGAGTGAGAAAGAGTGTGAGAGAGAGTGAGAGAGAGTCAGAGACAGAAACTAAGTGAACATTGTGTGTGTGAGAGAGAGAGATAGAGAGAGAGAGAGAGAGAGAGAGAGAGAGTGGGGAGACTTAAAAAGAATGTATGTGTGTGTGTGCGTGTGACAGAGAGAGTGAAAAAGAGACAGAGAAAGAGATAAAAAGAGAGAGATAAAAAGATAGAGATAAAAGAGACAGATGAAAAGAGAGAGATAAAAAGAAAGAGAAAGAGAGAGTGAAAGAAAACGAAAGTGAAATTAAAGAGAATGAAGATCGACTGATCAAAGCGATTTCGAACGAGAGTAAGAGTTGAAATTAAAACTAAGGAGGGTTACCCAACAACAAAACGGTGACAAAGTGGCCCACAATAAACGACGACCAAAGTGTCATTGGAAAATATAGAGAAATAACAAGCTAGAAATAGAATCAACCCAAGTGCATATGAATAACAGAGCCTAACGGCAAAGAATTTCAAATGACACAATATCGCATACGATTTCTAGCGCAGACGAGTCTAGAATATCTAAACGACTGTAGAGCGATTGCACGTCGTTCAACCGCGTCCTCCACTTCACCGATCCCCCCCCCCTCCTCCCGACGCTCGTGGTGCCACCGCAGGCGCTCGCACGAGATGTTTATTCAAGAGGCGCACTCCCACCCGCGGCTCATCCCGCCGTTTTGTGTCCGGCCGTTTAACGAGACGATGATTTACATAACAGCACCCGCCCTCTAATATAGCGCCTCGAAATAGGATTAAATTTATGGGATCACTCCCGCGCGACAGGGTAACCAACTTCAGATAACCCGCCGGGCGGCCGCTGGCTGTTGCAGGTAATGCACTTCAAGCTGCTGCGCTCACCTTTCTAATCCCTATTTGTCGTACACAGGCTACGGTCGCTCACTCGCTCACCCAGGCACTGGCTGCGTACGCTCCAACCAGGCTTCTCCGCGAGGATTAGTGCAACGTTAATGTCGGTGCGTAAACTCTGATAAATGAAGTTAGCGCGCGTCAGCTTAACCGCATTCGCCGCAGTTATACAGCCCGTTTACGTACTCCTTATTTCGGTTGAATATTGCAGTGGCATTAATACAAGAAGCGAGTTGTAATATGAAAGTATTAGTCGGAGCACAGTGGTCATGAACGGTCACGAAATGCTGCGCGTGTTTCGGTTAGAATAACCAAGGACTTCACTAAACTGCAAAGAGAGCGAAGATGAAATTAGAAGCAACAAGATATGCTACTTAGAAAAGTTTCTACACAATATTAATATGTATCAGAATTTATATTTATTTATTTAGTATCAGTATTTCTTAATTTCTCCATAATTAACTTAGTTATATACAGTATGAAAATAATGTCTATGTGAGATATTTTAACAGTGCTAAATATAGTAACTAATGGGCATTGACTCTTAAAATCGATGATCAAATCGACAAATGAAGTTAAACAATTTTACATAAAATTATTTAAGTGAGTGAATACAATACTTATGCTCATCGACTCAATAAACAGCGCACAGGACAGCACGACGAACTTCGTCACAACATGGGATATTTAAACTTACTTTATAATAATTCAAAAGAAGAATAGTTTGCTAACAAATTAAGCATGGTTTTTCATGGTGCAAAATTCAAAAGCGACTACGAGAAAGGGTTAATGAAACTTAAACATTAATGCGTTACAACGTGTCTCTTGGAATGCATGCATTCCTCCACGAATATTAACTGTCGCATATCCTACACGCGGCATCGCATTCCCGTGATATTTCCAGGCGATGCGTCACCGTTTTCGAGGGGGTGGCCGACCACGCCTCCCCCCCCCCCGGAGGAAGAGGGGAAAGAAGCAAACGGCACCGCATCGACCCGCGCCCACAACACCGCATTCCCCACCGAACACGGCGGCGATTAATCGGGAACTTGCGGCCGCGGCGGGGGGAGGGAAGGGGGAGATCGGCAGGCGCTCACCATTTCCCGGCTAACGAGCGTTTCGAACTCGATGACAATGGCTCCATACAACGCGCTAAAGGGCGAATATCACGTTGTCTAAATCATGTCGCGCGTTATACCAGAGGGGGCTCGGTGGGCCTCGGTGAACTTGGGAGGATCGCTCTTCCGGGCGGGGTGGGGGAGCAGGCGACAATAGTCCGAGGATGGATGGATGCGAGGCCGTGGCGACGGATGGGATGCGCGCGCGCGGTGCAGCGATCTGTTGTGATACGCACAATGGCAGAAAACAATCCGGTGCATGCGGGGAACGCCGTGGGTACACACGCGGCGAGTCCACACGTCGCGGGCGGGGATTAATATTAAAGCTCAAGGGTTGATCTGTGCTCAGGATTAACGTGTTGGAATAACGCCGTTCGGTTACGTTGCTAGTATAGGCCTCAATTATTGTTATATAAAGAGAATAACCTACGGGCAAGCTCATTTATTTTCTATTTTATTACTATCACTTAATATTCCCATAATAGTAACAATACTACACAAATTGTATTGGAAAAGTCGAGAAATTAGTTTGCAGATTGGTACTGATTCGGTGACGTTTCAATTATATTACCAATATAAGATCTTGAAATTTCAGCAGCATTACGAAATCATTCATAGTGGATATTAAGATAAATACAATGGAGAAATCAATGCAGTTGTTTTGGAAATAAAGTACGTCAGGAAATATTGTAGGTGTTAAAACTAATGTGCAAAGCTAAGTTACTAGTAAAATCACCAGTAATCAGATATACGATTAATGTTTATTCAGTGATATTGTAATTAATTTATATAAATTGTACGTTACTTATAATTAATTGTTGTGATTAATATAATAACAATTAATATATAAATTTTTATTACCTAGGATTGTATTTAATTATTTAATTAATTCAATGAACTGAAGCACTCGAGAAATGTATGGTATATTCAACTGATAAGTTATAAGAACAGACACAGAGCATTTTTGACAATTGATTTAATAAATTGAATTGACTCCCAACTTGACTTCTGTCAAGTTGAGACCACTCACGTTGTCACCTTTTGACATGACCTGCATATTTGCTATACAGTGCTTATTCCAGCTGGAAAAGTAGGTCCTCAAGGTGGCAATCGTTGAGTGCTGTATGGCAAGAATTACATATCAGTTCAATGCAAAGGTTTATCATTAGTAGTAGAAAAGCATAAAACTTGATGGAATAAGTATTAATGCACTTGTATCAAATTAACGACACACACTCGTTCTTCATTCATGTTGTATTACACATACTCCTGTACAGATACGTGTATATTTCATACTCTTGTTTTAACATCCATCATTTTATAACATAATGTTACGTTCGATCCATTCATATGATGACTACAATGTCAAAAATTGGCAGTTACTATTGGTGCTATCCGTAATATGACAATATTTATTACAGTATCTGTTGTCTCAATTACCTACATCCCTTCATGTACTCGTAATTATAATATTGGTCGCTGTATCTATATTCTTTACTGTTCAACGACATACTTTTTATTTACTTTATTCAACATCATAACGTAAAAGTATGAGTCGTTATTCTCAAAATTTCTTACGAAATCAGCCCTCCATATTAACTCACACAAAGTGAACAAAATGTTCAAAATAAACATTAACTTAGTATTTTTAATTTCAATTTGTTCTTTAGAAATAATCCTCTATAAACAGATCGTTAATTCTCCACCGTTCCCATGCCCACAACTACTTTTCGCCCCAGCGCGCTGCCTCGGAAGACCAGCTTTACAAAAGCGCTCACGCGACGCAAAGAGACGGCGCACATCCCTTCCGGCGAGTGCGTCGCGCGTCGCGGCCGCCGCCCACGCACCGCTCGCGTAATAGGGGAGCGAATTTACAGCGGCGGCCGGCGCGGAAAATAAATGCGGGCGCTGCCGCTACGGGCGCGCGGGCGGCTCTCGGGGCGGGAAGGACCGCACCGGGCCAATCCCCGGCCCCGCCATTAGCGTCGGCCGCCAGGGGCGAGGCGGGGGAAGGGGGAGGGTGAAGAGGCGTGGATGGCAGGAGAGGGCGTGGTGGATGGAATGGGTAGAAGGGGACGTATGGTAGGAGTGAGTGGTGGAGAAAGATGGGTGGCGCGAGAGAGAGGTGGACGAAAGAACGAAGGAAGAGGGAGAGGGGGTATAAGAAAGTCAGTGGTAAAAAGTGGATGACCGGTGTTAACACATTTTTAGCCATCTGAAATCAACCTCAGTTTCCCAACTACTGGTTGGGCACGCAGTGTATGGCGTTGCAGTGTATTATGGGATAGAATATGAATTTTGCACGCATTAGTTAATACTATTATCTATACCCTTCTTGACCAAATTCAAGACGGGCGCTGCCTTGAATGAGGAAGACGAGAGTTCAGGCAGCGGTGGCAGTCGCCGGGGCGTCGCGCCCTCTTGTGGCCCCCTGTGGCGCCGGCCGCAGGAAGTGCTGGGTCGCTCACTCC
>BOPP01000224.1:1166706-1200889 GCA_017312745.1 Gryllus bimaculatus | reverse complement strand
CCCCCCCCGAAATAGGCCACGTCTCCTCTCTGCGCTTACTCCCCACCTGCTCCGAGCTCCTCCTCCTCCTCCTGCTCCATTCTGCCTCTATCCCTGACGCTCTATTTTGCTCTCATGCTGCGCTTCGTTGCCGTAAGTTTAATGAATTGCTTGATACACTTTTCTGTGTGACTATTTAAAATATTTGATTCGTTAATTGAAGTACCTCATCACTGATCTTACATATTCCTATCCATTCACCTCTCACTGCTACTTCATTATTTCTCCTTATTTTCCAAAAAAATGATAAAAGCAATACTCTAACATACAACTAACATAATTAGCTCTCTCCCTCATGTCCCTACATACAAATTGTAGATGCTTTCCTCTAACATGTATTTTGTATTCATCCCATTAAATAGAAAACAACATTTTTAGGGTACGTCTCTCCTTCGCCTCTGCTCCCCACCCTCCTGTCTGCACCTTCGTTCTACGCCACCAGGCAGCCACCGAACATCGCACACTCCGTGCACCTCCCTTCTCCACATCGTCTGGACGGAAGCGAGGCGTTGCGTCCTCCCGTCACCCATCGTCCTTCGATCGTGGGGACTCCCCGTCTCTCTCCCCGGGCTCCTTTGCTCTCCCTCGTTTTCTTTAATCGCGTTATTGTCCTAATGAGAAGTTCCTCTCCCTCCGCTCGCTGCCAGACGCCCTCGCGCCTCGCCTGGCCCTTCCCGCCCTCCCGGCCGGTCTGCCGGCGCCGGCAGCGTCCGTCTGTATCAGGCGCCACGTAACAAGCCGGATTTAATCAAACGCAAACGAGTTGGAATACTCGCCAAGTTATGGAACCAGGGCGCCGGGGCCGGCGGCGGCCGCCGCCCGTCCGAAGGGCCGTGCCCGGGGTCGCAACTGCGTTCCGACTCATTTATGCAACGAGGTTAATCCGAGGGTGGCTGGCCTCACGACCTCCGGAGCGACTTCCCGTCCGATGCCACTTCTTCCTCCGCTCACATGCGCTTGCGAAATGCAGAAGATGGTTTTGCTCGTGAATCAGCTGCTCTGAACCGAGTGTCTCGGAGCGTGTGGTTTTTGCAGCTGGATCTGTCTTGCCCCTAATTACGTAACCGAGAGAGGCCAACGGATGGAAAAAACGGTTATGTCGGACACATGGAGATACAAATTGTGCTAAATTTACATAAGTTTGTCAGTAATTAAGTTTTGATTGGATCACCAAACCGTTAAAATGAAAAACAAAATAATGATGGTTTGAGAAAAGCACATTTTCTGAAAGCGCTAAGAAATATTAACTGGGCAGGTGCTATAATCTCAAACGCTTTCAGGCACATTTACGTAAAGAGGTTATTATATTTCGACGTTGGCTTCCTAACGACCTCTGGAAGACCGTCCAACGAATTTTGAGAGCAGCGTCACGACTTCTTCCTCTGCTATTCGTTGGCGCCTCTTGGATGGGATAGGTCGCAGTTCTATAGTCTGCGGCTCAGTAACAAAGACCAAGAGTGTGGGAGTATGTGACTTTCAGAGGCGAACAGGGAGTCAGAACCGAGGGGAGTCAGTTGATGAATTAAAAAAATATTGCAGGCAGAATAATGAAGGAGATTGGAATTATCTCGATTGGAAAATTATTTTCAACTATTACTAGAAATAAGTATTTTTGATTACTAAATGAAAAGTGGAACCTACGTAAATTAATCGCAATGCAAAATCGCTGATATGTTAACAATTATGAAATCATTCATAACATAAATTAACAATACTTATTTACTGTAGTAATCTACATTTCATTAGATCTTATTTTTACTTTTTAATAAAGGCTTTGCCGATGAAATAAAGTGAATAATAACAAATGACTTACACAAAAAAGTTCAATATAACACACTTGTAATTAAAGAATATATTTTCAACTTAATTAATACATTTTTAACGATACTTGGAATAGGTGTGATGTAAAAAAGTGACTTGAAATGACAGAAAACCAATAAACAAACATAAGTATTTATACAAAGACCATTACTTCCGGATATGTCATACATCTGCGAGAATATTAGTACTAATAGTATACTATCCCTCAAATTGAAATTGAAATTTCTCTGCTTAATGCGGTGCAAAATATTTGTTTCTTGATACGCAGACTTAATTGTTTTTGTTATCGCCTACCGGCGAGTATGTATTGTTAGTTCTTTGCCAGCACGTCTAGAGGATGGAGTTGCATGTGTAGGCGTTGTGAGAGAGAACAGAATAGAGAAGTTGTGATCAGAAGGAGGTCTTGAGGAAAGAGGAGTTGGCAACGTGAGAAGGAAGATGGTGAGAGCGAGACCGTGGGGTGGGAGAGGAACATGAGCGTAAGTAACGACGAAAGCGGAGTCGTGGTTTATGACAGGAGAATGAATACGTGGAAGGATTGGAAGAAGATCAAATGGAGGTGCGACTTGGCCAAAAGGACAGAGATAGGAATTTGAACTGGTGAGAAGAGGGGTTTAAGATGGAGGTGGGGCGAGGAACAACGAACAGGAAAGCGCCTTAGGAACTTAGCCTCACTGCGTTTGAGCGCGAACCAGCAACGGACATTTAGATGATGTAATTGGAGCCCGTCGAGACTGATTTCAATAGAACATTACGCTGTCAACCTCGCGACACGCCCTTTAAATGAGCACTTTATAGTGAGGGTGATGACGCGAAATGACATGCAAAGGGGAAATGTAGAGCAGGTAAAAGGAGAGTGAGAGAGACAGAGATGCATGAGAAAACACGACGCTTTTAGAATTGAATGCCGTGGGATGGCTTTTATTGATTCTCAGTGAACAATACGGACTTTTGATTCTTGTTGATCGAAAATTCAGATAAATGATTGTGAGGTTGTCAAATAGTGTCACTGAGTGCCAATAGGAGAAAAAACAGAATTTGAAAATTGTCAAACCTTGTTCATTGTCAGAAAACTGCTTTTCATGAGTAGTGAAGTAAATAAGAGAAATTTTGTTCACCTTTCCGAATAATAATAATAATAATAATAATAATAATAATAATAATAATAATAATAATAATAATATTAAATAATAAAACCATTTCGGTACTGCCAAATGCACTGCGTTTCATGGATGCCTTCCAAACCAGAAACCTCGAAGCCTCGCGCCGCGCTGCGCCATCACGTGACGCCACCGGGAGCCCAGGGGAAGAGGCGCCAAGCGGGGGTTTGGGGTTTGGCGCGGCGCTGTTTCTCCACGTGAAAAGCGGCCATTACGCCCTCGCGTTCGCCCATTACCCTTCCGCCTCAACACTTGCTCGGTAATCGCGGGCTGCCAGCGCCGCCCGTCAAACAGCGCGGGGCAACCAGCGCTCCCGCACACGCCATTCATCACGCACGCACGCACGCGCCACTCGTTACGTGGCAATGCGAACGTCCTTGAGCTGCTGAGAACGTCTCTTTGACCGCGCTCGTTTTGAGGATTTTAAATAGGCTGCTTCGTCGACGAAATTGCACGAGAGATAATGGATATATTTACACGAGTGTCAGTAAGAGAGGATAGATATTTTTAAAATAAAATACCCCTAGAGTATCTCTTTAGTCATAGAATTACACGTGTACATTGGGGCACCTCACACTTATGATGTTGGGTCGTTGATGGTGCATCTTTCTTGCTACATTGAACTATTTCAGAATGACTCTTCTGTAGGTTTCGTTATTAATGTGTTAGCTAGTTAATTCGACATCAAGAGATAATGTATATTTTTACACATTTACTATTTCAATCAAGGAAGAGAGGAATGTAACAAATATTTTGTTGCTCAATAACGGTTGTAACCAAAAACGTTCAAGGAAGTGAACCATGGCTACTTTTTATTTATTTTTTTCCTTTCGCTTTCACGGTTCCTGTAACATCCTCTCAGATTATTTCCACGTTGCAATTTCATCATCTCTCGTTTTTCTCCTAGCTTCTATACGTATCTCACAATACGAATAGCATTTAGGTTTGGAGAAGAACACACAATAAAAAATGATCACACCTGGCAACAATTATTGGAACTTATCGTTTTTCAGGGAGACAATATTCCAGGCTTTCCAGATTCCTTTTCTTGGAACTTCCCATTTTATTACTATTTTTCCTTCCCTCGCCATGCTTATTAGGTAAAGAGTATTGTAATGCTGTAGTAAAAATTAGCAATTTTCTATAGAAAAATCTTTAATGTAGAACTCTGATATCGAGTAAGTGAATAGAGCTTGCTCATATGGGTAGTAAATTACTTCTTCAAAACGTTAGGTAGAAAAAATCCACGTTTTGTGGGCCTTTGATACCGAAACAATGATTGATGGCAAAACGTCTGTGGGTAGTCTGCCTGTAGTCAACGCTAGCGCATAAACCGTTTGCACGCTATTATCTGAAACTGATTTTCCCGTTCGACCTGAAAGAACTCGAGATCCTGCGAGCTTGCAAAAGTTGGAAATACTGCGAGAAAGTGCAGCAGAACCACTGGTTCCAGTTCCCATTCTCCCTCCTCTCCTCCTCCTCCTGTTGGATCTTCGGGTCTCCGTTTGCCTCTCCTCGCCGGCCGCGGCGGCGCTGGAGCAGCCAAACAGTTTCTTACGCCGCGCCGGCCGATTCTGGCGCCAGCGAATTAATGAGGCGGCCTTAACGCCGTTCTAAGTGTGATTGATCACCCGCGTGCCTGCGCCCGCGCCCCCCCTCTCCCACCCATCACCCGGGCGTATTGCGCTGAAGTTTATCAGAAAGGGACAGCGCGCCCGCGGAGGAGATGGGTCATCAGCGCCAACTTCCCGACAGGAGAGGGAAAAATGAAACGCGCCCTTTCGCGTTCCTTTCCCGCGCCGTCCCCTGTCAGACGCCGCTGCCACGTCTCGCCTCGCTTGAACTCGCCCTCTCACTCACACCCTTCCTACCCTCTCCAGCCCTCATTCTCAATCTTTCTGACCCCGTTTCTCCTTGCCACTCCCCTATTCTACTTCACTCCTCTCCTGTCCTCCCTAACATTCCTCTTTCCTTCTGTTCTCTCCTCTACCTCCCTTCCTCACAACTCTATTGCTCTCCTCTTCCTCACTCATTTTCTCTTGTCTCCAGTCATCTCCTCTCCTTCCCCCACGCATTTCCTCCACTCACTCCTCTCTTCTCTTCTCTTCATCACAACCCCACTCCTCTCCGCCCTATTACTAATTTTCTCTCCGCAACACATCATCTTCCCTCCTCCCCAATTATCTCCTCCCTAACACTTGTCACCTCCTCACTACCCCATTTCCTATCTTCCTCATCTCCTCTCTCTTCCCCGACACACTTCTGCAGGCGGAGCAGCCTCCACGCCGCCCTCTCCCTCCCACTCCGGCCCCCGTCCACATCACCACCGGCCTCCACCGCCACCACCGTTTCGTTGTTTGTCCCCTCGAAAGGGGGCGGCGGTGACGACGGGGGCGTCTTGTAGCAATCCATCTTGCAGAAGAGGCGGCTCCTCGAGGGGCGGGCGCAGTCATGTCGACACTGCGTAACACGCGGGGCCGCCTTCGCGGGCTGACAAATATTGGGGCGGCTGAGGCGCGCGCCCCCGCGCCGGTCCAGGACAACAGCGACGTCAACGGACGTTTTCGACGCGGACTGTTCCCTTTTAGGAATTATGATTATTATTGCGTGCTGTCAAGTAGGTTCATTCTTTATTACAGCTGTTGCTGGTAACTAATTACTATTTTATGGTATATTTAAAGGAAACAAAATGTTATTGCAAGAAATGAACATGCAATTCATAAAACTTCACTTAAAGTCCCCCCTCCAACACGCTTGATTTCCATTAGTAAGCATATATCTATGTTGCTACGTTTCAAACTACTTTCATCAACACGCGTTATAATCAATATAAATTTTCAATTCTCTGAATTTAGAGATACGCAATATCAATTACCGAATAATGAGACCAATTTCATTTAATTTCAGTTTATGAGATTTGATATTTAAAAGAAATACTTCCCATCATTGTCAAAAATAATTAATTCAATAACCTCAAAATAACCTTCAACAATAATAACTAGCACTCAACTGAAAATAACTTTTTTCTACTGGCAATGCCTTGTGACACGGTGTGAAAAGCAAACAGTAAAGCTGCAAAGCAGAGCCGCAACGCAAGGGAAGGGAACGGCGTGGAGCGTGGAGTGTGCGACTGACCTTTGACGGCGTTCAGCTTGTTGCCGACCATCTGCTTCGCGACGAAGGCCGCCATCTCGGCTGCTGGTCAGGGGTCGCCTGCCTGGGGGAGCGAAGGCCGCTGCGCGTCGGAGAGGCTGAGAGCTGACTTCCTCGGGTCACAGGAGGGCTACGACCTGCAGCACACCACAACGCTCCGCGTCACACGCGCGCCGCCGGACATTGGGATGGATGCTAAGCAACTAGGCGTTCGCACGGGATTAAGCATTTGAGCTTAATTCCGTACCGGATTAAGCATTCTAGATAGCTTATAGGTAACGTATTATATTAACGCATCCACAGGCAGTTATGAACATTTCAAAAATACAGTAATTAGCCCATGTTTTGAAATCCCTTATAGCCTTATGTTGCGTTCATTAAATCGGCTGAAAATCTACATTACTAGTTTCTAATTGCGCTGTAATTTTAAAGAAATATACAGCCTATGGTCTTATCCTGAAAGAATACCGAGTTTCCTGAAATCCTGAAAGAACATTGAGTTTCAACTTTGACAGAAAATGCAAATATTTGATTTGAGATGTGATATACTCAACACATTGGCGAAACCAAAAATGTGCGTTTAATTATCTAATATGTACTACTTATATCAATTTGTTACTTATTCATCACTTAATTACGTCTTTACAGTTGGAATTTGTATGTTGGAAGATTTCCTGAGAAACTTACATTTAATTAAAATTACAATTATTTTTTTCATTATTATTTTTATTTTTCACTAATAACATTTTAATTTCATTTTTTTATCAGTTGCCTTCTAATTATTGCAGATCTCAATCAATACAAATCAGTAACTTATTAAAGTCCAATGTTAATGATACCCGCGAGTCATGATAAACATACAGAGTAATTTGACATGCACAAATAGGATGAGAGAATCACGAGAAATCAAATATGTCGAACGCACGTATAACTTCTCTTGCGTGATTGGCGAGGACAGGAACATGTGAAATTGATAAGGCTTTGCCCAATCAAATTTTGCTCTATGTTAAACGTACATAACTAATGGCACCAGTGGTATTCCATGCGTTCTGTATCCAAGACCGGAATGATGATCAAATACGTAGCCGGAACGCAAATGCTCACAACCGCATTACGTCGTTCCTAATATACTGAAAGCAAACACTGTGCTCCATATCTGTCACGAAGCTGAATGCGTGCAGCAACTCACGTAAATCACTATTTTTGAAATTATATTTACTTAACCCCAAAAGGTTTTGTACACCCTTACGCAACAATGACGCAAATGTGAAAACGAACAGAGCCTTATGTAACCATGTTATGAAAAACAAACGGGATTCAAGAGAATTGAATTTATAGCTTATTGCATTTTCGAACGGTTAAAATTTAATATAGAATTCTTTTAACGCTCTATAAAATCCTTCTACATTAGATTCGGAGTTTGTGAAACAAGAGAAAATTATATAAAGTGTTTTGATCCGAAAGCAAGCCAGTAAACAAATGAGATTGTAAATTAAATGTGACAGAATTTTCCGTCGAAGTAATATTCACCCAGAGATCATTTCGAACTCATATTGACATGGTCTGTATTTTTTATGTAAAACTACATTTATAAGTTATGCTTCTTACTTATAAAACGTTAAATAGCTTCAAAAAGATCATTCTAATATAAAGAAATTGGACTGAAATTCCATAAATATTACTAACAATTTTATGATTTAGTTTTTGTAAAAATAATCCGTATTTAGAAGTGCAGTGGCTCGTATGAGATGACAGTATTACAACGTATTTTTTCTTAAACACATTTTATTAATATTCCTAATATGAAGCCAATTTCTAAACAAAACATATTTTCACATTGTGATATATCCCAATGCAATGGCTACAACACACTCCAAACATTTCTTTAGTAAAAGTACCTTCGCACCAATAGTTAACTATGTGAACTCATTTTCTTATCTTTAATGATCTCCCGACGATGCCCGTTTATACTGCACAGCACTCTTCTTGTTGGGTGTTTCAACGGTTACAATACTATTACACTAAATGAAGCCTAAGAACATAAAATGTGCGGGAAATGTTTGGTGTGATCTCTATTCTTCCACATTATTTTAAACACTCAAAACAAAACCTTTACCAATGCAACCTGTTATACTTATTAATATCGTGAAAAATACAAAACCTGTGCATCTAAGCACTTAATATTGGGTTTTCGAAGCCCAGGGAGTCTGATTTACATATATTAACATTTTTGGGTGTTTTTATTCATGTTTTTGGAACTCCACTTTTCAGGCTACACTACCTACAAATTTGTATTACCAGGTAAGTAACTGTACTTTCATTTACCAGAGAAGTAACTGTACTATCCGCTGTTGTAAGGTTTTCACACTTAGTCATAAAAAACGACTTCAATGTACGGATTTTTAGAAAACCATGTGGGAGAAACAAGCAGGTTGCATGTGAAAAACGTGAGAGAAGTTATAGAAGACGTGTTCGGAACACGCTGGAGAAAGTGTTATGCTTCATAAGCTGTAGACTATATTATAAAATTAGACCTTTTTGAACCTTCCATTGCATTTTTGGCATTTTCAGCTCTTCTTGTCATCCGAACTTTTCAGAAGGTGAGAAACGTGAAGCTCGAGATTTATGTAAAATTACGTTCATTAATAAAAGCTTACCTAAATTCCTATTAAGTTTTCTAATGGTCAGTACCGGCTCAGAAATGCGGTAACAATTATTTTAGAGGCAGACTATGCGTTAGTGAGCTCTACTACGAAAATATGTAAATTTTGAAAAAAATAACTTACAAAGAACGTATGTTTTCACGTTTGCATGGACTGTTGTACTTGCTATGTTTATAGAAGCAAATAAAATATACACAACATACCATCTTTGAAAATAAAATGATAATGTTATTTGTTAATGTTTTCATTCAATATTTTTGTCGTTGAGAAAATTACTTAGTTGTGTGAGTTTGGACCTAGAACTGACAACCAATTTTTCACTCATATTTGCAGAGTTTATTTACAAACTTGAACATTAATTAATATTTACTGTCATTTTGAAGCAATTGATTTAAACTGCACCAAACAATTCGAATATTTAATGCAATTCCCTGCTGTGTGACCGATAAGTAAAGACACAAAAATATTTGAAGCATTAGATTTCGTGGCAATAGCCTTTAGACGACTGAGTGAAGGGCATGCATTCTCGGAAGTGGTATAACACTTTCTTCTTCCTTTGTGTCCCAGAGTAAAGTACTCTCAAAGATTTTGCACAAAAAGCGGAATGTTCTACGAAGGAATAATTATTCAACTTCTTTTCGATCCAAGTTTTTATGCTCTGACCTTACATTCAAGGAGCTCTCGTTTCCCCTTTATTAATTTTCCTTCCCAAACTTTCTAATTTGTGTGAAATTTGTTGAAAACAAAATTGAATGAAATGAACGGGGTTTCTTCGTTCTTCCAAAATAATAAGAGGCCAACTTATTACTTGAGATAAACGCGGCGTCCTGCGCTAGTTGGCAGATTGCCCAATAAGAAGGAAGGTTTTCATAAACTTTCTGTACCCCTTGAAAGCAGTGTAAACAAATAAAATTTCTTGGTACTCTTATAATTAATAAATCAACAAATATTCAATTATCAATTAAGAAACATGCTTGACATATGCTCGTTACACCCTTTAGTATTACCGAGTGTCCCCGAGGAAACTGTAGAAGAATGAGAGGAGCAAGATTAAAAAAAGGAAATTATTGATTGGTTGTTTGATTAATTGGTTTTTTGGCACGTCAACTCCAATCACCATTAGCCCTATCAGTGTAGACAGTGTGTTACCTCAGGAGATGACGAGGCGGTGAGATTCTAAGTGCCGATATACACTTCGGCTTGGGGAGATTTTCCCTCTTAAAAGATAATCTATAACCTCTCGACCGGTCTCCCCACTAGTCCGCCAAGAGGTAGAGTAGTACACTAGTACTTAAGTGTGTGTGTGGGGGGGGGGAGGAATGAGTAAGAGGAACAGGTCTACCTAAAACTGCCGAAGCTATTGAAATTTTGAGATAGCGGCTGAATTCGATCAACCAAATCCAGTGTCGATAATCGGGATTCGAATTTAGTCCCTCCCAGTTAGAGTCGCTGGAGAAACAGCGCAATGATGGCTATTAGCTAAACTCAGGTAGGTAGAAAACAAGAGAGACAGGAATGGGGATAAGAAGATAAGAAAGCTGTGTTGAGAAAAAGAAAAAAAGAAAAGAAAACAACGAGATTTTAATTCTCCCAATGCTGTGTGTTCTGTATTTACTTAACGGAATCATTTATTTTCTTTTGCTTTTCTTTATACCCTCTTATGAAGCCCTGGTATTACGAGATCCCGATAGTTAGTGTAATAATTATTCGAATTCCTGACAACACAAACTATTCTAGACAAACAAATAAAATGAAACTGTTACTACAGTTTATGCCTAAACTAGTTCGCAACAAAAATTAAAATTTATACGATAATCATTGCATAAATGCAACATTCGTATAATGCAATAATAAAATTCTGATTTATCGCACATTCCTAATTATTTTTGTATTGATCAGTACAATCCGGTTAATGCGTTCTATTACATCTCTCTATTTTGGTTTAATTAACACGAAGAAAGGCAGTGTTTACATTGATTAATCATTATGTTGCTAGGTCAAGCCATGAGCGCAATACAAAATCAATACTACACAGAAACCGATCATGAACTTCCCTCTGATGAATGAAACCATAAAAGTACATATGTAAGTCATGTGCTTACTTATGGCTACTTAACGGAATTGTGAAACGCAGGAACTGCCATTTTTCAACGCACATAGTATACAGTAGTCAAGAAAATTATAATAAATTTAATATGTTAGAGAAATAAATTTATTCCTATATCAAATTCATACATTTACTAAAAGAATGAAAGTCAAACTTGATAATAGTTGTCATAGCTGCTCATACTTTATATGTATTGTGACGTACCTGGGAAGCGGTACTTTTCACGACAATTAATTTTAAGGGGACAGGTGTTTTTCTCGTGAATGGGCCTCAAGGGTTTTTGCATAACATGGAAAGATAATTCCGTTATAGATTTTTAAACAACTAAACGTTTTATTGGTCGTGTAATACACATTAAAAACAATAATTACAATCAGTGCAACCTTTGTTTTGATACCAAACATGCGGATGAGATCAAATGTATAGGATACCTCGGTTCTCACAAGTCATCTATTCCCTCGTGACGTTTCCTCGGGCGGTAATAGCAACGGCGGCAGCGGCGGCAGCGGCGGCGGCGGCGGCGTCGGCGGCGTCGGCAGGCTTCGGCTCACCTCGGAGCCCGTCGGAGATTCGCCCTCCCCTCCCTCGGCGACCGGTCTACGCGATTGTTGGTGACTTTTGCCATGGGCTCCGTCCCAGCCGTTATGAAGATGACACAAAGATAAGGGAACGAACGACGCAAGATCGATGTCCGTCGGGTTTTCCTGTTCTTTTCGGTTATCCTCCTCAGCTTCGCAATAAATCCATTCGGCACCGTTCACTACTATGCGCTTATTTAAGCACGGGGTCACCACACTAACCACAAACGGCTAAGCAATTTACTAGTTTCATTGATCTCAGTTCTAGTACATAATCTTAATATCAAAACAAAAAAACCATCCAACTTTCTACGAGTCATTAATACACTTGGTTTTACCCTCCCCGAACCTCATTTACACCATACTGCACTGATTAATTACCGCTTGTTATTCGGGATCGTCGCAACCCGCCCGTTGGCTTCCGATCGTTTTCTCGCACTGCCTAACCGTCGCTCGCCTCACTTGTTCCCCCGATTTTTCCGTTGGCGGCGGCGGCGGCGGCAGCGTTACTGCGCTGATCAAGATGTATATTGTTTTAATTTAAAATGTATCGCTTTTAGTATTTCTTAATACAGAAACGCTCTTCGTTTCAGTATTAAGTTTTATCTGCAAATATTGTCTAGCACGCAGAAGTAATTTATATTATTAATACAGAATATCAAACGTAATTCAATCCATTTTACCTCAAAATGAAGATGTATCCCATTTATGACACACAATAAATTCATTGTATATTGAAGATTGAAATGAATATTTTAGTATTTCCAATAGATTCCTAAGAGTGTTTTCATCCCTTTGCATTGATTTGACAGAATGCATTAAAAATCAGATATCTAAGGTGGATTACGGTGATCAGGGTGCAATTTACTCAAGGAAAAGAAATTAACACAAATAATGTAAATATATTTAGTAAGTAATATTAAAATACGCCTAGAACACAACGGTGCTATCGAACAGTTTTTAACTTTCCTTTGGAATAAGATGCTCACGAGATTTTACTTTCTTTTTGTACACTGTCTTTTCATTTTCACCAATTATCTTTTCTTCTTCCAACTCTTATCTTCGCTTTTTCTGTAGTCAACTGGAAATAATGACGACATAAATCTGAATTCGTAAGTTCTACGCAAATCTAGAACTTACATTGCAGGTCAAAACATTCCTCTCGAAATATGAGGGTGCTCGTAAGTTTCACTTCCCCGAACATAGTTTTGAAGCGCGTCGTCTACTTAACTGTTCTCTTATAGACAGACCAAGAAAGATCCCAATCGAAAGGCTCATGACCTCAAATACTACAACAACAATCGCGATTAGCCCGCAGTGGACGCGAACATTCTTCCAAAGTATCTTCAACCTCTACGCCCACTCCTCCTATTTATCACGGAGTTTGCAAACTTTTGAAATAAAGATATTACTGTTATTTTTCTAATTCCCGTAATGTTGCACTACGCTCGCTCAGCTCGAGTGGTTGGGGTATCGCGGAATCTTCCCATCAACGCTGGACAGTTTCCAATTCCGAGTGCGCTCGCTGCACATCTCCGCTTCCTCTCCCCCTGGACCCCGCCCCTGCGTGTGTCACCCACGCCTCTCAACCAAAACCACCCCTTCCCCGCAGCCCTCGACCCCCCGCCACGCTTCATTCCCCACCCCCTACCTCATCCCCCATCGCCAGACCGCCCCCCTTCCCCCCGTCACTCTCTCTCTCTCTATCTCTCTCTCTCTCTCTCTCGCTTTCTCTCTCTCTCTCTCTCTCGTTCCCTCTCCGACGCTGTCCCGCCCGTACTCTCGTCGCAGTGCCGGCCCGATGTGTCCCCGGAACCTCGAGTTTATTAGCGGTCATTTCTTCGGGTTGGCGACCCAAAGACAGCGCCTGCAATTTCGTTTTATCTCCGTCAAAAACGCCGCTGATAACTGCATCATTCCAAGTTAGTTCGTTATGGAACTAGTTGTGTTTACGCTGTTAAACACTATCGCGCTATAGGATAAAACCGTAAATTGTACAGGCGATTACGGGATTGCTCAGGGTGTTACAGAGTTTGTTGCCCCTGTGTTTCTCTTAATGATTGCTTCGTTTGTTGTCTCTAGCAGAGGGGTTTCATCCCAATCTTGTTCTGAAACAAGCTTTTCACGATACGTAGATTTCTTTATTTCAATCTTAATAAGTTATTTAATTATTAATCTTAAATATAAGAATATTGTATCACACATGTAATAGAGCGCGCCAGAAAAGTCTACCCGCAGTGGCATCTTGCTGGTGAGTCTGTTTGTAACAGAAACGATACTGGTAGGGCGAGCTGCAGTTTGTAAATTGCGTGCACAGCACAATCAAAAATGTTGGAAATGTCTCGTCCATTTGTTTGCGAGTAATCTGCTTGTAATGTTAGTTTGTATAGAAATGTAATTTTATAGAATATATTGTAATCTAAAATTATTAGTAATATTACTTTTTCAAATTTTTCTCAAAATAAAGCAACATTTTTGTACGATTGCAAAGATTATTATTATGATTAGCCTTATCATCCCTAGTCATGCAAAGGTCTCCTGCGGAATATACTTAAGTTCTTCATGCCACCTAAATATGAATGCAATTCTTCATTCTGAACTAAATGTTCTAAAAGCATTACAAATAGTGGCTGAAAATATCGTGTTTCCAAAACAAGTCAAAGTAGATCAGATTTTATGGTAATTTTAAATTAATTATATTTCATTAATCATTGAGTACTCTTTTATTCAAACTTCCAAAATCTTGCTTTTAATAATTTGTAGAAACATTTAGTTAACCCAATCGTCAATATCAGAAAGAAACATGTTAAAGGACCATACTTACAATGTTTCAAGCAAGTGTATTGACACAATTAATTTATCCAAGATTCACCAAATTTTAAAGATAAAAATTAAGTATTTTCTTAATGTAACGTGTTTTGCAAGCACTTATAATATCAAAAAGGAAATTGTAGTTTAAACTCCAACACCGAATGAGTTGAGAAAAGACTCCGGGATTAAACAAAATACGTCTTCGCTGGGTTTTTGGAAAGCGATTGCGCTCAGAGCAAGGGAGAAAGAACAAACAAGATGGCGGTCGTAAATTTTGGAAGAGGCGAGGTCGTTAGCCAGAGGAAGAACTGGGCCATTGTTTTCTGCGGTGCCTGAGCAAAACGAAATTCCCCGTCCCCGTCCAACTCATGCATGTAAATAGCATAAAGGCCGTGCGCCGAGATGTGACCCGCTGTCGTTGAGAAGATAAGGCGGAGGGCAGAGTAGTATTAACAGAGAGAACTCTAATATGTATGAGGAAGATGCTTCCTGAAGAAATCAAGTACGATGAAAAGACCTCTTGTACATTAACAAACGTTTCTTACATCCGTCGATTTGCACAGCAGTTTCTTCACAATTTCTCTTCTTCGTCAAGGTCCAAAAGATTGTGTTTACAGTGAGTCTATGCACTGAGAATATTTTTAAGTATTGCTGAAGACAAAATCAACTTTTGTCGGATACAATTGACGAAAAAGAAAATATGTGAATATTGTAGTACATCTTCCGATAGCATTGCACCACGTGCGGCCTATTGATCGTGACCAATCTCATCAGCAGCCCGTCAGAATTGCAGTTTACTTGCTCTTCAAAAATTAGGCAAATGAGCTTGTGAGTGTTCAACGGATGGCTTCGAGATGCAGAGTTTCGGTGATATTCAGGCTGTGACGAAATTGGAAAATTAGAAGAAACACTCCCTTCGGGAATCAATGCTTCGGAGGCCAAAATGGCAAAGTAATTATTGCTAACAAAGTGATTGCTTCAACATACTAACAAAGTGAAACTAAAAAAACACATATGTCTCTACGAAATTTCCTTCAGCTATCTGATTCCTGTTTATGGCTTAAATATATGATATTCCTGGTCCCCAAAACTTACATATTTTACCTACCCGGGCCCCGTCGTGTTGGCTTATACTTGTATGCACACCATCCAACTTAAGTCGCATCGAAGTTTTTCTCCTATCAACTCCATCCGTCCTAGTTTGAATAATGTAAAATTCAAAGCATTAACTCGCAAATTCATTAAATTTGGACATAAGCCGTTAAACAGAGTACTTATATATCAGCATACATGATCACAAACCAAACGTGGAATTTTCCAATGAACGGTTTTGGAAGTATTGTATTTCAAAATTAATTGACTATACATGGGTATTTCAGTGGAATATAGTAGGGAATTCTGTTACGCACCATAACTTAAAGTCGTAATGCATAAACCAAAAACATTGTAACAATTTTGTGAATGTTCGCATGTGCCAAACGATTGCTGGACATTACATAATTATTTTTTGCATTTAAAACACTCTCTGATTTTCAAAAAAACATAGTATATTCACTTCGCAACAATTACATCACACTCACACGTTTTGAAGAAGAGGAAATGTCAAATGATTTCAATATATCTGTCACAACTCATACCATGGAGGAATAAATTGCTCATACAATGAATTGAAGAGCAAATAACGACCAAACAATGGTCATCCTATTAGTTTTATGATTGAAAAAAATAGTGTTTATCCTACAAAGTCGATTAATAATAACACGCGATTAAAACATTTGGGACCCACTATCTTACATTGGAAGCAAAAATCATAAAACTTAGTTGACTACAAAGCTCTATGTTTTTCAAACAAAAAACCATAGTTAAAAATTCAAATATTCAAAAATTCTTAAGTTTGCTGTTCTGAACGCAAATACGAGGCTCAGACGCCTTATTGCAAATGCATTCCCCTTTTCGGGAGCCTCGGTTGGTAGATTCTCTCTGCACCACTAGTGTCGAAATCGACAATAGTGTGATAAAACAAGCTCCCCACCACGTCTCAAAAATTCGTCTTTGGTGTTTTCAATGTGAATAACCACAACTTACAACAATCCAATTACTATATACATGATGAATACCTTCACAGTTTAATTTAGTATATGAATATACTTAACATTTTCGTAGACGATTTCACTCGTATGACTTTGATTATCATTGTAATAATTCTTGAAAATTATTATTTTTGTCTTCTACCATCGTTGCTGAAGAGGTCGCCATTGATTTATTAAGAGTTCTATGTGCCTATACAGACCTTCAAAAATTACTATATAGTAGGTTGAAATTGAAAGGACATTGACACTAACGTTGACTCATAAATTTAAAAAATTGTATATAATTAATTTTATTCGTGCATAAACTTTTACTATTTGATCCGCACTATTTTCTTTAAGTTGTCTTTATAAATATACCAGTCGATAGTGTGATTTTGGTGGATGAATTACACAAATAAATTCCAAACTACCTTCAATAAACAAATCTTTGGCATCACCTTTAAATGACACAAACTTCCACTAAAAATATACGAATACTTCTTTTATTGAGAGAACAAGAAGGATGTCTAGCTGATACCTTATAAGTATTTCTTTCATCATGGTGTTAAAGTTAGAAAGTTGTCATAGCAACTGTTGATTTAAAAACATCACTTATTTACATTAGTATACCAAAACAATTTTTAGAATTCATTTAAGAAGATCGCAATGTTTCCAATGAAATACTAAGATTTTAAAAATTAAATATGCATGGGGAACATTAAAAAGATATGAAAGAATCCGCGAAAATGCGGATATCTCTTCCTGAAGTTCAAACGGGTACATTCGTGAACTCTCATTTCGAGTTAATACTTGAAAACATTCATCTATATATAAATAAATCAACTATCAAGATTTGATATCATAAACCAAATATTAACAATAATGTGGAGCCATTTCTAAGTAAGTATGTTTTTGCAATGTTTTAAATTTTCATTTTATTAAATGTCATGCTTTACGTCTGACAAAGGCAATGTCAATCTGATTTTCAGGAAAACTTAAAGAAGGGATTTTGTCGGCATCCAAACTTTAAATTGATTCAAAATGTACAAGTTACTTCGTGCTGCTAACATTAGAACAACATGCAAGGTCTTGAAACTAGAGACATCAAAGCGAACGAAAATGAAAACTGTACTAGAAGAGGACTGCAAGGAGATTTTTCAACGCCCGTGCGAAGATAAGCCATATCGTCCCAAAACCGGACTTCTAGTTCTTCATCCAGGAGAAGCGACAAATAAAAAACAAATAAAACCTTTCTTGTACAGGGTTGTGCACGATAAAACATTTACTCTAGCAATGCCAAGCATAAAGTCACCTGGAGGATGGCGTACAGTCGCTGAAGTGGAAGAACAATATGACCAAATTGGAGGTTACTCTCCACATTTGAAATGGGCAGGTAAATTGATTTATGGCGTAGAGAAGAGATTAGACAAAGATATGGCAGTGTTTGCTCCATTCAAGGCTTTAATAGGATATCGATACGCGAGTCCTCTAGTTACGACTGCCTTGAAAGAATTCCAGGTAGACAACATAAAGCACATGGTTGTTCTATCTCTTGAACCTCACTACTACTGTCAGAAAACTGGTCCTTGTTATGATGGTATATATAAATACTTTAAGAAACACGACTTACCGAAGTGGACTTGGACTATAGTGGACAGATGGCCCCTGACACATTTGCTCTGCGATGTCTTTGCGCAAGGGATACAGTTGGATTTGGATTCAATGCCTCCCGAGAAAAGGAAAGATGCACTAATTTTATTTGTAGGAAATTCCTTACTCTGGGACGATGTAAGGAAAGGGGAGCTCTACCTTTATGAAGTTGGCGTTACTGTTCATAACACTATGCGAATATTAAACAACTCCAACGACTATTCCTTGTGTTGGTTGGCTCCAGACACATGTTCACAAAGCGTGAAACCTACCTTAGACGATGCCCTTTGTAGAGCTTACAATGACGGCCACCGAAACTTTATAATTGTTCCCGTCACATACACCTGTGAGTGTCTCGACACTTTGTATGAAATAGACATTGCAATAATTCAAAAATACAGAAAAAAATGGGGCTGCGAAGCAACCATCCTTCGAACGTCAGCCCCTAATGACCACGTATTCATGATAAATGCTCTTGCGAAAGTTGTTCGACTAGCCTTAAAAAGTGAATCGCGAGGATCAGCACAATTTCTCCAACAGTGTCACGGCTGCAGAATGAATACTTGTAAAAATAACAAACGTTTTTATAAAAAATTACTGATGTGTTAATAAAATCATTTTTTAGATTATAAAACAGATTGAAAATACCAATTTATCTTGTTTTGTTATAGTTTAATTTTTTGTTACATAATTCTAAGAATTAATCTTTAGGTTATGACAATTGCTATGAGAAGTTGTTTACATCAAGAACACATTAATATTTTTTTAATTATATATGAATTACTGAGACTTTAATGCTGCATTGCTGACGTAGACATATCACGTCAAGCAGAAGGCTAATTTGCATTTTAACAAAACGATTAGAAAAGATAAGTAATAAAAAACGTATATATTTCAATAAAAAATATTAGTATGCACAATTATTAGTATGCACTATTCACAATTCAGATGTTTCATCGAGTGTGTTCCTTGATATCTTAAGTGAGTGTAAATAAAGAAGTGACATTTCACATGTAACGTGATGTGGGAACAAATAGCAAACGCATCATCCTCACGTAACACACCTCCAAATTCATACAAAATTACATAAACAATACATAAAGTAGAAATAAAACACGTAAGAAAATATGTATACTTTATACAGTTAGTAAACTTACGTAACCTAAAAAACCTCAGCAAGCTTATAAAAGAAGAGATTCTACTCACATAACGGCAGTTGAAAACGAATTCACAAATCGTAAAACTAAGTTACATAGTTAGATAAATTAAATAAGGCGAATGTTCGCCCCCTGTACTACAGACTGTAGCTGTGAAGTTTTGGAAGCAAATGGTCCACTGAGCAACTCATAAGAATATAAAAACATAACACGCCAAAGAACATCCATAAAGGCTTTTAGGCATGGAGTAATACTAGCAATTGCAAAGCACCGAAACCAAAGCTACTCGTAAATCCATTGAATGATAGGTTCATAAATGTTTCTTAATTTCAGTGAATCCACTTGATTATTTAAAGGTACATAATCTCTTTAATGTAAAACATTTACGAAATAAGATTATTTCATTGTGTTTTTCTTGGTATACAATTGTTACGCCATTTCAGTACATTGATTGATTATGTTATTATTTGAAACGTTTGGTTATAACTGAATAGTGCTTGAGAAGTTTAGTAAATTAAAAAATATTGGTTAATCCAAGTAGTTTTATATGGCGTTTTGTTGTAACACCAACAAAGCACAACAGAGATCATCTTCCTTTCAACACTGGCTAATAATTATTTCCTATGCATTTCGTCTTATGAACTCTATGTGATCAGTTCCTCAGGTAATTTGCATTTGCATTTGTTTATGGCTTCATCTTTTATTAATTAACCTAAGATATCTTTACCCAAAATTTATTTATCCTATCTTTACCTTCAATTTCTTCAAAATATTTTAAAGTTTGTCAGATCCAACTATAGTGAACGGTAAAACCAGAATGTTATTAAAATTCAGGTTCCCGGTTGTATTCATTAACCATTATAATTCCATGATTATTTATTTTTGGTTGTCTATATATTTTACTATTTCTGAAAAAGTAATACATTCTAAAACTTTATATCGTTACTTTTAATTTGACTAATACAAATGTATTAAATTTGAATAGTATAAACCTTTTTTTATGAGATTAGCCATCTTTGACAATTCCAAACATACTAGGCATTTGAGCTGACATAATACCCTCTTGGCTGTGTGCAGGGGTGGACTAGAGTATTATATTTCTTTTTTATTTAATGTATTAAGTATTAAAAATCAAAATATGTCTGAAGTTATTTCCATTCTTTATTTTCCTTCAATAAATAAACAGAAAAATAAGCAAGTGTTTATAAAAGTTAGAATAGAACACTTTTAGAAAGAAAAGTAGATAATTACTATTATGTTGTGTGATACAGTCATTTGTACACTTCAAATATGTTTGCACATTATTAAAAACATGACTTTAGAATTCAATATGAACGTCCCTAATCTGAGCTAATGCCACTTTCATTCTCTCTCTCTCACTCTCCCCTCATGAATGTTAGAAATGTTTGATAATATACTATGTTGGTTGGATGTCTGAAAGATGGAAGCTCTTTAAGATCCTTGAGCTTAGTGGATGGTGGTGGAAGAGGTACATTACTAATAGGATCTAATGGTATTTGACTGATATTCCTCAGACCCTACTTCCATATGTCTAGCTCTCTAAATGTTTCTTCATTATAGCTGTACTGATACAATAATATTTCTGGAAGATTCGGTAAATATTACATATGTTTGATTTTCTAGTTACACATTGCCCCTTCTTATAAGATCAAAATGACAAATCAATTGTTGGCCAATGTAAAAATAGATAGTAAAATCAGGTGTTACGAACGCAGATCATTTCAAATTTGAAGGGTCACATTTCGGTCAATCTATTGGCGAATATCGTCCTTTGGAGAAAATAGTCTGAAGGGGTTTAGATGTAGCATGGACCAAAGTCAGATAGACGTTTGGACAGGCAGACGGAGAGAGAGACATTTTGCCGTAAACCAGTTTTTCGGCATCAAGGACACACAAAACAAGAATTCTGAGACCCAACAACGTACCACAGAAAGCAATTTAGTAAATATAGGAACAAATATGTGCAATGTTGTGTCTCAGGGCCCCACAACACGAGGTTTTCCCAAAATAATCGCATTTTCTTCTGCAATATTACAATACTTTCTATATACTTCGAAAGCACGTAGAAAGCGGAAAAGTAAAAATAATAGAGAAAGAAACACTGGAAAGGCCGATCCCCCGAGAACGCCGTTCCTCATCTTTAGTCTGCTCGTTCCATGCGCCCTCCTAGTTTCTGCGTCCGCCTCCTCCACAGCCACATCCTCTGCCCCTGCCCCTCCCCCCCCCCTCCGGCATCTTCGCCAGCGCTCTCTTTGACAGCGCTCGCTCAATTGGGCTTCACGCCACGCAGCCCTTTATGCGCGTAATGCGCAGCGCGGAGGACACACCCACTCACGCACACGCACGCTCTCTCCCCCTCTCTCTCACACACATACATACACGAGCACACGACTCGGGATTGATGTCAGTCGCTTCCTCAGGCGCCATTTCCCTCGACGTATCTACGCGCTTCCCTCCCCCTCCCCCCCACCGCAAGCCTCGTCGCAGTCTGCAGCAAATGCTCGCGAATATGTCGCGCAGAAGTAAACCAGCGGTGCGACAATGCCTGTTGGATCTAGTAAGTAATTGGTTCGTGTTGTATAGCGATGATTGCCCCACCCAAACGTCGGTAGTGCACGTAGTAAAATTTAGCAGGCAACACAACTGTTCTCTGAAGTTGGTGGCCAAGGATAGATCAAAAATAGATCAATAATAGATCAAAAGATGCACTTGTTTGGCTGTTTACTATACATACGCAATAATTTGGCTAGTAAAATCGAAAAAAACATTTTTATCGCATGGAGAATCTTAATTTATTTTGTACCTTCTACTTGAAGTTGGATAATATAAATTATAATATTGGAGTAACTTCTTATTGCCTTCATGAACACGTTCATAAAGATTCATCTATTTAAGAACTAGAGTTCGGGATATTGTACATTTAGAGTAATTTCTAATCGCATAAAATGTATGTTAATCAAATAATGATTTCAAGAATAGAGAAATTTTAAACACTAAGAAATACTTTAATAATTTTATGATATTTGTGACGAATTTTGTTAGACAAAATATAGATATTCTTTATTCAAAGATAGATTTGGTTCTAGAAATTTTCTAGAAAAATAAATTATAGTTCGCAAAATCGAAACAATACATATGAATTTTATAGAGCTATTATGACTGTTTGCAACAAAAAAATATTTTGATTACTGTATGCACATTTGCAGGTTCGAAAATATTTGGTTAATTAGGAAAAAAAACTATATTATAGTATTTTCTATTTAACAATTTAAACATTATTATTTATACTAAGAGCTAACTAGATTTTCTTAGTTACCTCTGTGACAAAATTCATTTCTCAGATTAAAAAGCGAAAAGCTTTATCGTAGAGTTCATGAAAGAATTAAGTTTTTTAACAGAATCATAGAACATCAGCGTGAAAGAAGAACATTACTCTTAGAACATTTTATTTATAAAATAATATGTTTTTTGGGTCTGATTAATATTATTTGAGGTTTTCAGGCGCGTCAACTGCTACAGTCTGTAGTCCCACGTGAGTGGTGCAAGTTTTTCTATCACTGGAGGGAACTATGTCCTTCTTCCGCTGAATGATGTGATCTGGGGCCGAACAACGTGTTGGGTTCCGGGTTTTCCTATCAAGGTATCTCCACTAGGGGAAAAGTTCTCAAGCTATGACAAGCTCCAATCTCCCGACATGCATAGTACTGTAGTGCATGAAAGTGTAAATACAGTAATAGTTGAACTCGGCCTAGCAATGCTGCTTGTGTCAACAATATTGAAATCGTTGGGACTAGAATCACAGAATCTCCCAGTCAGAAGTACTGAAATGACATCAGTTGTTGTCATGAGCCAACTCAGCTCCCGATTTTTGGGAGATGGAGAATATCGCTGGGAAATCAAATCTTTTTTAATAAGTGTAAAATTAATATTACGACCTGAATAAAAAACAAGGGAGGACAATAAGAAAAAGAAAACAGGGTAAAAAAACATGTTCTTCTTGAAGGTGTTGATAGAAAAGAAGAATGTCTTGACGCAAAAAAAAAATTAAATAAAAGTATGTTTTTCTTTAAATCCCATTGCTGCTTAACCGGCCGCCCTGTTTCACTGTATATAAACTCATGCGCATCGTTGACCTAGAGCCGCCGGACTGTTTGTAATATCTAAACTTTTCGAAACCCTCAATCAATTTCGCGGAACCCTTCAGTCGACATTGCGTACTTAACCCAAGGCCCCTCTGTTCGTCTAGAAGCTCCCCCACCGATCCGCCGCTAGCGCAGCTCCCCCTAGTTCCCCAGGCCCCTGCGCCTCGGGGCCGATCCCTCTCTCGCCGTATGGCACATCCACGAAATTTGCTCCGAGAAAAAGTGTTGGCGGGGCCATTAGGCTAGGAGCGCGGGCCGGGGCCTCTCCTCGGAATATGAAGCAGTTTCTTGCTGCCGCCGCCGCCACCGCAAGCGGGCGGCCCCGACCCCACCGCCAACTTCGGAAGAGCGACCGGAAGTGTAATGAGATTGTTGTGTCGCGCGGCGCGGGGCGGGGCGGGGNNNGGGGAGTTAGAGGGGGAGGCGGCGGGGTTCTCGAGATCGCAGGCCGAGACAAAATATCAGAGGGTTAAAGTGGCACGATCACAACCTTAGTTTCTCTCGAGCTCCTTTTCCTTACGCCAAGGAAGAAACCAACACATGTATTATTATTGCAAGTGAAATTTTGTTTCGTGTCATGAAAATTAAAATCATTCAATGTATCTTAGTTATTGTGATTTTATTTGAAAGGATTTTTTTGTGAAAATGAAGTTTATGTTCTTAATTTAGCTAGTAAGTACTTGCATAAGTTAAAAATCTATTTATAAATCGATTTTACATACAGCGTTCATATTCTACAGAATGTATAACTGTTTAATAACACCAACATGCAAAGATTTAAAAAATTATTCCAATAAATTTCCATATCACAATATTTTCTGTAATCATATCTACCAGCAGTTTGGTGATATGTTATTAAAATTGTAAAAAAAATGTAGCATTATCGTGGTATTTATTGCACTGTGTAAGAATATTTCTATATTACGACACAATCTCAATAACTCTAATATATTCGAACAAATGTAGAGCATTATCTATGTAAGCAACTGCACTGTGTAATTCAATGATGGTTTTCACTCTCATAGAACATTTATATTTAATACAGAATCATAACAAAAAAATAGTAAGTAACTTTATCTGTAATAATAATTGCACAAAGTAATTCAACATTATGTCTAAGACTGATTTCACGTTCATATGAATGAATATATCAGAAGAGCTCAAAAGACTTACACTTCATCGTCAGTACACGGGTGACAGGTCATGCCCCGTTTTATAGGTGGAGCATATCTGCATGTGCATTTCTCCCGACTTTAATGGTAGTTGAATGAAACATTGAATTGAATGTAGAGAATTGTCACATAAATAAATAAAGCCTCACAGTCATGTCTCCGTCCAACAATAAAATTCGCGGAATAGCCCACCACGACAGAGATGGCTCTTGTCCCAGATACCCTAGATGATAGTAAATTAAATTTCAAAGATATCATACCGAACATAGTAGAGAAAACAGGAAATAATTAATATATCAAACAGAATTGGGTTATAGATAAATAGCCGTAAAAGATGTTTGACGTATAAATTCATTATTACACCCCACTCGTTTTACTGGGCAATAACTCTTACGGGAGTCCAAGAAAATGAAATTAAAAAAACTCTAGATAAAATAAAATAGAGCCATGAGAGTAATAATTCAAAGCAATAGTCTCCAGTGCTAAACATGCTAGAAACTCTGAAATGTATGGCAATAAAATAGAATTAAATAAAAGAAGCTCATTATATTTGTGAATTAAACACCAGATAAGTCACAAAAAATGAATAGTTCTGGTGAGAGTCCACTTTGTTACCACAATTTCTTTTCGAAGTGGTGTAGAACTATCTTCTCTTAAGCTAATGTTTTCTAACAGACATTAAATGCTATCCATTGTCATTTCTTATCTCGTAACTTCCGGAGATTTGCGACGCTGAGTCGTGGTAGATGGGGCCCGATGATTTCCTCCTGTACCGCTTGAAGCGCTCTTGCGGCGCCCTAGGCAGAAGCGCTTCCACGAGGAAGGCTGCGGCGGCGACGCCCAGCCCGCCGGCCAGCACGCTGGCCGCGCCCGCCATTTGCCTCACGCCGAGGGGCCGAGGCGCTCTGGCCGGCCCAGAGGGGCCCTCGACGGCGATCACTCCGGCGACGGCCATGTGGCGGCGCTGCGCTCGCACCCAGTGCTCGAACAGCCCGGCTTCCACCACGCGCTGCACCACGCCGCTGAAGGCGGGGAACAGCGGCGAGCGCTTGCGCACCATCAGAGCCAACAGCCCGGGCGGGTTCATGCGCTCCGGCACCAGGTGCAGCAACCGCCCGCCCCCATCCGTGAGCTCTTCAGTGCGAGACCAGTAGGAGTAATAGGTAGTGAGCAACTGAACGCCAATGTTGTCTCCGCGCACAATCCTGCGGATGACGCTCATTATCTCACTGAATTCAATTTTGTGTAGTTTCCGGTGGATATCTTTTATCGCTTGCGACGCGTTCGGGTTCTCAAAGGTGTTCGTCGTGAAGCTGTACGCATAGACTCCGTCGAGCACCCGCGCGACGTCTTCCAACGTGTGCAGGTCGGCGAGGTGCGGCGGCGCCGTCAGGAAGCCCAGCAACTGGCCCTGGTAGGCGTTGCTGAGCACCAGCGAGAACAGCAGCAGCGCCCCCAGCAGGATGCGGCCGGGCAGAGAAGCTCCGGCGCGGCTGCAGGCGCCCGAGCAGCTCACTTGGGCCACGTCCAGCGCGGCGCGAGCGAGCGCAGACCACCTGCCGCAGCGGTGCACGGCGAAGACAGCCAAAATGGCGGCGGAGAGAGAAATCAAAATGGCCGCCCAAGCGAACGGCGTGAATGGAAGGAGTAGCACTTGTGTGAACGGTACAGCGGGAGCGCGACGTACAACGATGCAAAACGGACTCGCCTGGACAGGGACAGTGAAATCCGCGAATTGATACTTGTCCAGCGTGTAGAACATTGTGTTGGCAGCTATGTCCACTGTAGCAGTCTGAATAAGACCAATTTCGCCATCGTATGTTCCGTTGGTACTTATGCCAATAGTAACTGGAGAGGGTTCGACTAGCTTCAAATGCAGTCCTGTTTTTTCCTCAAAGATATTAAACACGTGAATAGTTGGTCCATCAAATAATCTTTTTCCATTTTTGTTATCCCAATAGTAGTACAACTCAGTGTCAAATTTTGCTCTTCTGTAATTTCTGTAAATGTAAAAATAATTAGGTTGTTCCGTACGTGGTACTCTATCTTCCTTTTGTATGTCACCCAGAAGTACAAGATGTCCACGTGGAGGTAAATTATTACAGATGATTTTACTAAATAGCATCCACCAAATCAGCAGTACAGAACTAATATATACCATTATAAAATAAATGATTCTGGATGAGATTCACCGCTATTCGATACGTGGCAAAGTAATGTTTAGAATCTTTGAAGACACACAACAATTCTCCAGCAATGTTGAACTCACTGAGATATTCGGCTCTCCAAAAACCAGCGCATGTGTTCACTCAATCAATACAGCTTTCATACATGGCATGGTTTAAATCACGCCACCGTTTTTCTAAAAAGGTTTGATATTATCAGTTCGTTCAACAGCTGCATATGAAATAGTCTAGTTTTATGTATTTTGCTAAGGCAAATTTTGTGGGATTGTTTTGATTTGCTGCTATCTGATGGTTTTTGGTGATACTGGTTACGAATCTTAAATTTTGCCAAATATATGTAATTTGAGTTATAAAAAAACTTGAAAGAGAAGGATTTCTTTTTTGTTTAAAAAATATCACATTTATACAAAAAAACTATTATTTATCAACACAATCTTCCTAAAATTTCATTTATTTTAGTTCCTTACATTTTTTCGCAACGGGAATCGTTTAAGCTTAATCTTTGTTGAATGTTGACAAATGTTCACGCAATTCATTAGCTCGGCTACCTATTGAAAGGCTAATAAGAAACCTTAGATTCTAAGTCAGTTTTACTATCTGCCTTGCTTAATATTTCTGTCTTACCTTTTATCCATTTTATCATTTGGTACTTGTTTCCATGTAATTTTACGTTAACTCGGGAACTTCAGCAAAGAAAAGACCTGAATCATTCTGAGACACTAGGACTGAAATTTTCACCAAAATGTGAAAATAATATATAATTTGTTTTTTGTGTAATAACATTGTATGAAGTATTAGAAATAAAATAAATTTACTTCCGAACTGTTTTTGTCATTTTTAAAGAAACGGGAGCCATTTTAATACCCCCGTGTACTTGCGTTTGAAGATCCCAAACACCTATTTAAATATATTGAGCCTCAAACTTTATTTTTATGCAACTTTCTCACGTAGAAGGGTATTGTTGCAATCTCGGTGAGCTGTTAGGTGAACTACAATTGTAACAGATAACACATAGTCACATAAGCAAATTAATTTTGATATGTATATTTTTATTACATTCCTTCTCGGATGAAAATCTATGATAAAGTTACAAGAATTGTGCACTATTTATTTTTTATTAATAAGTAGTTTAAAAATAATATAGAAAACTAAATAGTATCTCATGTAACTATGAGTGTAAGTCATATGAATACGAGTTTTCTTTACAATAGCACATGTTTGCGTATTCGCTGGTAAAAACTTCCTGATATTTGTTGTTTTGTTTGAAATGTAGTGAAAATAGATGAAAGCTCAAAATGTCACAAAACAAATAGGTAGAATGTCGGAAAAGAAAGTTATGACAAAAAAAGAGACTTCGCAGAAGTAAAACAAGAAACATTTTTAAAATCTAGTTTAACCAGAAAATACATTTTCTTATATTTGAAGACTCATAAGCCTACCAAAATGGTGTTCAATTATTCCACATTTTAGCCACAATATTGTATACACAGTACTAAATAAATGTGTGCATTAGGCGTACTATTAAAAATTTCCAAAATATATAAATCTACATATCTTCAACTCATCTAATATAATCATACAAAAATGTGTGATTAAAAATTAAATATTTAAAATAATTCTAATAGTTTTTTAATAATATATTTTAAAATCCATGCACATATTCACTTAATATTATTTAATAAATTAAAAAAATATTCCAACCAATTCAAAAAATTGAATACGCATGGGTAATTTTTTATGCAATTTAGTGATAAATTTAATAATGAAAACGTATGTGTCTTCAAAACTATTTACCCAAAACGGATAAACTTTTAACTAATTAAATACATTGCTATAATAAACAAATCTTCAATATATTTTAAGAAGATTGGACTAAAAATAAAAAGGTTTAAATTAAGAGTTTTTTAAGCATTCCAAAAACTAAATTTAATCAAAAATTTTGGATCCATATTATTGAAAATGAAATATGTTACAGGGACTTCAATTAAACTATCCCTCAAAATTAAAATATCGGTTTCAAATAAAGTGGGCCACGACATCAGTCAGATCGATTGGAGAATATCAAATTTAGTGAAAATCCTACTTGCGTTTTAGCCGCCAGCGTTGTTCACAGACTGTCAAACAGACGGACGTTTTGCCGGCAATCAATTTTTCGGTATCAAGAACCCACAAAACTGGATACTGACGTGATAGAGAAAGTAATGTGTATATCTTGTCACCACATATAGTAAACTATGTCGTTACCGGGCGATAAAGTCGAAACGCAACCGTCAAAAATGTGTCGTCTTCCCGCAGCAGTACAAAACATTCTCTAGGCTGCGTAAGCAGTGGTGGAAAAGTAAGAAACGATCAATATTTTTGGATGACGTGTCATAACACAAATCAGAAGTATCTGAAACAAGTTTCAAGCAAACTCTACATTTTCCAAATACAAGAATACATGCAAACGTAGTAAGATAAGTTAGGTTATCTGAAACGTTAACCTGAATGTTTTCCTGTAATTCGAAAAAGAAAAATAGTTTGTTTTTTGTACGTTTTTTTTCGAGGGGCCGAACTCATTTGTGCGTAGTCCGTCTTCGAAAATAGATGAACGTCATGTACAGCCAAGCCAGCGTGCAAATCCAGATAGGGAAATCAATTTTTCCAAATCAATCGGTGCACGCTGCAGCGGAAAATATGAAAATGGTGACGCTGTCACGTGCTCGAGCTACCGTGTCACGTGACACGGCCTAATTGAGCTGTGACGCCCGTCGTTCTCGACCCAGTGAGTTGGGCTCGCCCGCGGGCGTCGCCTGTGAAATTGGGGCCTTCCTCCCGCATCCGTTTCATGCCCCACCCCTCTACCACTGCTATTCTACTGGTCAAATATCGTTTATGATGCAACTAGGTTTCAAAACGCTGCAATGAAATAAATCGTTCGCAATCACAATAGTTATAATTCAAGTTCGGTGTTGTGGTATCCCACGCTTAATGTAATTTGACGCAATTGTATACTATTCTCTCTGTCGGCTAACACTCAAATTTTTAGAGCAGAATTTAGCTGGTTGTGGACGGCAATATTTGCAACCACCGAATTTCGAGTTTGTAATTATACTCACTGGTTTGCTTATGCTTAAGGCTAAATGTCCCGACACTAGTACAATTTGTAGCCATCACGTGGCAGCACCAAAATACGTAAAATTTACTTTACTGATAACGTCTGAACCAATGGTCCGATTTTAGATCTGTAAACGGCATTTGACGCCTTTTTAAAATAGAATTTACGCTACGATGACCTTCTTACAAATATCTAACAAAAACGCGAATTTGAAATTAGTTCTCAAACTTTCGAGAACAAATTTAAAAATGTGGCCTTATAGCGCAATGGCGACATGGCTCCTAAATCCAACGCCGTGACAATAATGCAAATCGGACGAATAGGAGCGTCGTAAAGTGAAATTTATGAAAACACCACTTCCCCCCACTTCCTCTTCTGCGCCGTTGCGTCACCCACCCGCCCGTTGTGGGCCCTCTGTCAGCGCGGTGGCACGGCCAGGCCCGGTGGTTAAAGCGATTCTAGGTCTAAGGTTAATTTTTAGCTCTGCAAATAATTCAGCAATTAAAAAATAACAGTATCCTTTTTCAGCTTAATGAGTACTGGTCTGCGATGACGCAGTTATTCGCGTATTAACAAATAACAGATTTGACACCCTTATGATCATCTTCTTCTCCTCTACTCCAAGGATGGGTTCATGACCTGTTCTGGCTTCTACCAATTTAATTTCTACGATCTGTAACTGTGTCTTCTACTTCTCGTTCTACACATTAACGCTTGCTTTAGAATGCGTGTCTGTCCCATGTATCGAAGTCATTCCTCCCTTCACACCCTGAAGTCAGAAAGATAGTATTTTGCCATTGATTGCTTGAACAATTAATTTTCATCTTATTTCGCATCGCGCTTCTGGCCTGTAGTCCTATGCCGAGAGAGACAACGCGCATAGTCGAGGCTTGCAAGCACAACCGCAGGGTGGACAAATGAGCATCAGCACGAAGATTTCATTCATTATAGAATCCCGCCAAGCGATTTTCGCCGCTAACTTATATACCGCTAGTTCACGTGCCAGTGCCTTCCGCGCTGGAGAATGGCCGGTCGGCAAACACATTCGTTAATTTGTTTTGGCCGTGTACAACGAATTCCGCTGGCTAGGTGCATTCCGAGAGCTGCTCCCAGACTATCGCCCGCACTCGGGCACTTCAACCGCAATACCTGCATTTGGCCCGAGCTTCCCAACCGTTTGTTCTGTGTACAGACCGTGTCACTATATAACTATTCAATCATAATTGAACTAAAAATATAGGAATATTTTGTTTCTCTATGAAAATCTCAATGTGTGTTTGTGTGAGAGAGAGTGTGTGTGTGTTATTTGCCTGTAATACATCGAAAATGAAAACTGTAATAATTATTTACGAAGTATGTAAATTTCATCCTTTACTTTACGAGATCATATCGCACAAAGAGAAATATCAAGATTGTAGGAAGATAAACCATGGAACTCTACAATATACCGATAACTCAGCAATCCTGGTGCCACCGTGATTATCCCTTCTCCCTTGCGCTCGAGCCAGCAGTATATTTTCTGGAACTTTTCGATTTTTTTCATCTACATCTACCTCTGTTAATTAGGTAATATTATTTTAAAAATATTTAAAATGACCAACTGGCCTCATGTCATACTTTTCAAGAAGTGCGCATAATGTTTTTCCGTAAATGCCATCACTTTGGTCTTTGTATTTGAAATGTTTAAATAATATCCTTTGTGATTTTCATAAAATTAATAAACAGACTTTGTATATTATCTTATCTTTTAGGATCAAAATTATATTTGTATGAAAGTTCATAAATATCACGCAATCACGTTTCGGTCGTTTAGGAATGTGCCGCACATTTTTCCAGCATGCTATCTTCAGATGCAAAAAGACGAACAACAGTGAGAATTGTTGGGTTGCTATAAATAATCTAGTGACAACATGATATAATTAGCATAGGGTAAAGTGATTGAGAAACGAAATAAAAGAAAGTTTATAATTCTATCTAAAGATGAAAAAGAATTCGTGCACACACACAGGGAGTGACTGACTGACTGACGGACGGAGTGACTGACGGACGGGCTCACTGATGGACGGGCTCACTGATGGACGGACGCACTGACGGATGGACGGACTGACGGATGGACAGGATGACGGATGGACGGACTGACGAATGGACGGAATGACGGATGGACGGACTGACGGAAGTACTGACGGAAGTACTGACTGACAGACAAAATAGTACTAATATATTATAATATATATTTATAATACTCAAGATAGTCAGATCGACTTGTTGGACGGATCCATCAGTTGATCGACTTACTGGGTCGATCGTTAACTTCGACTTGCTGGGTAGATCCCTCACTTGATCGACTTGCTGGGTGGATCCTCCACTTGAACGACTTGCTGGGTGGATCCTCCACTTGATCGACTTGCTGGGTGGATCCTCCACTTGAACGACTTGCTGGGTCGATCCATCACTTGATCGACTTGCTGGGTCGATCTCCCATTTGATCGACTTGCTGGGTCGATCCCTCACTTGATCGACTTGCTTGGTGGATTCTCCACTTGATCGATTAGCTGGGTGGATCCCCCACTTGATCGACTTGCTGAGTGGATCCCCCACTTGATCGACTTGCTGGGTCGATCCCCCACTTGATCGACTTGCTGGGCCGATCCCCCACTTGATCGACTTGCTGGGCCGATCCCCCACTTCGACTTGCTGGGTCGATCTCGGGCTCGGTCGAGCTCGGGGATGAATAGACGTAGTAGACAGGTGGACATGGAGCAGGAAGTGTAAATCGGAGAAAAATACCGATTAAGCGAGCCGATCAGTGAACTTTGTGGGAGCATTCTCGACGTTGTCTATTTGTGAACCACTGCTCCTGTGCCATATTGGACAGTGCCGTATTGGAAATACCGGGCTCCCTTCCCCACGAACACTTTACGCGAGTCCAGGTCCGTTCGTGCCCTAGTCCCTGCTCTAGTCCTTTGCGGCAGGTGGCGATGAAAGACTAACCGCCCGATGCCTTTGGGGCAACAACTTGCTCAATAGTTTTCACAATCGACGGACTGAATCAGACCTTCAGAGAAATTTCAAGATCTTCTCCGTGAAATATAAAGAAGTTTCACAAAATCTTGGAAATACAAACATGGAAGTGAAGAATTAATGGATTATATAGTACAATATATGGAATACTATAGTGTACATACTTTGGTTTTTACTCCAAACGCGTGCCTATTATTATTATTATTATTATTATTATTATTATTATTATTATTAATAAGTTATAATAATCATAATAAAGAATAGTTAATTCAAGAAAAAAGCGAAGAAGTGGAAGAGCATAACTACAATTGGAGATCGTAAGAAATTTTCCAGCCAAAAAAAATGACACTGAAATAGGAATGATCCAATATAGTCAAAAGTAAGTAATATTGGTGTTCTGAAAAAGCCTTGGTTGTAAGTATAATGGTATAAATAACTAAAATGTATGTTTAAACATTGCATTGGTATGGAAGTAAATTAATTGGATATCACTGCAGACGTCTTGCAGCAAGCGCGAGAAAAATACGTCAATCAGCTATTTAGGCAGTTCAAGAGTGAGTGCATATTTAATGTTTTCGGAAGCAGGGTAACTATAGTCTTTAGTCCCGTTCGGGTATGTTTGTTATATCTTCGAAAGCTGTGGTGTTCCTCGTCCGTCGGAAGGAGATATCAGGTGCCGATGAACACTGATCATGAAACACACTGAAACAACGAAAAATACTGGTCAGAGTATTCCGCCATAATAATTCTCTTCAAAACATCGTTTGCAATAGACCAAGTGTATATGTAGCTAGTGTCAAATATTCGCCACCACCGGAAGTCGAACAGTTGCACTTGCCTGATTATGCTATTGCCGAGGCAACATCTGTTGTCAGTTAACAACGGAGCTGGCCAAGCAGCTCAAAACTAGGCAGAGCATTTCAGAGGCGTTCTTGTTGATCCGTCACTATTCTACATCAGTGCAGTGACTCTCCGACTTGCTTGCAGTAGCAGTGTAAACGAATTCTAGGCAATATTATATTCTCATTCTGAGTAATTTGGACTGCATACACTAATACATTAGACTACATTACTGGTCGACTATTTGACTTCCTTCCCAGAGAACCGATGAGGGTGATGGCTGAGCAATCAAAACCTGGCACTCCGATAAATAATAAACAGCCGACATCGGCCGCAGTTGTTAAAGACATCAACCTCAGTCATCCCATCTCAAGTGTCCTTCAGTCTACAACTCGCTTCAATGAGTAATAAAACACACACGCCCACCAGTCGTTCTGCCGGCGTCTCGGAAGAGAGTCAGTCGTTGGATTCGCCGCGTCCGACCCCGCCCCGCCCC
>BOPP01000224.1:1148708-1164682 GCA_017312745.1 Gryllus bimaculatus | reverse complement strand
CTCGCACTTCCACTCGCACCTCCACTCGCTTTCCCACCCGCTTCCCCACCCGCTTCCCCACCCGCTTCCCCACCTGCTTCTCCTCTCGCTCCCACTCTCTCTCTTCTTCATCTTCCCCTTTTCATCCGCGCCCCACCTTCCCCCTGATCTGCCGCTATTCTAAGCCCTTTCCAACGTTTCCTCTTCCACTCGGCTCCTCCAAACAGCGGACATTTTTCTCGTGCGCGGGCCATTCTTCTGCAGTGCACGAAACGAGGTGACATTTTTATTTTTCTGCCATGGCGAAGACTTTTGAGTTCAGCCGTTTAATCATTTCTCTTGCAGGAAACGCGCCCAAGAATTCCTAACCAGACGAATTTTCGCGAACTGTAATACCATAATACGGGAGCATCAATGAACATCGAGAGAAGAAGAAAAAAAGACTCAATGAAGCGAAATTCAATATTAATCCAATTCTATTGACACGTTTCACTGCAATTCTACGTAAGACTATTCAGAAAGAGATTTATAGAAGAGAATTCCCAGAACATTTTTTTTCTGTTACTGAGTGGAGCGCCAGACATTGAATAAAATGACGTATTGTGCCAAATCCGATAATCAATAAACCAAAATATACGTTGTGACTACATTAAAGGACCTCGTAAAGGCGTTGAAAGACGCAACAAATGCGATTATTTAAATCACTGTTCTGTCGTTTTACATTTTCAAGCCAGGGGCCACCTTTAATCGCATTACGAACGGAAGTGAAGGATGAGTGCTCGAGTTTTAGAAGAGTGCAGATAAGTATTTGCTTCAGCGGGAGATTTGGTTAACGGACCATTTAAATATATAGTGTCGTTACGCATTTCCATCCATGTAGCCATCGTCTGTGTATGCTTTTGGTTCATACAAAAATGTTTCGTCATTAATTGCGTTTTAACAATAAAGATTGCTAACGTGTATAAATTATGTTATTTTTGTATCCACATTGCAATTTGTTGTAAAATAACAAACTAGAACTGGTTTATCATAGGACCTATCGATTATTTTATTTATTGTATTAAATACCGAAGAAAGAAGTAGAACAAATATCCAAAATCTCGGTATTATTTTACGTGCTTCATAGTGTAGACCTCGAAAATATGCTGTGTACAGGCTATAAAGGTAAAAATATATTAAGTCCTAAGAAGTAAAAATTCATTCAAAAAATAGTTACATAATAAGAAAAGATTTTACAGTTGCTGCCAAGATAAAAAATGCTCACTATCACTGATTTTTTTATGAATGGAATAGTACTTAAGTTGTAAGAAGACCAAAGAAATTCATCATTTATCAATCAAAGATATTGACAATATTAGGAATTCTAGACGCAGGAATCCCCAATTGAAACTCAGTGTATAGTGCTTTTCTTGACAAACAGATGAGCACCATCACCAAGAACCGTAATACATTACAAAGAACGCCATAATTTTATTCTACGAGAGTGATAAATGAACGCTAGAATTTAGAATGTCTGAAACACTTGGAGATTCTACGCATTCCATATGTACTTCTCAGCTGCTCTGAATGATTCCACTGGCAGTTCGGGTAAAGTCAGCCCTGAACCACTCCCTTTGTCGGCTGGTCCGGTGCATAGATTCTGCGACGCCCCCTCGTCAGCCGCCTCCTCTGCCTCAACCACCGCAGCTTTCGATTTTGTCTCAACCGCCATTTCTACCGTTTTCATTGTCGCCTCCATCATCATCACCAATGTTACCAACACATTCGACAACACCATCGCCTTTATATACGCGTCCACAGCATCACTTCACCCACAGTAACGCTTACATCTACCCTTTAGTGAACGCCAACTCCTTCACCAACGCCAACTCCTTCGCCAACGTCAACTCCTTCGCCAACGCCAACTCCTTCGCCAACGCCAACTCCTTCGCCAACGCCAATGCCTTTTTCATCACTAACGTCACCTTTGCGGCTGCCACCATCACCACCACCGCAGTCTTCACCCCCACTCACTCCGCCACCTCCATCACCGCAGTCGCCTTCCCCGGACCTGCCACTCCATTATTCCGTCCAGGCGACGCGCGTCATTTCCCGGCCGCCCGCGGCGCGGCTGGCCGAGGGGCGGGGCCCGCACGGGGGCGGCGGCGCCCGGGTCTCGCCACGAGACGCTCCGTGAAGCGTCGGCGGCGGCGCCGAGGGCGCCTCCCGGGGCCTTTGTGGCGCTCGGCCGCATCGCAACTTCTCGGAGAAGTATTCAGCGACGGAAAATTGATTGACAGGGTTACGGGATGACAGAGATCAATAGGGCCTCCGTCGAGTTTATAACTCGACTCTCGGCAACTGCCAAACATGTTGCGGGGGGCGCGGGGGGCGTGCCCCTCCGGGAAGTATTCCCGCAAGCTTAGTATCAACTTTCGCCCAAGTCCGCCGGCTGCGTCGCCGCCGACGCCGTCGTTGTGTAGCTGCTGCAGCGGAGCGGTCGGCCCCACCCCCGCCCCCACGGGGAAGTCGGGCGAAATGTCGTCGTTTCGGGCTGGCAGCGCCTAGGGCGCCGGGACTTCTCGGACTCCGCGGATCTCTCCTCTCCGAGAAAGGCCACGCCGCTCTTTGCGCGACGTCAGCGCCTCCATTTATCGTCAACCCAGAAGGCGAGGACGACGGCGAAACATCGGACAGCTTTCATTTGACGTTCTCGGGCTTGGCTCGGTTACGTTTTTAAAATTTTTTTTATTACATTTTTCAAATATTTTGACACAAAAGTGGCAAGTTCAAGAAAACTGCACTGAAAGTAGTGCAGTAGCATTCACAATAAATTGAGATAATATGTATAATAAATTACCTTTACAAGTTACATACAAAAATTGTTAATGTACCTTTTGATTTATGCCATGATATTTTTAAAATCAAGACTATTCAATTGTAATAATCAATCGCTGTAGGTACATACGCAATTGAAAGAAGGAGAATACTGAACTGTAATAGTTTTTCTTAATAAAGTATGCCTAATCTATTCATTATTGTATGTAATTTTGGAAGCTATTCTGACACTCCCAATTCTTATGTAATATTTTGAAATTTTACAAATATTTATTTTCTAATTAAATACGAATACCTTTGATTTACGAAATAATTAAAAACGAAAACCCTTCAGTTTATGAAATTATTTGAGCCACTCTTTTGAAATGAAATTAAGCTTCTTGCTATCATCTTTCTAAGTCACAGTTAAGCGAAATGTTATACCGGAAAATCAAATGATTGCCATTTTACATGACATTAATTCTCAATTATTTCTCTTCCGCCAATACCGAATGCAGACATAAGTACATCAATGGAAATTGCATTTAATACAATGTGAGAAAACGAATGTGTCCGGATATTTATTATCCTGTCCCGGTGGGGAGATCACTGACTAGAGGAAGGTGTAGGAAAGGAATCTTCAGGGCAGTCAACTGCAAAGTGCGTGCCACGAAGGCGGGCTGGGTGGAGCGGGACGAAAAAAGATTGTTCCATTGCGATGTGATGCGTAGCATGACGGAAGTCGTGGTGGGTGGCTGGACGTCAGCATGGTCGTGAGCGCAGTCGTGAGAGCAGATGTGAGCGTGGGCGTGATCGCGTGAGGCAACATTGTTTGGACTGTTACCGCGACGGGTTTGGCGTGCGGGCACATGCGTGCCCGCCTGTCATTTTTAATCTGTTATGTGTGTTTCGTGAGTTGTGAGTAGAAGGCCAGGAGATTCTTAGAAACTTGACACAAATAATTTGTCATAATTTGAACAAAAAAGTATTTTTTTCAATTTTCCTACATTTTTTATATTAAAAAAACTTGAAATTTTCAATAAATGACAAAATGTCCAAAATAAATCAAGAGACATTTTTCTGCATATGGTAACGTATGATGTGCTTCTGAGCAGCAGGTCCAAAGGTCGAGTACCAACGACGGCAGGATTTTCGACACTAGCGTAACAACGAGGTCGAATTTAAAGTCTGGAGTAGAATGCTACTTTGATCGGTAGTTATAACAGGTTTCTCCAAACAACACCAGGTGAATGGCTAACAAACGGCCCATGGACCGCGCGACCTTTCCTTTCCTTTCCTTCCTTCTCCTATCCTCACCCCTTAATTACACACACGTTAACATGCACTACAGCACCATACACGCCGGGAGACCGGTCGGACGCTAAGAGCTGGCCCCGGATGAGACCTCCCCTTGCTGGTGGGAGATACCTGATGAGGGAGACCCCGCTAGCCGACGGTAGGTCGACTCTGAATCGCGCCATCCAACGGGCTATCCGGGACATCCACTACCTCGGGAGGGAAAACATGCACTACACTTACGTTTCTAATGACCTCACAGGTGACGCGCCCGGAATCTCACATAATCAATCAATGTTGCAGCAACTCCCTGCCAACGGGGGCACTATGTGTGTGTGTGTGTGGGGGGAGGGGGTCGAGGCACTGCCACTCGCTGCAGGGCGCCTCGCCCCCCGTGCTTAACCATCCCCCCCCCCGCCGCTTCGGCCACCGCCGCCTCCACCGCCGCGCTGCTCTGCGGCGCGCCGCAAGAGGCTCTAAATCCGTGACGCGCGCCGCGGGTTATGTGCGAGTTAACAGCCCGGTTTAGTGTCTGCAGGACGGGCGGCGAGGGAGGGTCACGCGGAGGAGGGGAAGGATGCTCGCGAGAGGGGGTGGAGAGGGCGTGCCTGTGATGGAGGAAGGAACGAAGAGGACAACGTACTGGCGACGACGATAACAGGTGGATTTGACAAATGACATTTAAAAAACAACCAAATGGGGACGTGAGGTAATGATCAAATGGACAGAGTGGTTTTTATTGGAATAGAGAGGAAAACAGCCAGAAATAGGAAGAAAAGTATGAATGTATAAAGAGTATAAATGGAATAGGAGGAGAAAAATATCAAGGAAAATTCAAATACAGATGAAAATGTAACAATGAGAGGTGCAAATCAAGAACAGCGAGCTTTTTTATTCCTAAAAAAATATTTTTTCTTCTTGTTCATCACCAATATTTTACAGGAATTTTCAAATGTATTTTTATAACATTTTGGGATGATCCGGCAGTTGGGGTTAGAAGCCTTCATCCATGAGATGTAAAAAATGAATTCATTTTATCGTTCAGTATTAAATTCAATATTATTTATACATTTTATTTTTGAATTTATTAAATCTCCAATGTGAATAAGCAATATCCTTTGGATATCTTGAACGTATACGGCAATATTGTTTTGTTTTACCAAAGCCAATAGTATTGGTGAAAGGTGAATATAAAGCACCTGAAGTAGAGTACGAAGCGGACTCAAAGGGCGCTAAGAACAGAAATGTCAGTATAAGTTCAGATACGGGAACGAGCGGGAAAATGTGGGAAGGCGCAGGGTGGGTAATCTGGCTAGTGTGCGGGTGGGGCAGAGGACGGGATGGGATTTGCACCCTCCGGATGGCGAGGGTCTGGGCCGTCGCCACGGCCCTGAGCGGGCGTGGGAGGGATCAGCGGGAGCACGGGCGGGCAGGGGAACGGCCGGGGCGATGAACGGGGGCGTGCAAACCGCCGTCCTTCCCGTCGCGCCTGTCTGCCCGTCCCGGCCGCCCGCCCGTGCGAGCGAGCGCGCAGCGACCGGCAGCGCCACGTTTAGCCACACGCCATAAATTCTTAAAATCCCGCCGCCGCCGTCCGAGCGGCGCGCGCCTGCAGCGATCGACTACATGGGCGCGGAATCAAGTGTCTCACGCCCCATAAAGCGAAAAACGCGCCGCCGCCCCCCGGCCCGGGCGATTCGGGGTGCGTCTCGCCGCCGTTGCCGCCGCCCCCAACGCCCCCCGCCCCCGCCCGCGAGACCACGCGGCTGTCGCCGGGCGCGTTGCTCAGCGCCAATTTGCCGGCGACCCCTCGCTCACGGCGCTCTATTGTTGCTACTCACAGGGCACTGGAGCTCAAGTACGTTAAATGCTACAATGTCTTCACATAACCGTTGTTTACTCGTGACCCTACGCTAAAGGATGTATGCTTTTAACAAATCGGTAAAATCACGTACATGCGAGGGAGTTTTTTTAACATCCTATCAAACATTTACACCTTAAAAACTGGCGTGAGATCGATAACACTTGCACTGGCATCGGGTCATATGGATCCGATTTCCTGATTCAAGAAAATAAAGTTCTTTGTATGGTTTTGCAGAGGAATATGTATAATAGTATACATAATATGGTAATACATGTAAGAATAAAAAATAGGCTCGTTTACACAATGCATTAATACAATAAATTGACACTGTTTCTTCTGCCAACAATGCTAGTCACCTGGTAACAAATGCACTTGCAAACGTTCGTACAATTGTAAAGAGTTACAATTTCTAGCTTCTGCAGAGAGCGTTTGCGATCGTCAATCTTTTTGGCCTTGTGAATACCAGAAATAACTACAAGTCGTGGTATGACTGGAGCATAAAATGTAATTGTTGTTGGAAAGTCAAAGAGACTTTAGTTTACCTCTGTTTCATGGCAAGAAATTCAGAGGAATGTCCGGTTTGTTCTTGTGTAATATTCCCAAAATTGCCAACTGTGCTTTCACACAATCGGAAGTAGTGTTGAGCATTAACCTAAAACGAATCGCGAAGACGAAGTTATCGCTAAGACGACACCCCTCCACATATGGAAATGCATATGAACACGAACGCTTGCAGGTTCAGGGCTTGCGGGTCAGAAAGGGCAATTCAGAGAAACAGGTGTGTCAACAGCGTTTTTCATTGCACACTCTGAATAGTAGAGTTATCTTAAGAGATTACATGGCACCCGAATCATCGGTAGCTCTCACTGATCTCGGAAAATAAAAAGAGAAAATGTCTTCGGGTTAAATTGACCCAACGCCAGTAGTTAAGGGTGAAACCGCGAGGCAAGTAGGAGGATTTGGGAAGGTGCAGTAGGTGATTGCGCATCTGTTTTACCATAATCTCTGACAAAATCAATTTTAACCGAACTGTACTCACATGAACATGGCTACATGGCATCATAGAAGTGACGTTCCAGCCCAATGCAATCTGCATAGAGTTATTCGCTTTCTTGAAGAAGGGAATGATGCAAGAGGAAATCACAACAGAATGAGCCCAGTATACAGTGTAACCTTTCAAACAAATGAATTCACATGCCCTGGTTCATGACAACGCCTACCCTCACAGTACTGCCCCAACCAAACAATATCTGGGGCAGATCATTCATGCTTGATCATTCGACGTATAGCTCGACTTAGTGTGTGCTTTTCACCTCTCCATCGAATTGAAGATTGGATAAAAGGCTAAATCTTCCATACTAACTAGGAGCTTCAAAGCTATGTTCAGGATATCTCACATCACAGGTGTCAATGTTCAACAAAGAGTGAATCGAAAAGCTTGTTCTCAGATAAGACAAATGTCTGAATCTTCTCCGTGAAAAGTAGCCGTGTTTGTACAAAACTTTTGGTAATAAATTTATTTTTTTCATTAAATTTTTGTTATAGTTCATCGAGGGATGAAAAAAAACGTTTCTGGTATTATTTCAAGATGTTACATATAGCCACTATCTCTTGACTATTAGGAGAGAAAATATATGTCAGAAATACTCGTACATTCCCCACAGTAAATAATCCCTAGGATGTGACTTTGTTACTGTGTAACAGTTGCATTTTTAATCATTCACTGTTAAATGAATTGTCACATCGGTTGGGACCTATGGTCTTCTGGCAGAATATCACAAAATGGGCAATACTTCAGACCTTCTAAATCGACCAAGTAATAGGTCGTCTCGATAGTTCAGCGATTAGAGTAACTCGGTGTAAACCGGGAGACCCGGGTTAGGTTCCAAGATGGGATGAGAATTCTTTGAACAATTTGAATGATTTTAATGAGTTATGAATTTAAATTCTTGTTACTTAATGATATATAACACTATTATTCAATATCATCAAAAAAGTAGCACCAAATTATCGATAGACTCGAAAGAATAATTACACCACCAAGATTTACCTGATGCAATATACAAGCTATATTTACATATTGTTCAGTAAATACTACTATGAACTATTATTTACATACAACAAAATTACCAGCGCGTTTGTTAGGAAATATATACATAAATATACACATATTTATACAGATTCATCCACACTTTACCGGGTAATTATTACATCCCACATTAAATTCCACTTGCAAAGTTTAAGCCAAGTAGTGAAATTGTGAAATTTCAGTGTGTACTGTAGTTGTTTTTTTTTCACACATTTAATTAGTACGTTGAGACATAATGATTTCACAGAGTGATAGTATATAACTTGAGGGGAAACGCTTAAAGAAAGATAACAGAACGATCATATATATTTTTTCGTAACACTTCCATGGCACTTGCGTTACTTTTCGAGACACTGCAGGCGCACTGTCTGCACCCCGCATAACATTGATGTATTATCCGTAAGAGGTTGCATTCTCCAAAAGTCTACCAGCGAAGGGGAAAAACAACAACAACAACAACAACAACAACAAACATCCACCATGTCACACTTCAATAAGGGGTGGTATTTCTACAAAAATAATGCACGTTGACTATAAAGTAATTAATATTATTACACGTTCTTCAATTATTTTTTCCTTTTTAAAATACAAATTTACAGAAAAATTACTCCACAGGCAACATAAAAACAATTTTGTTGCAATAATAATAACCATAATAATAATAATAACCATAATAATAATAATAATAATAATAATAATAATAATAATAATAATAATAATAATAATAATTTGAAGAAGAAGAAGAAGAAGAAGAAAAAGAAGAAGAAGACGAATCGTAATAACACCCAATATCAGAAATTTCAAAATTTCGCTTTCTTTATTCACTGTAAGTATTAATATTATATCATTAGAAAATCATATATCCAATGGAAACTTACCAACACGAAACAATTTTAAAGTAATTGCAGAGATCGAGATTAAAATTTTGTGCACAAATATCAGGATGTGTTATATTTATTATGAAATATGTCTAACGAAGTTTGTACGAAAATTCACATAACATTTGACTATTCGTAGAAAAAATTGAAATATCACATTTTATAATAGATCAGCACACCAAGAAAACTTTATTTTAAAACAATTTTAATATGACCTAAAAATCAATAGATTTGAATGGCAAAAACTAAACTATTTGAGTTTTTGAATATCGAATATTTATGAAAGTTTGAAAGACTGAATTATTCGTTTACTCTAATACATAATTCTAGTTAAATTCAATACACGCATATAGATGTGATTAAAAAAGTAAAAAAAAAACTTTCATAATTTATCCACTCTTTTATTTAAAATTTCACACCATGCAGTGATCATGAAATCGTAATGAGAATCTACTGAGGAGAATAAGACGGGTGGAGATCCAAGCGCCCACCGCCCGCACTTAGGCAGATGAGCCGCTGCGGAGATGAGAGAGTGATTGATATTTGAGGAATTATGTCCATTGGGCGCCTTCGGAGCGTGGCGTTCCGCGCCGCCAGACTTCGCTGGCGTCGCAGGGTCATCAAGCCTCGTCCACTCAGCGCTTGAGGGAGGGCGTTGCTCTGCCGCGGTCTTCCCCATTGCCTCGTCCCTCCTCGCCACTCCCCGCCCCACTACACACGGCCTGGCCACATCCCACAGAGCCTGGCTTCTCCCCGCCCCGACACTCCCTTCCTTCGATCTCGACACTCCCCAACTTAGTAATTCCCTGCCTCAGTACCCTCCGCCTCTCCGCTCCCCGCCAGATCTCACACACTGCCTCACCTCGCCACACCTCGTTTCCGCACCCCCGCTTCACCTGTCCCCGCCTCTAAACACCACGCTTTCCCACTCCTCGCCTCTTTACTCCCTGTCTCTCCATCCCCTCTCCTATCCCTGCCACCCCACCCTCACATTCCCCTTTCCCACTCCCCGCCACGCCATTCCCACCATTCGACACACCACAACCCTCCTCATGACTCCCCTCACCACCACTCCCCTCCTCGGTGCTCCCTGCCTCTCCGATTCTAGCCTCTCCTCTTCACATCACGGGGAGGTAGCACCTCCAGCGTCACTTCTCACCCTTCGCCATCTATTTCAGCCCTGCATCTCACGACCCTCCTGCTCTGCTGAATTCCATCCCACGCCGGTCCTCCCCGTCTCCCCTCGACCCATCACGATCTCATCCCATCGACTGCTCAATCCTATCACGACTCACATCACCCTTGACCACACCTCCGTCCTTTCTGCCCCTTTCTCCATCTCTTCCGGGGCGGTATATTCTGGCATCAGTGGCCAGCTTTCACCCTTGGCGTGCTTCCTCCGCGCCCGCGTCGCCGCCGTAGGCCAGACTGAACCGGTGGACGTAATCCCCGTCCCCCGCCTCTATTGGCTACCGCTGGGCTTCCACTCGTTGGATACGCCTCCGAAACCACGTCGGAGAAGCGGAATTACTCGCGAGACAAGCTCCACTCGCAATCCAAACACGCCAGTCACCCTGACCCTCTCCTGGAGCGAGCGCCGCTGGAGTGCCCGTCATTAATCATAGCCACCCCCTCACCCCCCCTCTCTCTCGCTTACGTCATTCGTGTAGGGATTTGCTTGCATCCTCCCCTCCGGGCATTTGCGTTTTTCTTTTATGTGTTTACTACTGAGAATCTTAAATGGGTTCCTTCGTCCACGGTATGATCTAATGCGATTCTTAACATTTTTTAGAGATCGTGGTTTTGGGTGAACATATTCTAAACGTCGAGATCCTCCATTCTTTGTATGCAAGGCGTTCCATAGAGTTCACAAGAGAAATGTAATGAAATCGTCTTGAAACTCAACATGAATAGTGAACGCCAACTAAACTATTCAGAAGATTTGTTATCTTTGTTACACATCAATTTTGACCTAGAGCAAAACAATAACATTGAAAATTTTTGTACGAAGTAAATTATAATAGAAATAAATATGTTTCATGTTGTAAATTGACCATTACATTATATTAGAAACAGATAGGGGAATTAGCGCTAAATCATTAACGCAGACATTTTCAAAACTGCTGACACGCCACTCTTTCTTCCATACCAAACTCGCGCCACCCCTCGATCATTCCCCTCACATCAATTCCACATTTCCCCCCAAACCACGCCGATCTCCTCCCTCCAACCTCTCCCTTCTCCACCCCTTCTCTAAGCCTTTCCGTTCCCCTCACACCACCCTCACGCTTTTTGTGGTGAAAACAGACTGACGTGATAAATGCCCTCCCAGATTATCGTCATTAATAATATATCGAACGGCCTGCATTCGTTGAAAGGGCGCCGCCCTTCCGGACAGCGCCAGCAAAGGGCTTCACCCCGACGAAGGACGTCTGCCACTCGCCGTTTCGAGAACTGTCTCGCGCGCCAATGAAAGAGACGCTATGAAAGCGCATACGCCGACGTAGCGCGTTTTGGGGGCCTCCGGCGGCGGTGCTGGGCCGCGCGCCGACGCGTAAATGACAGAAACAGCTCGGAGAGTTTCTTTTGGACGCGGACAGCTGGCTTGCCAAGTGCCCAGTCTTCTTTTTGATATACGTTTTTCATAAACCTGTGTTGTGAAGGATGTCTACTTTCAGATCTATCATTCCCAATTCAATTTCCCATTCTTGAAGTTATATATCTAAGTTTAGGAACAATCATTAATTTTATCAGCATGACACAATACCGGCACTAATATGTGAAAAAATTCACCTTCCATCTAGGTTGGAGACCCTATTGAAATAAATTGCCCAAAACCAATCGTTATGTAAATATTCGGGTGTCAGAGAATGTAAATTTTTCCCGAGATTACATCAGAACATTACAAAGGAATATAAAAGAAACGTAGAGCAAAAAAAGGTAAAAAAATATTCCATAGGTGGCTGAGTATATTAGGTAATCGTATCAACATTTAACTTCTTCTGTAATTAGATAGATTTAATAATCTTTTTTCATTTATTTCAATTATAGTTTTTGTAAATAAGACACAAAATAGTTTGAAATTTATGACCTTATTTTTAATATAAATTTTAATCTCCTTATCAATAATATTATTTAAAACATTATAAATTATTTTTCTATTAAAAAATTGTGGATGACAAGAGTATTTTTTGATGACTAAAGAAAGAAAATGTATGACTTAAATGTATGTCTTTAAATTGTTATCTTGATTTTTTTGGCAATAAACCTGAAGTAGTGGTGTAGCTCATTCGAAAAACTCAGCATTCAACTGTAATTTGACAATTAGAAAACAAAATACGGACGAAACCCCAAACGGGTAAATAAGTAGTATGTTGTCGTGAACGTCGATACAACACGTATATCACACGAACAAATTGTCATAATATTGAAGACTCCAATAAAATATTGTACTTCACATTCAAAAGTGTCTTTTCACGCCGCAACTCCTAGACTCAGCCAATCGACGTCGTCCGGGAACCCTTACATCTAGACATGGAAACATCTACGTTCTTGCCTTGTGAGTACATTACTACACTATCCATATGACATGGCAAAAGTATTCCTACAAAACGAAGCTAGAGGACACCCTAGGTTCGAGTCCCGACGGTAGCAGGGTTTTCGTCTCTATATTGTCAGCTAGGTCGAATTCAGATGCAGTCTGGAGGAGAATTCTTGCGTTGGGCTGCTATGGTCGGTAGTTTTCCGAGGTTTCTCCGATCAACACCTGGCGAATGCCGGAGCATTACCCTAACAATCGAGCCGCGGGCCGCGTGAGATCTTTCCTACTTCTTTTGTCCTATTCTCACCCTTTAATTACACACGCATGCACTACACTATCATACATTTTGAGTGATTGGTCGGTAGGTTGGAGCCTGTCCCAGTTGTGGCGGCGACCCGCTGGTGGGACATACCTGGTTGGGGAAAACTCCGCTATCCGACAGTAGGTCGGAGCCTGATCTCGCCATACAGCGGAAGAAGATTACTGCTACCTCTCGAGGAAAACATGCACTACACTTACAGGACTAATGACCTTAGCTGTTGACGCTCCCAAAATCACAATCAATCAGCTGAAAAAGAAAGGGAAAACGAGAGAACAGTTGTGAGGTGGCCACGCCATCAAAGGCGACGCGAGAAGCGAGCGGGTGGGAGTACGAAAAGACGGCTCTGAGACAAGGGACACGAGGCGAAAGTTCACGAGGGAGCAGCTCAGACCCGAGAGCCACAAGCGTACGTCAGCGAGTGCGCCGCAGAGCCGTCAACGAGAGGACGGAGGCGAGGGCGGCAAAGGGCGAGCGCTGAGGGCGGCTGCGGGTGCCTGCAGGCGTTCACCGCAGCCTGGCGGCCACGCGTCCCCGCGGCCGTCGCTGTTGCCGAGGGATTCAATTTAAATCGAAGCGGTGGTGGCGGCGTGGGGGCGGGCGTGGCGGTGCCGCAGGCGCCTTTGCGTCTCACCGCAGGATCGTCGATAATGGCGCTAATTAAAACGCCGCGGGCGGAAAGGCGGAGAGCGCCGGCGAGGGCGACGCGGTCGCGGTAGTGGCGCTGGATGCGACGGGCGGAGAAGGCGCCGGCGCCGCCGGGAGATCCGCTCGCTTCTGGAAATTTCGCAGAGCTCGTGCACTAACTATGCAACCGATCACGTCCGGATTTCATTGGGAAAAGGAAGATCGTGAGCAGTTTGTGCATAATTAGGGAGTGGATTGAAACTAATGTGAAACCTATATACGAATTCAGAACCAATCACTGATCACACGTCTCTATTTCTCATTATCTAGTAATACCTGCCATAACTGAATATTGTTACGTATTCTTACTTGTTTGATAAAAACAAGTGCGAACCGTTTCGAACTATGCCCACAGAAATACTAAACAGTTTTAATAGTAAATTATGAATTTGATGTCATGTGTTGAGCTCCATCCAAATCCAATTACCATGAAGAGGAGGCGGTGGGAAATGCAATAAATGAGATAAAAGTGAGACATTCCCGAAGAGTGAGAGTAGAAGGGTGTTTTCACGTTCCGAGCCGCCGAGGCGAACGCTTGTGCCCGAGGTAGCTCTGCCTTATCGCTCTCTGACAGTAACCAGAAGAGGAAGAACCCCAAAAAAAAAAAAAAAAAACAAAAAAAAAAAAAAAAAAGAAATTCACTAAAAAGAGAAATTAAAAAAACGTAATAATACGAAAATTAAAAAGGTGAAAACAATAAGCTAAACTGCATTCAAGATGTGATAAGGCCACAAGCCAATTGCAGATCATTTTAACAAATGTATTCCTCAGACACACCCCTCCAACAATAATTACACCACATAACAATGAAATTGAAAAATTATATGAAAACAACCACTAATTTACAGCCGGAACGCCAAAATAAACGTTAATTTCAACCGTCTGAAACGGCCAATACCATTCCAAATTTAAAACACCGAAATCACGCCGGTATTCGATGCGAATCAGTAATAAGGATGCCGAAACTCTCAATAAAAACTCGGTAGCCAGGACCTAACTGGCAATATTTATGCCATCTTACGTTCTAATTATTCCCTACTGCCCTTGGAAGACTGCCAGTTGTTCTTCCTTCGTCAGCCAGGAAAGATCCTCGACGTCGAACAAAATTACAGACCAATAAGTCTCTTCCGCTATTTCCAAGACTTTTGAAAGGCTTCTACTAAAGAGCACTAAACACAGTATCTGAGAGACCGGATGCAATACCCAGATATTCACACTTTGGTTTCAGAGCAAATCACTCCTGCACTCCCGCAGCTGCTAAGGCTGACTGAGTACCATTTGCCAAGCAGAGAGCTTCTCAAGCAGAGAAAAACCATACTTTGGCTGCATTTCTGGATATTGCACCAACGTCACGACAGAGTCTGGCATCACCGGTCTGTTATTTTAAAATTACAGCAACTCTGGAACTCCCTGAGTATATTCAGAATATTATTAAAGGCTTTATCCACTGATAGAAAATCTTAAGGTCAAAATAATCACTGACGCTTATCTCTACTCTCGTAATACTACAGCCGTGGAGTTCCTCAGCGGCTCAGCTTCTCTTCACCTACTTTTATTTAATATCTTGTGAGTGACATACCCAAGTATTCCAACGTGGAAACTGCTCTCTTTTCGCTGACGATACTGCACTGTTTTCAGGCAAGCTCAAGATATTAACCTAGTCATAAATAGAGTTCAGAATAATATTAACATCTCTAATACCAATGGACAAAACATGGAGAACTCGCAAATCATTCTCAAAATGTCAGACTAAGATATTTACTCTTAGGAGGAACCTCAAACCCTCCAATGTGGAAAATACGAATGACAACCGAAATACTTGGAAACTGAACGAATAAAGTATCTTGGAGTATTCGTTAGACCCAAGAAACTTTCCGGAAACGGCATATTCCACGCCAGCTTCAACAAATCCAATGCTAAACATATTAAAACTATACCTCCTTATACACATAACATCAACATCAATACCAAGATGCCAGAATTCTATTATATAAATCCTATATCCTAACACACACCTAACCTTATGCTTGCCCAGTGTGGGAAACGCTGCTTCACACATACAAAAAGATGCAAATTGTCCAAAAAAAAGTCCTCAGAAATCAATTAAACTCCATGGTTTATACCTACCAACAATTCACAGAGAATCCAAATGGAAACAGTGCTCGACACATTAAAACAAGTAGCAAATAATTTATATTCTTCCCTCCTTCATCTCATTCGCCCTGAAAATTTCACCAGGTCGAACAGCAAACTCCCAAGCGACAAATCAAATTTCCCAAAGACCATGCTTAAACCTCCCCTACAAATCCAGAATAATATCACCGTCCGTATCTAAATAGAATCTTTCACGTTCCCTTGGCCTATTGCTCGATCGGGCAAATCCTCACACACTACCCCCTCTCCAAAAAAAAAAATCAAAAATAAATTCCCTAGCTGCCTTCTACATAGCAAACCCAACGAATTAAACGAGTCAAGAGTACTACTCTCAATCTTGTCTAGGATGCCGCACATCCCAAAATGTCAGT
>BOPP01000224.1:1131783-1148683 GCA_017312745.1 Gryllus bimaculatus | reverse complement strand
ATGTAAAACCGAAACCCCTCGAAAGACCTTTGGTCGAACGAGAAGAAATAAATTAAAAAAAAAAGAAGGGTGTTTTAGGGCCTGGTACAAATCCGCCCTCTTCCACAACCTTTTGTCTAAGATGAAGGAGGTGTCTTTCCTTCGTTTTTGTTGGTCTTAATTTTCTCATATTTTTTTCCATCTCTTATTATTTATCTCTTAGATAACTCGTATTCCTAGAGTTCATTACGTACTTATAACGTACTGAACTTATTTAGCTACATCTTTCATATAAAAAAGATAAAAATTAAAATAAAATGATCAGTAAAAACATTTACATTGAGAAAAGCATGAAAATGTGTGTTTCTTGCAAGTAAATTAAAATTGAAATATTTTTAAAATAATAATTATGAATTCCACCAATAAGAAATATGAATTTTAAATATATTGAAATTATTGAACGAATTCTTGAAACCGCGATTCTAAACAAAAATATTTAAAATAATGAATTTTCATGTTTCCTTCAGTCTAAAAAGTCTAATCTAATTACAGTGAAAACTATTTAGAATAACTGAACTATTAATAGTAATTTAAAATTATTATTCTAGAATTGTTTAAATTTTTCATCAGCAGTGACAAAAACTAATAAAATTGTTTTCCCTGATATAATAAACATAAGAAAATTAAGCAACTTTAATACAAGACGTTTCAAGAAGTGCAAGTGCATTTTAAAGAATTATCTGTTTTCATATTAAAACTCACGTTGGTAAACATTCTCCTTCCTGGAAGGCCTCCCTACCAAGTCTTTTCTTTTCTTTCGCGATCCTTTATAACTTCACAGAAAATAATTTGAAATGACGAATCCTCTTCAGCAAAAAAGTGGATTCCGAAAATGGGCTTTTCGTCTGAAGCGACGTCTTGCAGAAGCCACCCGGCCACCCGACCGAAGATTCCGCGAAGGAATTCGGGGCCTCCCAGCCACTCCGCAGCGGCGCGCCCGCGCTCTGGAGGCGGTGTTTGTAAACTTCGCGGGCGGATGGGGAAAGGCTTCGGAGAGTTCCGTGCGTTTAAAAAGCTTCCCCGTTTCAGCTAATTGGCAAGTGGTCCCGACATCTGGAACTGCGGGCTGTAAGCACTTCAGTTTTTGCTCCAACTTCTGCACTCCATTTCCGCCCCACTCCACACCTCCCCTGCGTCTACCTCATCGACTCCTCCACCCCATTCCCCACCTTCAACTAATTAGCATTCGCTCCCGAAGAATTTTATTTGCTTCTGTTACCTGTTGGAAGGGACTAAGCGAATCCTTGCGCCGATTTCTTCTCGGCGCATCAAGATACTTGTATTTCTATAGAGAATATTTCTACCTTGTTGAATATTGTTTCTTGTTTGACAATATGGCTACTAGAAGTTGAAATAATAAGAACTTTTAATCCTGAGAGCTTACTTGATGTAATTTAAAATTCTTTACGAAATTTAATGGAGTAATGGGAACTTCATTTATATATTTCTCAATGCCTTGCGCAGGTAAATTCATTCACAAAGTATATTGAAATACATATTTTATTTCAGATGTAAAACAACTGAATTGAATAACAACTGAACATGATCATGTTGCTGCAATTTCACATTATCAATCATTAAGATTTACTCCTGCTGTATGTAAATTTTTAATTCATTTTCTCTACTATATTTCATTGGCTTATGAATGACCTTTGTGGAAAGCAAGTATATTGAAAATCGAGTTGACATGTAGGAAATAAAATGTTTTTTATCTGATATCTTCCATATCTAAGAGAAGGAGTGAAAAAATTTCAGTTCGCGTAGTACACCGAGTGGCGATATTCCTAATTTCTTTTTTACTCAGAACAGTGCATGCAGTTTAAAACAACTTTCACTGATACATCAAAGAATACAAAAATTATACCGTGAAATCTATTGAAGCAAATGCATTCATTTGAAGGTTTCTCCCTTACACAAAATGAAATTACAGAGATATTTAATGACACAGAAGAATGGTAATAATACAAATAAAGATAAAAAGAGAAACATTATTTTTCTATTGTTGTCATTTAGAAGATATCTATTAAAAACACAAAGAAAGGAATTACTAATTTTAGAGAAGATAAATGAAATATATGAATCACAAAGTGAATTAATTTAATAACTTACAGGACGTTTCCTCTCCTTTTGTCATTTTCATCATAAGACCATGTTACAACTTCGAAATATGTACTCGAAAACACAAGCCTGGCATATAACAAAAATATATTCCTCGCTCACGTTTCCTTCCTCTCCTCGCATAATAAATTTTTCTACTTTCTGTTTCTTTTTATAGTACACAAACTACATGTTAATTCGGTCTGAGGGTTGATCAAATAAAGAAAATCATAGAGACCAGTAACGAACAGTAGAGAATGGAAGTCAGGCTTCGCCCACTTGGGGAAGTACACAATTGCTCCGTCTTTGCGGATGACTGCAGAAACTTCCAGAAGGAGAATAGTTATTGGAAGCACCGGTTCGGAGGAAGTCATAACACTAACGGGGTCGTAGCAATAACCGCCTAGTCCTGAAGGCGAGTCAGCGCTTGGAACCGCGGCGGGGGGCTGGGGGGGGGGCAAGAGTTGCTTGGCGCTCGTCAGCTGCGGCTTATTGCTCGAGCAGCCGCCAGAGGTCTCGTTGCCATCCCTGCGCGCCGCCTCCGCGCCCCCGTCCCCGTCCTCGACCTGCTTTAGACACGAACCCCGGCCCTCCCCCACGCCTTCGCCTCACCCTCCGCCCCCCCATGTCCACCCACACACCCATGCAGCGACTCGGCCAAGCCCAACTCGCATCCACGTCGTACGCTCTACCAGCGCCTCCCCTCCTCGAACCCTCCGCTCCATTCCAGCCCCGTTCGGCCCCCTCCCTGCGCGGCCGCGGACCGCTCGCGCCTCGCCTTCGCCGCCGTGCCCTCGCTCCTCCACCGCTGCGTTGCCGCGCCGGCCCCGCGCGGCACCCGAACCCCAACCGTGCTGCCTCCGCCCCTCCCGCTCGACGCCCCGCGTCAACCACCTTGCCCTGCACAATATTCCGCACAATGACTAGCACTCCGCTCCATACACCACCATGTATTGTACCGCGCACCCCGCCCCGCGCCACGCCCCGCGCCACGCCCCGCGCCATGCCCCGCACCCCGCTCCGCACCCCGCTCAAACCCCGCTCAAACCCCGCTCCACGCCCCGTACAACATCCCAATCCACGCTCCGCCCCACAACCCGTCACACCCCGCGCCACGCAGCGTGCTCCACTCCGTGCTTCGAAATGTACCCCGCTTTGCGCCGCGCACCCCGCCCCGCGCTCCGCGTCCCGCTCCCTGACTCAAGCGCGGTGAGGCATTGTGCGCGCAGTCCACTGGACTCACTGACCCGGCAAAAAATGGAGGGACTCGCTTTGTGCGGAGCGGTTTACGCTGTCATGCGCAGTAGACTTAATTTATTTCAGGACAAAGTTATCACAGTTGACGTAATTTGAAAGTAAATGGTTAGTGATCTAAATAGATCTCTATTGGCATTGTTCCCTTCTTTAAAAGTTGAAATTTCATTAAACTGTGCTTACTTTTGTAGAAAACAATTCGTTTTCACAATGGTTTGGCACGGGACCTGAAATTGTCAAAAAACGATCTGAATTGCTAGGCTCTAGATTGCAGTAATGGAAACCACTTGCTTTCGGGTCAAAAAATTCTGAGTTTAGAAAAGACAAGTGACTTTTACACAATATTCAGCTCTTGAAGGTAGTTTTTGTTTTTGTGAACACATTAGAAGTTTAATGAGTGAATCGTGTGTTCTCTATATTTCAGAAGAATGGAAATTGCTTGTAGATTCTTCAAAATATAGTTTCAAAGCCGTTAAATAATTTGACGGATGAGTTGGACACAGAATTAGAAAGCTACAAAAATATGAGATGTCGAATGTCTATGAAAATGCATTTTCTTCACTCCCATCTTATTTTTTACAGCAGAATTTGGGTGATATTATTGAGTAAGACGGTGAATAGTTTCTTCAACATATTACTACAATAGCGAAGAGATACCAAGGAAGAAAGGCTTCTGTGCTGATGGGAGATTATTGCTGGTTTCTAGTCAGAGAGAGTAAACAAGAATCCAAAAGCACGTGACAAGGCGAAAAGTATTTTTAAGTAATACAATAAGACTTTCTCCTTCCAATATGTTTCAATACTATTTTAAGAATATGCATATTCCATTTTTAACTTGTTCTTACTTCTTATGAAGCACGCTCATAAAATTGTGTAATAATAAACCAGTGTCAGTGCGGAAATAAGTATAGAATTTTCTTATATTGATTCTTTACTAATCTTATCATTGTATGTATACCAAAATATAGAGAGATATATACGATTTTATCTACAATCCAAATACTACATATATTCTTATCTTTTGAACACCTAGTGATCGAAAATTTTTATGATGATTTTCGAAAACATCGTGGTCGTTTCCTCTGAAATAATATACTTTTGGTATGGAAAAATCTTAGTTTGTTACTAGTACTATAGTTAGCATCCATATTTGACATTCAGACTCATAAAAATATACTAAACTTGTGTTGTCATCTACAAATTTAATAGTGACTATTTGTTTATATTTAATTTGCATTCTTCATTCGGCAGAAGCCACTGTTCAATTAGAAGTGGCGTTCTTCTGAGATATTGGTGAGGGTTGCGGCCATCAGAGGCTTCGCAAGCTCTTATCGCGAGGCCCACACCCTGGCGACTCATCGCCCGCACTAACCCGAGGGAGGCCACTGCCCTCTATCAGAAAAGCCGCTTTCGAGCGAAAAGCCTCCTCCTCCGAGGAGACAAGAAAGCCGTTTAACGCTCAGGGGGACAGAAAGGCGAAGTGCCGCGTGATGAAGATGAAGTTCCCCTTAACAATCTGAAGAGTGCCTGCCACTAGAGCGACGCAATGCGATTTTTGGGGGCGACGTAAAGAATTCTACCTTTCATCTCAATCAAGAATACGAGTAACAATTATCGGTTTAAAATGAATTTCTAAGCATGTGATGGCAATAGAGAACTGTTACTTTGCAAAATCATAAAGTCGTAAATGGTGAAACATGAAAATAAGACACATCTTTCTTCAAAATCCATTGCCAAAAAGCAGTGCCATTACGGGCTTCGCTAACAAAATTTGCATAAAGATAATTTTTAATAAGAAAACTTTCAAAAAAAATTAAAATTAAAGGTGATTAAAATATCGAGCCAGACATAAAGAAGGACACGAGTTCAATTTGAACGTAAGTAAATTACTAATACCATTGCTACATGCTTCTAGGTGCGGTATGTTTATATGTAAAGGTCAATTACATATAATTTGTAATAAATGTGATTTCTGTGAGATTGGTATTCTAGTTACATAGATCAACTTTTTTGTGGAAATATGCTCTTTATTAGTAGAGTAACTAGTACGATTTTAGAGAAAATTTTGTTTTTAATGTTGCCTATTCTTCATGCAAAAGAAATTGCTGTGAAAATTATAATGCAATTATGAAAAAATTTCACTTGTTTGCATTTAAAAACACAGATTTAATGAACAGATTTCACACCAAAGAAATGTCTCTGTCTTCAAGATAGTAGCTGTAAGAAGATGCCGAAAAACTTTTAAACTTTTTCAATTATTGAAAATTCAGACATTCGTTAATAATAAGACTTGCGGACTTTTATGTGCGCACTTTCAACTACCAGTGACACCACCAATGACACTATCAACACGTGTGTGTGATGAACTGTTTAAATTATTTTTTACCCCCCTTTTTTTGAATAGCGCGTGTTTAGAATGAATCAAAATTGTCACAGTGAAACATAATAGGTACAATATTTGAAGTAAAAAGTTAACTGAAACAAAAGACTGTCCAGAAATTACTGATATAAACAGAAAATACTTAAGCCGGCAAAAAAGTTCAGAAAACGTGAATGGATGGGTTAAAATAACTTTTTATGATCAATATGATATCTCGTCAATTTTGCAACTGACAGAACGTAATTTCTTGTCAGTCCTTTTCATGGGGTACTTTCATTCCAATGGCCAGCCTTCCCTCAACGCAGAATGATATTTCATTTCCATCCATCGACTTCTCATAACTCTACTCCCATCATCCTCGCACATTCCCCCGCCCGCATTCCTTCAGACTCATCCTTCCACTTCCCTCCGCGCCCCCTTCAAGCCGTGCGTCTCCGCTCCCCGTCCGCCGCGTAGAATCCCCCGCCACCGCCCGCCCCGCCCGCGTGGAGCCGAGAGCAGAAGCCCATTATGGCGCGCTAGCCACTCACATTGTGGGGGGGGGGTCTTTGTCAGGGTGGGATTTTCTCTCCCATTCAGCCTGACACCTCCTCTTCCCCCTCCCCTCACTGCTCCGCGCCCCGCCGCCGCCGCACGCCGCCGCCCGCAAGTCAATGCGCCGGGCCACGAAAGAAAGCGCCGGGTCAATGGGGAGGCCGGGTGGGGGGGCATGGCTGCGAGCAGCGCGAGAGACGAGCGGACGGAGCGAGGGCGAAACGAGGGTTGGCAGGGCGCGCAGCTCCCAGGGAGGCAAGGAAGTGGCGCTTGTTGGAATATGTGGGGAAAGGGTGCGGCGAGGGCGGGGCGGAGCGTGCGTTGGGAAGCGGAAGAAAGGGTCTCGAGTGTGCTTTTAGAGCGCTTTCTACTGCTTCGGTCGTTGACACCCGGGAACGGGCCGACGAAGGAAATTGGAAGAAAAGATAGCGCGCTATTCGAGGCCCGTTTTGGAAGGTGTTGCTCTGGCGCATATCTAGAAGTTGATGAGGGGAATAGAAAACCACTGAATAAAATTCAGAAGTCCCTGTGAATTCTGGACGATGACACAAAACTCACTGATGTCACAAACATCAAAGCAAAGTTTTGGCATCTTGCAGATTGAACTCGCAAAGTGCCAATCACCCGGCACTATTCGGGCAGTAAGAGCTCGTGAAGGGGTGTGCAGTCAAACCATACATAGACTGACACTAGAGTCTAAGGGAAGGCCTGGACGATAATTGGCAGGACGAGGGTTTAGCCTACATATATATATATATTATATATATATATATATATATATATTAATATATATATAGAGAGAGAGAGAGGAGAGAGAGAGAGAGAGGGGGGGGGATTGGGGCGAGTGAGGCTGGGTGATGTGCAGGGCCGGGGAGGCCGAGCGAGAAAGGAGGGTTGAACGGAGTGACACGGGACGGGTCGGAGCTGAGAGGTTAACAGGAATGGGGATACAGCTCGGCGTATCGAGGCCGTGACGGGCGCGGGGAATGCCAAAGTAGGCGGCGTGACGTGGGAGGCGGGCGGCAGAAGGGCTGCTCGCCGCCGACAGGCGCCTATCGATTAAAAGTCGAACGCGGGCAGCCGCGAGACAGCGGAGGCGCCTGCACCCGACTTCCGTTTAAAGAAGCGTCAGAAACTATCTCACGAGCTCCCAGTTAACTCTAGACTAAGGTTTCGTATTGCGTGGTTATTCTCGTACCTTCGCTTACCTGAACATCAGTGTGAGGCTCTACTCTTTTATCGCAGCTTTGAGAACACAAGGGTTTCATTTCTTTCAATATGCATTCCTTTTTCATACAAACGTTTGAAAAAAGAAACGATTGATGTCACTTGAGAAATAAACATGTAAGGATTAAAGAATCAAAATATGGAAATGCCACAGTCATAATCCCTTTAAAACTTTTTAACGGATGCCATTCCAGAAATGTAGTACAGTGTCGAAGAAGTATCGCGAATTAAACAATTTCGTAATCGTCATTCCTAAATTTAGTACGCCACTAAGAATAATTTTTAGTAGAGAAACTGAAAAATAATCTCTGATAGCCGGAATATGCAAAAAACTGATGGCATTGTGCAATAATGATAACAAAGAAAATATCGTTCTCATTCACGTAAGTGCTGATTTAAATTGCAGTGTTTACTAATTATTTTAATCTTTATGACCTTTCTTTAATTATATATTTTTAAATTATATTTTTTATTCCTTATAAGCTTATTGCACCAATATTTTAGAGATAAGTGCCTTTTGCATATTTTTAGTCATATAAAATTCTAGAAAAAAATGTCTGAACTGCTGCGTTCTACTTATGAACCATTCCAGTTCTATTTCATGCAACATATAGATCAGTGCCTGGTCATTTGGAAGGGTCATTTGAAGAAAAAATTGTTTTCCCTTTTAATTTGGTATTTATAAAGCGATGAATGTTCCCACGCGTACAACTAAAAGTAACACTGACACATAAAAAGTAGCAATGCATTATCCCTTTTCATATTGTGAGTCTTTGTTTTTCAACAATGCCATGGCATCTCTGGAATTGTGCATGTAAAATTTATAGGAAACAAACATTTAATAATAAGGAAGTGAGAGGCGTATAATAGAAAATGTTGTGATATTGAAACTTCATTAACAGATAACAGAAACAAGCTTGATTAACAGGCTCTGTTAACTCTACTTTGAAGAGCACTCTAATTAAACCCTAAATTCATATTAAGCGAAGAGCGATCGTTTGAACTGGCAAAGCAGCAAATGTGGTGACTGAACCTCACAACGCTTCGAAAGTTTCAACTTATACTTTATTACAACTGAATTCTAGTTTCTTATTGCTAGGGATCGGATATTTGAGCAAATGCAATAGAAAAAATTAGCAATAGGAATCACTTATCGTGCTTCTAGAATTGTTTTGGAAGATTTTCAAATTTACTTTCTTCCTAATATTACTTGCTTTGTGTTTTTATTATTTTCTTCTCTGTTATTTTTCTTGCAAAATTATGGCTTATTTTACTCTCTTTCAAAGACACAATTATAGAATATTATAGTGCTATGTATAGTATAGTATAGTATAGTATAGTATAGTATAGTATAGTATAGTATATAATAGTATTCTATAGTATATCTAACGGGTTCCTATTGTAGTCTTATTCAGATATATGCTTCTGACGCACAGAATGAGCTTGTTCACGTCTCTCAATTAGTTAAGTTATTGTATAAATTGTATTTATTTCTAGTTTTAAATTATTCTATTCTAATTTTAAATTTGTTACATTTTAACTTAATTACTAATACCGGAATCTTCTGATTGATTATATTACAATTCAATGAATACTTCAAAATATAATACAACAATTTTGAAATTCAATGACTACGTTAACAGTAATTTAAAAATTTGTGAAAATGATAAAGATTGTCTATCAATTTTCTATATACCACTATAACACCGTAAACTAAATCTTGAGATTTTCTTTAAATCAAAGGACTGAAGATGGCTAAAAATTTTTAGCCGAAACGTTGCCGACTTGCAATGACTAACAGAATAAATCACATTTAGAAACAAAAAACTGAATGTCTTAAATGAAAATGGAAATGTGTTTTATTATTTGGTAAGTTTTGAAATATTTTATTTTATTATAGATTTTTGCTTCCAATTTTAAGAAAAATGTTCACCTTTGCTTGCCTATTTTTAAGAAAATAAATGACGAAACATCCAAGTCTCTACTTATAACTAATTAGGGTTAATGCATTCTCCAGAATTATATAAAGTTCAATTAATATTTATCCAAATACATATACTCATAAAAGTTTTCATAAGCATGAAGAAAAGATAAGAGAAAAATGTAACATTAAATACGTTTCAATGTTATCATATAAGTGTTTTATGTGATACTTGATTTAGATGGATTAATCCAGTGTGTTGCTATAGATTAATTATCAAAATGTCTTACATTGCCGTTACAAATAAATCCCAGACAAGAGAAAAATAACTTGGATTTGCCGGATTTGCATTTGCAACTTGTGCGCAGCTATCAAGAAAAGAACCCAAGTTCTTCGTTCACAGTCAACAGCAGACGCGGAGAAAGTTGCAGTGTCGCTACAATACAAGTTAACTTTGCAGAAAGTATCACAGTAATACGAAAAGGGCAGCGCAGTATTTCATTTGCATAATCATTTCACGTCTCTTTGAAGAGTTAATGCCGATTTCACATTGTCGAGAGAAATGTTTCCTGTTTGTAACTTTTCACGTCCACAAAACAAACTTAATTCAGCGAAAAACTTAAGGTTCATAAAAATTATCACAAAAATTCAAGTAAATCGTATGATACTAGCATATCTCCATCTGGACCCAAGATATTCATTCCGAAACAATTGATTACATGAAATCTAATTATAGAAAATGGCATTGAAAATTAATTAGTATGTTTCTAACTAATTATGAAATATGTTATTTTTGAGAAACTTACATATCTATAGTACAGTCGAATAACGTTAAAATAACCTACTGAATAGAAGGATATGATACAGATAATTTCAAACCACCAAGGACAACATTTCATGACGCAATGTCAATATGAATACATTCAATGATAGCAATGCATTGCAATTGATGCATTCATTACTACAAACTCGAAGGTTTCAATTACATTCTTATTTAATTATGAAGTAAATAAAAATAAAAATTACATTTTCCTACAGCTCACTAAGCCTTTAACTTTTTCTCTCAGTATTTAGGACTTATATTTGAGACACATAACGGACACTTTGATGTGTTAATAAATACCTCTAATGCTTTCAGGAGACGACTACTTTTTCTATCTATTAGGTAATTCTTATTCAGTAGGAGGTTCAAATCATAGATTATTTAACAACAATTTTCGCTCAATAATTTGAGTTTTATATGAAGTAAAGTATCGACCAGCAGTCAAATGAACACCTTCAAAATTATTCTATCTTTCGTTGTAAAGCAAAAGCGCTTCTTCGAGCCGTTAAGCCAGGAGACGAGGGAAAACGCAAGGCGCGCATGTTGCGTAATAGATGCAGGAAGCCAAATGACGAGCGCACGACCCGATACAACGGCGGCCCCGCCCCCGCCTCCGCCTGCACCCACGTCCGCGCCTGCGTCAGCAGGTCGCGCGGCGGGGCGGGCGGGGCGGGCGGGCGGTCGTTGCGGCGCGGCCGCTCAGCCCCGGAACGGCCACGAGGAGGTCGCTTGCTCAGCAGCGGAGTTTGGAATCGCCCCGCACCCCGGCGGCCAGGCGCCAACTCGTGAGCCACGCCCCTCGCCCCGGGCGCACTCGCCATCCCGCCCACGCGCGCCCCTGCCGGAGCGAAACCGGGCCACCCACGTCCGCGCTCCCTTGCGTATTCGAACCCGAGCCCTATCCTGCTTCTGAGCCACGCGCCCTCGCCACCCGACCTCCCCACGCTCGCTCGCTCGCCACGTGCGTTCGCCACGCGCCCTTCGCCACGCGCGTCGCCACGCCCTCCTCGCATGCCTCCTCGACCCACGCGTCCTCACCACCCGACCTCTCCTCGTTATTGTCCTTTTACGAGTTCTCATCTCACGTTGCGCGTCCTCGCCCCGCGTCCTGCCCCGCGTTCCTCGCCCCGCTGTCCTCGCCCCGCGTCCTCGCCCCGCGTCCTCGCCCCGCGTCCTCGCCCCGCGTCCTCGCCCCGCGTTCTAGCCCCGCGTTCTAGCCCCGCGTTCTAGCCCCGCGTCCTCGCCACGCGCTCTCGCCACGCGCCCTCACCACGCGCCCTCGCCACGCGCCCTCGCCTTATGTTCTCATTTATCCTTTTTATGCTTTAAATATTTTGTTTCTCCGTAATAATACTGACGGGCAACAGGGATTTTGTTGGGGTTTCGGCGAATTCTATCATTTTCTATCTATGTCTTATAATCAGTTGTAATAAATAATTGTTAACAAAATATGCAGTGTTGTTTAATTTATGTGTACGAAGATAAGAAGCTTGTTCAATATATGAGGAAACGTAACAAATATAATTTAATAAATAAATGACAAGCATGTAAGTAATGTAAAATTATAGTTTTGAATCACCCCCTGTACATCTCCTGGATTATTCTTTTGACGTAATAATTGCTTACGTTTTAGACTGTCTAACCCCTTCTCTCTCGTGCATTCAACACAAGAATTTGGTGCTCCGAACACACTAGAAGTAAAAGCAATGCGTTCACACGACTGAATATATGTGTGAGCCTGTGTGTGTGAGTGATGGTGTGTGTGAGTGTGTGTGTGTGTGAGTGTGTGTGTGTGTGAGTGTGTGTGTGTGAGTGTGTGTATGTGAGTGTGTGAGGGTGTGTGTGTGTGACTATGTGTGTGACTATGTGTGTGCGTGCTTGTGTATGTGTTTGAGTATAGTCATGTGTGTGTGTGTGTGTGGCATGTTAGTGAACGCCAGTAGTGGACGTGGGGGAGACCTCGCACGGGATTTCGTTGGGTTTTTAGCCTGAAAACACGCAGTTGGCCAATGAATTAACGCTTCCCACAAATGCCACCGGCACGCTCTCGCACTAATGTTCATTTAAATAATTAACTGCGTTAAGATAATTTTCAGAGCGCATACGCGGAAGTGCACTTGAGTAGTGATTCATTTTCATATAATGAGCGAACCCATTTTCCCACTTAAAGAAGATATGAGAGCTGCTTCCAAGATTTACCACTCTCACTTTCACATCAATTAGTAAATTCATGAAAGAAAGTTAACTAGAATCATTTAATTATTTGTACTGGTTTAAATATTTCCATAATTTATTGCAGTGATGGTTTTGTAAATAAATATTAAAATATCATGTTATTAAAATACTTTGTGGTAAAAGTTTTCACAAAAAAGCAAAAGTAGAAATATTATGGATAAACTTGTAAAATATAAGTTACGTAAACATTGATTATATTTTTTACTATTGAGTAGAATAAAGTTTTCTGAAAATGAGACGAAATACGAAGAGGAAATAGTGTTCACAAGAAATTCTTATTCAATAACTTTTCCACAACGAACAGATTCCTGCAATGCATGTGCGGTTTGAAGACGCCGAAATTACATACTGCAGTCCTTTCGGGCGTAAAAACCTCTAAATATTTCGTTCTGAAAGCACCTAGGCCATAAAATAGCGGCGGAATTCATCGCAGAAGCGGCGAGAACGACCGGGATGGTAAATAATTCATGCGAGCGTTTCATGAAAACATCGCGGCCAGCCCCACCGCCGCTGCAGCTTCCGCCGTCACCTTCGCCGCGCTATCGGCCTGCTCGCCGCCACCATGACCAACTCACCCGCCTCCGTTCCCGCCATCGTTTCAGCCTCCGCATCTATGCTTCGCCGTCCGCCTCCACCTCCAGTAACACCGCTTCCGTCGAAGTCCCAAGCGTCCTACCGCTACGCCCCCAACCCCCACGCCACACTTCTTCCCATGACCTCTATGTCGCCTACGTTTTCTGTGCATACGGGCCTCCCGCGGATCTGCAGCCTTCTTCGTCCCAAGTCTCCCTAATCTCTTTGGTCTCCACAGCTTCCATTACTTCCAACACTGTTACTCACTGTCTCCTTGTTCTCGTCACGAACTCTACCTCATATTACCTCCGCTTCCATTGCTCCTCCCATACTTTACGACCCCAACCTCTTATCTCCACAGACCCCCCATCGCCCCCAATACCGCCCCACCGATTCCGGTCTCCTGGCCCTGCCCCAACTCCACACCCGCTACCGCATCGTCACTCCGGCAACGGATAGCGCAACAAAGAGAATTGAGTATTTTTTTTTTCAAAGTGTTTAAGAAGATTCTTCGAAATGATTGAGTTTAGTGTTTTGAAGATTTTTTACGAACGAAACTTTTATGAAGAAAGTACGAAATTGAATCATTGGTTATAAAACGGGAAATATGCGAGCGGCTATGTAGACATTGTTTATTACGAAGGGCTAACCACATGTCTTCATTGAATTGGTTTCTCTCGACGAATTGCTCAGTGGAACGTAGTGTGTTTCTTCAAAAAAGTGACCTTTTAAGCATGCGAAGATATTTGATTTGGGTATTTTATGGACTAGAAGTAAAACGGACTTCTGAAATTAGATGTCTGGTAATTTGCAATTATGCTGTTGCTTTCGAGAGCACTTTTTCCAAGTTTGCGTCCTGTTCTTTATTCTGCTTTTTTCGCGGTAGAGTTGCAAAGTCAGCAAGATTGAAGGTAAATCGCATTCTGAACAGCATTAGTTGTTTCAATAATAGTCATACACGCAACTGTTACAAATATGATTATTTAATAAATTTTACTTAGATAAGAGAGAGTCACCTTTAAATAAAGATGAAACACACTCATTGTCAATTATATATTTGTACTTTTTTCCACCAATTACATAAATAGTAGTTTTCCGCACAGGGTGAATATTCGTATAAGATATCAGCATGGCGCTGCTTAAAATCATACCACTCAGGTTTACCATTGCCTTCAACCGTTTGTCAATACGTAACAAAAAATAACTTTCATTTTACCCCTTGTACAAAAGCACACTTGCAAAAACTAATCTCACTCCACCACACTTGCTAAAGTGTCATCCCATTTTTTCACCATTACTTCCTCATCTTTTTGCCTTTTCAACCACTTCACCCTCGATCCCGAGCGCTTCCTCTCCGCGCCGACTCAGCCGTCGCAACGCCAAGGCAGCCCAACCCAGCCCGCTCCCCTGCATTTAATCGTCCTGCGCCCCTGCCTCCTCCTCTCCGACCCCGCCCCCCCCGCGCGTCCCCGGCCGCGCTCGCAGCCGCGCGCCCCGCTAACACAGCACGTAAATGAGGTCCCGGCCGGCGTATGAAGGGATATTCATCCGCAGACCTGCCAGCGCGAAATAAAAGGGAAGCTAAAGCGAATGATACTGATTGCCCGCCTTCAGCCTGCGGCCCGGCGCTTCCCACGGCGCAGCCGCCCCGTCCGGCGCCGCCACGCCCTACTGCCGGTCTTGCCCCGCGCTCCGCCACTACCGCTCGCTCTGCCCCGCTCTTGTCCACGTCCAACGCCGCCGGCCCTCTTTTAATCTCACTCCGTTCATTCCCGTCCCCCCGCTCATTCCCTCACACCCATCTTCTTCCACGTCCCACTCTGGTTCGACCGCTCTGGCGCGCTGACCTGTCCCGCTCCGGGCCCCACCCACTCATGCATTTTACCCTCCACGCCCCGATTCGCCGCTCAGTTGTCCGCACCCTTTCTCTCTCCTCCTACCTCCGCACTCCCGTCATGCCCCCGCTCATCGGCCAACCCCGCCCTATTCCAGCTCTACCCGCCTGCTCGCTCATTCCCCGTTTACTCTCCGCCCATACCCGCTCCGGCGATCCCTCCCCCTCCGGTTCACCACAGAAACCAACTCAGCCCTGTCTCATTCTCAGCACCTACTTGCTCCCTCCACCCCTGCTACGCCGCCCCCGCCCCCCTCATCCACGCGCTGTCGCGTCTCCCGCGCCCGAACCCGTCCTTACCCGCTCCCCCTAGGCCCATCGCGCGCCCCGCCGCTCTGCGGCCGTCCCGCTCCGCTTACTCGCGCTCCGCGCCCTTCCCGCCCCGCCTCAACGGCGTAGCTGCCCTGCTTGGGAAAGAAGCGGACTAACATTTGTACGGAATTACCGGTGACAGAATAAATTTGCGACGGCCGTCCGGCGCGAGGGGTGTGGGGCCGGGGTGTGTCGGGGGACGGAGTCACCGCTGGAGAACTCGTTGGCGCCAGCGCGCTGCTTGCCGGAAGCGTAACGAGGAAACGACAACGCGTCTGGCTTCCGCTCCCCCTCTCACACGCACCCCCGCGCCCCGTCCGCCCTTAGATGTCGCTCTTGCGGGTCGCAGAGCAAGTTTAAAGCTCGGCTGGCACGCATAAAGGGCGGCGGGGCCGCTGTCCGGGTCCCACACGTGGGCGCGAGTGGCGTTCAGCGCGGGCTCATGCTTTGGAATCCTTCAAAGTGCAGCCTTCGGGTGTGAGGGGGAGAAGGAGAATTTTCGGCGCGGAATAATTAGCGAATGATGGTGAATGTGGTCTCGTTTCGGACGGGGGTTCAAGAGCCTGTCTTCGCCAATGCCTACCGTCAATAGACGAAGTAGGCATGCACATGAAGCAAAGATTTGCGAATTGCAGATGGCGTTGCGCAGAAATCGAGATCTTTGAAAACTACGCGAGACAGTTGCGCAGTTTAAGGTTTTCTCTCAAAAGAATCATTAGTCAGACTGAAATGAAAATACCGCATATAAGTATGGTTATATGAAGTTGTATTTGCCAATTAGGGAATATAATCTGTTAGGTTTTAAGGGTAAACGCAATAATTATGAAGAGCCATTTCAGGATTGCATTTTTGACACATTAATTAAATATCGAAAACAACTGGGATTTTTTTATATTATTTATCTCATAAGTTTTACGAATTCATGGCGCTTGATGATAGCTAACACCTCCTTTCTACCACACTCCCTGACACAGCTTCTACACTCAGAACGAAGACGGTGAGGATCAATTTGAAGATGAACAACATTATATCTTTACACGTTTCGAACCTTTCTTTACCTCTCTCTTCGAGATGCTTTGTGGCTTGAAAGTACCAACGCGTAGGTTCTTTAGCCGTCTTGTATATTAAAGATGAACACCGAAAATAATCTAGAAGGATAAAAGCATATTTCATTTTGAGAAAACCCCCTTGTAGTACTCCCAACTATCCAGGCCATATGTAATTATACCGATTCTGACGCGCTTCCAGAGGAGTCAACGAGGGGGGGCTAAGGGTCACTCCTTGGGGAGGCGACTTTAGAGCCTGCAGGGGCAGCGAGGCGTGTGTGGTGCGGGAGGGGAGGGGAGGCGGAGGGTGGGGGGCGCTTAGCGCGCGGGTTAAATGCGTTGGCATTACGTGCACCTGCGCGCTTCTTACCCAGAGGGAGGGCCGTGGTGGGTGGGGGCGAGTGGCAATTGAGCGCGTGTTACGATATGGGGGGTGGGGCGTGGGGGAGGGGACGGATGGACGTCGAACGAATCGCTGGCTGAAAGTGGGCGCGGGGGTTGCGAACAGGTTTGTTGCGGTGTAACGTGAACGTGCGACGGATGAGGACGGGTGCGAACAGCGCTT
>BOPP01000224.1:1099858-1113906 GCA_017312745.1 Gryllus bimaculatus | reverse complement strand
GGGAGGGGCGGGGCGGATGGCCGGCGCGCGCCTCCGCCGCGGGGCCCATCGCTCGCGCGCGTATCGACAGCCGCGGGGGCGGGCGCATGTCTCGCGGCGCAGCCCCCGACAACGAGCGTCCTTCGCCGCGGCGGCGCGCCCCGTTACGGCCCTCGTCGCTCCCCGGTCGGGTCCTTCGAACGCACAGTGGGGCACCACACAGCATCGCGAGAAGCGAATGTAATGTCTACTGTAAGGAAAATGTACTTGACTTGGTTGGCGTTGGGCCGCAGAAACGAAGTGAGGGTCCGTTTGGGAACGATTAATATGTCAAAACTCATACTGATAATACACTCTCGGCATTAATACTTGTCTCTTCAGTTTTGTTGGTTTGTACTTGGCGCGTCGGCCCCTGTACATAACAGCCCCGGCCTGGCGGTCATAGGTTATAGCGATACGTGTGGTTGACACGAAGATCTCCTCACGTCGTATTCTTTTCTAGTAAATTTTCTCGTCGTCACACAGCTACATGTGCTGGGACATTGCAAGGAAAACGCACACTATAATCTTGCCTAACCAAAAATCGAGTCCAAGGTCGTATCTTGGAAAGCGAATACGCTGACCAAAGAATTAAGCCGCCATATGCATTATAAATCAATATTTGTGCCTTTGTTTTAGATGCACAGAGCTGTTGAGTGCTGACTTACATTTCAACAAAAACAACAAACTAGATCTTTGAAAAACAAAAAGTTTACATTAGTAAAGATTAATTGACATCTTACAGCACGTAGAAATCTATTGTGAACATCTGATCTGTATGCAGACACAAAAAAAATGTAAATATATTTATCATTCATTGAGAAAAAGTTGACGAGCAATGTTTTACTTTGAAAAGCACATATGTTGAATGTAAACTTTGGTATATCAGACATACTTCTCAAATTCATATCTAATTTTTAGCGAACTTCCAAATCTATTTTCCTGCATTGATCTAACGTTAGATAAAATGAATGTGTAATCCACATCCAATATGTTGCGTCTAATCAAGTCGAAGCTAGTTGTCGTTGAACATCTTTGTCCACGTAGAATTTCTTACTGGCCCCGTGAGCGCGTCTCGCTCGCGCAGCGCCGCGGTGCACCCCTCCCCCTCGCGTCGGCGCCCTGCCACCCACGCGCCTGCCCCGCTGCCGTTTCCAGGCCAATGGACTGGCAGCAATCGGAGACCACCGCGGCGAGGGCGATAGCACCGGTCCAGGGCAGCCGCGGGGGCGGAGGGTGATTGGGACGTAATGTGGTGTGGTGTGGTGATGGCACGTACACACGGAAGTGTCCAAACGTATATGCAATAGGGAATTATTGTCTCTTCATTGAGTTGTTCAATGCTTGAAAATAAAATAGTAGATGTTTGGGAAACGGAATGGAACATTTTTTTAAATAGATAATGTTTATTGTATAACGATTTCATAAATTACTAATTCATTATCTTAATGATTTGTGCACATTTCCGTGCCATACCGAAAAGTGGACTCACAAAAAGTTAGATTCAATAATCAACCATATTTGCTTTAATTTGAAATAATTTTATACTTGATAAGAGATGAGTAAAGTTCCCAAAGAAACAAAATTTTGGAATTAAAATTTCATATACAAAATAACTATTTCATAAATTAATTTTGATAATGAAAATGAATGTATATATTCAGTAAAAATGCATTAAAAATAAAACACAATGGTTTTGTTAGAATTGTTCATTCCGATTTAGTAATAGGATATCTTTTACATGAAAATTGAAAATCCTTGGATGTAAATACCCTCCACAATAATAGAGAGGTTTGTAAAAAAAGAATGAAACCAAAATTATACAAACACTTAAAGTTACAGTATTTTAGTTTATATAAATACGATAAAAAATGTAAGAATGTCATCTGTTTGTATGCGTCGTTTGTACACACTGTGCTTGTTAGTACGTATTATCTCTATTCCGATTATATTAACAACTACTTCATAATTAAAACCCAGATGATATTATAATATAATGCAAGAGACAATACAGGAGAAATTCGTTTCAGCAAGGGATGATAAATATTTTCGTCATATAACAATAAAACATATCTGACATGTCATATATTTACAACACGATTCCAAACACATATCAGCAAACTGAATGTTTTATGGCACGGAAGGAGTGACAGCCACTGACACTTCCTCGACAACCGTCAGAGGAACGTATCTCGACGCAAAGGGCCATTAATATGCAGGAGGCGGCGCCGATCGCGGCGATCGGCGGCAGAGCCATGAATTATGACGTGCGCGCCACTTACGACAGCGCAGGCGAGCGGCGAGGCGAGGCACTAAGGGCCGAAACACACCCACGGACCGGAAGCTAGAAACAAGAAGAAGAAAGAGGAGAACGAGAAGAAAGAAAGAAAGAAAGAAAGAAAGAAAGAAAGAAAGAAAGAAAGAAAGAAAGAAAGAAAGAAAGAAAGAAAGAAAGAAACGAGAGAGAAAAGAAAGAAAGAAAGGAGAGAGAAGAGAAAGAAAGAGAGAGAAAAGAAGGAGAGGGAAAATATTGAATGAAAGATAGGAGGGAAATAAAGAAATTAAAAAAAGAAGTGAAGGAATAAATAGAAGAAATAACAAGAAAGTCAGAAAAAAGAGGAAAATAAATTCAATTTTTTTTAGTAAAATGAGTTCTATATTTTGTTAAGCGCACTTTGCTTTATCGGACCGAAAATACCGAAGAAAAAACGAAACGTTTCTCAGAAAATTTCAAAATATCTTAGGAACTACATGTAATGTCCATCAAATACCTAGCGTCTAATCCAAGAATAAAAATTTAAAACTTCCTGGGTTTCGAATGGAGCGACAGCAATGCAGAATATTTATTGTCATTACATTCTGTGTATAGTTTAGAAGCTACTGTTGTTGCAACGTGATGTTTGAAAAAAGCACTGTTTCTGCATCAAGATTCGCAAAACAGGGATATTCCGTCATTTCATACTAGTTTCCATATAATAAACCTTCTTGTTCTACATATAAGTTAAAATGAAATTATTTAGGAATAAATTTATATTTCTACATCTGCAACATTTCAAAAATAAAGAAAATAAATATTTAAGATGATTAAAAATTGTTGGTATATGATAAAACAGTAAAATTTTAACTTCAATTACTGGCATTAATAAAATGCTAATGTCATACAAAAATGATACACACTAACTGATTCTTAAAATACTAAAGTTATGATTTAATTAAGTCCATTTCGTCAGTCATTACAAAAGTCGAAATTTCGTTTTTAAATTTATCCGTCATGTGGATAAATTGCAGTAAAGTGCTTGCTGCATTCTAGGGTCACTCAGTAAGAGATCGTTTTAAGAAGAAACGAAAACATTCATAGTATTGACACAAATCTCTCTTTATCCTATTTTGTGCTGAGTTATATTATTTCAATTAGGCATGTTGCACTTTTTACTTTCACAGCCACTTGTAATCTGTCAGTATACATTCAATTTCATTGATTTGTTTTCACTTATCACTTTTCGTGATTTGTTCCATAATACTTTGAGAGTTTCGTTGGTTGTCCTGCCTACATAAAAACCCGTACGGTATTAACCTTCAACATCGTTTCGGCCCACTGTGCGCTGCCATCAATAATGGAAGGAGCAGGCGCAGGGCAGAGCGACGGCCGCTGTCAAACCTCCGCCGGCCCCGCGCCCCCTCCGCGCGTTGGCCTCCGCCGCGTTGACTCTCGGGAGGAGCATCCGAACGCACTCTCACCTTCGTTGTTTCCTTCCTCCCAGGCGGAGCCACCGCCCCCTCCACGCGCCCCGCCCCGCGCCGTCTGGAGGCGGAAGGCGCAACACGGCCACGTCGCAGCGAGGTCGAAGGGAAACACGTGCACCGAAAGCGTCTCGATGTTTAATAGCGTTTCCATCGTCGCGTGCGGTAGTCAACCAGGGGGGCCTCCATGTACTTTTTCCGCGCGAGAAAGATGCTGTGTTCCATTTACAGCAAGTCTTGGAGCCCGCACGAACCGACACTTAGTCAGTAAGCCCGGTACGTCATGGCGCTTTTGAGGTTAGGTATCAATCATTACGAGAACAAAATATGAACATTAAATTATATCGACGTGGTGCGATCATAAAGGAAATTGAGATTATTTTGTCTAGCAAAGACACACTTGAGTGTACCATGAATTTCACGAAAAGTTTTAAATAAATGTGACTACTCCAAAGTCACGACAATAACCTGCTGTTTTGTCAGTTCCTGATCTTTATAAATTAATGAACTAAAATATTTATATTACAATTTGTTTGTTTCCTTGTTTTCTTCAGCTTAATATTGTTTTACTATCAAGATATAGCTATTATAAAGTAGTGCTTTTATACTAAACACATAAATATACGCCACGAAATATTTACGGGGATTGTATTTCTTGATGAAATCACACAAAACATTTATGGTTTCGATTTGAAGAAGAAGTGTGTACAACTGTGGTCTATTAGTTAAATCTCCGTTGTCTTTGCTACTTGTATACAATGTCACGTGCCAGCTATATGGACCAATAACGTTCTGGAACCTTTTTCATTGCCTTTGAGTGGCGCAACCCTGATACAGAGTGATGACGGCATAGCACTTCAAGGGGAGGGAGGGGTAGTTTAGTGCCACGAATGGCAACCGCTATAAAAGTATTTCTTTAAAAGACCTTTTTGATGCAGAGGCGTCGAAAAAACAAAGACGCGGAATCAAAGGCTGAGGATTCGAGACCTCATAAAGTATGTGTTCAGCCTGTTCTTATATAAAAGGACGGCTATTTTGGGTTGAAGATTGTTTTAATAAGAAACAAGTTACAACTATAATACACAAACCCAAACACACACAAGTACTTGAATGCAGGTTATTTTAAAAAGGCACATAAAAGACAGTTTCTTTTCTCAATAATCTAGGTTGTACTTCGTTCGCTATCGTCCCCACGTGTGTACGTACTCTTTCAACGTTTCGCCAGATAATTCACTTCAACTCAACAAATTTCACAGTAACAGGAAATACTTTATAATAATATCGTTCCAGAAAATATTTGTATTTCTGTTGCTTTCCGACTTGAAACACATATTATAACCATTCAGTTTTCTGTTGTTTCTCTTACAATTTCAATTAGACAACACAGATGTAGTAAAGTTCTTTGAACTAACATTACGCGCTTTTGGAAAGAAACTCCGCCCTCTTGAAATTCGGAATTACGGCCATCTAATGAAATTGAATACCACCAAGTCGTATTGAACGGCACAATAGAGAAATCACTTTGTATGTTTTTATAAAAAGAACGGATAACACAATAACGTTATTTATTCATGACCGGGTTAGCAACGGACGCCATTCACTGGCAGGATCTCCTTGGAATGGATTCTCCGCGCGGGGCCCCGGAGCGGTCGGCGGCGCGGGCGAGGCCGTAGGCGCGGAGCGAACGTGCCGGGCGAAGCCTCGACGGGTCTTTTCTGCGTTTCCTCCTTCCTTCTCCCTTGCTCCTCCCCCTCCCCGGAGCCCCGATCTCCCGCGGAAGCCCAGGCGTCGGGGGCGGGAGGATTATTGGGCAGCAACACTTCGAGATTGGACAAGGGATGAGGCCCGGATTGGCCAGATCGCCCGCCGCCGAAGGGAAGTCGAAGGAAGTCTGACACGGAACACAGAGCCCCAGACGTGATCCGCGCCGCGCCCCCTACATTACAATACATTTTTCAGCGCGTGCGCCAGCCTCCGAGCCAGAGCCGCTCGTGACGCCGATCACGCGCGCTCCCAGAGACCTCTGGCGGCGGCGCTGGGAAGCTCGCCGCCTGCGTCGCCTCCGCCGCCGCCCCCGTGTGGGATTTCCGCGCTGATAAACGCGGCCGTGCGCCGCGACGCGAGCGAAAGGGGGCTCGGAGGGCGGGGCTGTGAGGAGCGGGGCGAGGGGAGGAGGGTAGCGGGGGGAGAAGGATGGAACGGTGTTGGTGGCCAGGGGACGCGACGGCGGAGGGTAGCAGGGCCGCAGACCCACAAAATATATGGGCGCTTGTCAAACGTAAATGATGTCGATGCCGATAGTAACCTGTAAATATAGTATTTTAAAGAAGCAAGAAATCATCTTTGGAGCGTGGACTTGACATTTTCAAAGGTTCGCTACCACGAACGTTGTACGCATTTATTTTGTCAAAATCTTTGCCGCGTACTTCTCTTAAAAATGGAGTAGAAAAAATAGCATTCTTATATTTTCCTCTAATAAAACTTGAGAGAGTATTCCAAAATTATTTTCACTTAACTCTGGAAACAAGGCATTCTCACCTACAATATTTATTTTCAACAAAATGGATTTTATGCTACGACCTTCATGTGTCGTAAAATTTTGTTTATTACAAAAATAAACAAAGAACAATAACACGAAAATTGAAGTATTGAATAAGCATCGCAGTCCACTTATGGATATTAAGAACTCGATTTTATAATAAACATTTCTTATCTATTTTCCCAACCATTGAATTTTGTTGGGGATTCAGCAATACAAATCTCTTTGATGCTTCATTGTTTATACAAGCTTTACAAAATTAGAACGTAGATATTTAGTAGAGAAGCAATTTTCTTAAAAGTTTTAAATACTATTATAAAGAAACAAAATGTTTTCTTTTACATGTTTGAAAAGACAAATAATATATTCTATTGTTTTCTAAAATGACGTACGTCTGAAACTGAAACAACAGCTTCTACGTCCGAAAGTCAGAAGTTTGTGAACTATGGCATTGCATGGCCCGGACTGAAGGAAAGCCTTCTGTTTTCCTCCCGTCAAGTTGACCTTCTGGTCACGCGTGCAGCGCAGCCCCCCCCCCCTTCTGCATCCAGCTTCATTAAACCCCGCGGCCCAACGACTTCCAAAAGAGCGGCGCGGCTGGAAAGCGAGGAAACTATTGTTTTATAACTCTGGCCAGAAGACAAACTCGGGGAACCCCTCGAAAATGGAAGTCCACGCAGCTGGTGTTGCAGCTTAATAAGAATTGTGAGACCTCGGCGGCGGTCGGAAGGGAGGGAAAGTTTCCCTTTGCTAACAAGATTCCTCCGGAACCGAACAAAGTTTTGTGCCAACACAATTCGAGACGTCTTGTGTCTTCCACGCAAGTCGGCCAAACTGCCGGCTGGCTGCGCTGTCACTCCCGGGCCGAAGGGGGAAGGGGATGCGGGGAGGCAGGCGGGCGAAAAAGACAACGCGGCCCGGCCCCTCCCTGCTCCCTGCCCCGCTCCACGCCCCGCTCCACGCCCCGCTCCACGCCCAGCTCCACGCCCCGCTCCACGCCCCGCTCCACGCCCCGCTCCACGCCCAGCTCCACGCCCCGCTTCACGCCCCGCTCTCAACTATGCTGCCCGTCACACTCCTACCCCGCCCGCTTCCCTCTCCTCCCCTATCCATGCCACCAGCTGCTGCCAGTGACTAGTCTGATGGGGTCCACCCAAATTGTTTCATGCGACTCGCAGCGCACGACGTGGCGTGGGTGATGGAATTTCTCCGAAAGAAGAAGAGGAAATAAAAGGGAAACTTTGTTATCGTAAAATTAGATCATCGAGTCGAAGAATGATCACACAATTTTGTTACATTAGGGTGCCAAGTGTCAATTTGAACTAAAAACGCATTGAATCAGATTGAGTTGTTACTCATAATAGCAAGCAAATAATTACAGACGATAAGACTTGAAAAATTATGAGAGAGAAATGATAAAAATACGATTTTATAAGCCCTGTAGTGTCATGTACTATAGGAAAGAGAACACTACATGAAAGAGAACATTTTCTTTTTTAATTCCAAATAGCATAAGTAAAATACGCAATACGAAAAAGTTTTGCTCGGTACTCAGAAAATAGGCCAGGAATATTACAATGCCTAGATATTCATAGATGTTATAGATATTCACTAGGAACAGCATGTTATAAATATTATAAATATTAGTAAGTTTATTTAGTAATATTAGTGAGTAATATTTTCAAGAACACCATTATTATAATTGTACTCATCATCTCTTGAAGTTCATAACCAAATTCTTCCATAGCCCAATCAAAATTCCCCTCACCGTAATATCAATTCTGGGTCATGGAATCGATGTACAGATAAAGTATTTAGAAGAAATTGTAGAACAAAAAGTTGCATGGCTTTAATATGAGGTCTTACTAAAATTTACCTCACACCGCTCACCTCTCACCGCACACCGCACACCACACCGCACTAACACCGCACGCTACACCCACACCTCACAGCTTACACAGCACACCGCACACTCACACCCACACCGCACACAGCATACTCACACCCACACTGCTCACCACGCACCTAACACCGCACGCTCACACCCACATTTCACACTGCACACCACACACGTCACATCGCACACTCACGCTTACACATCACCCCCCTCACAACGCACACCTCACAACGCACACCTCACAACGCACACCTCACAACGCACACCTCACAACGCACACCTCAGAAGGCACACCTCAGAAGGCACACCTCAGAAGGCACACCTCAGAAGGCACACCTCAGAAGGCACACCTCGCACCGCACACCGCACACACCACACCGCACAGTAGCGCAGCGTATCGCATCCCATCGCACCGCTGTCTCCGCGTCCGAGAGCGCAAGTTGGTTTCGCTGGAGGCTATCGACGAGCTGTCACTCGCAGAGCGCGCGCGCCGGACCGCAGCGTGAGGCAGCCGCTTATCGCGTGGCGGCGCCGGCGGCGGCAGCGGCGACAACGGCGGAAGAGACACGAGAAAGAAAGAAAGAAAGATAGCGGTGGCCGGAAACAGGGAAAATGTACAGAGGAAGAGAATTGCCTTCCTTTGCACCATCACGTGGATTCCATGACGGAGGAAGGAGAATGAACGCAGATTGATTTTCATGATGATAAGTTATGTAATGGCTTTGTTTTGTAACGATTGAATCACCCTTTCGTTTCGTTGCAACGTCATATGGAAATGAGATGCAAAGAAGAAGAAATAAGCAGCAGGAAAACGCAAATGTAAACAGGGAAAGAAATGTATATGCGTCTGTAACAGTTTCATGAGATATTTGATAACACAGGAAGAACGGGGGAAAATGAAAATGGGTTTTACCGACTAGTTAACTCTTCAGTAGTCGAGTTCCGTTTCGCAAAAGTTCACAATGTGAGTTGTTTCCTCGTACTTCACATTACAAGCATTATCAAGGTTTTCATACTACACATATATACTTATGATGTGAAAATAACCTTGAAAAAGAAATACATATCGAAAATTTACTGACATTCATATAATATATTTCAACACAAATCTTATTTCCAATTTACACTTGCAAAAAATATTAGTGAGAAATAAAAAGGTGCCATTCAATAGTAGTAATACAATGACTCGTCATTGCATGAACTGAAATTATAGTAATACGCTTACAGAATACTGAATAATTATATTCCTTCAATCGAATATCACTATTTAGGGCAAAATTTTCGGAGAATAAACTAGTAACCATTGTAATAGTACGATAATTCTCTATGATAATTTTAATTTAAATGAGTATTTTAGCTCATCACAAATACTATTTCACTTTACTAACAATATGAAAAAAAAGTAAGAAGAATGTTTTCTTCAGAAAGAAATAACCAGTATTTTTACTACTGTATAAAATCTGTTTCTATTGCTCAAACTCTGTATGAACGTTCAGAGTCTTTAAGAAAAACGAAGGTGAGTAGAAAGCATGTCTTTTATTAAGAAAAGTAAGTGTGGTGAGGAATCTCCGACGATATAAAACGAGCAAAGAAGTTTGAGATTTGTTGTACGTCGAGGCAATAGCCTACACGTTTTATATGCAAGCATAAATCGTGAACGTATGTAACCAATTGGCTGTACTTCTAGCTTCATTTTAACATTCATCGAATCAATCTGAGAGTCTAAATCCGTTAAATTGATTTAGGGGAAAATGGGACACATACAAAAATTCTTTGTTGGGGTAATTTATCTAAACATCAAACGACGTCCCAACTTTCAATACCAATCAGTTCCCGTCAATTCCACGGATTCAAACATTCGTTATTGTTAACCTCATATTAATGGGCGACACTTTGCTTTCCGATTAGTTTTAGGAAATACATTCAGCATACATCAGTCTTTTCCTAACACGTACTTGTGCTGTTAGAACATGTATTCTAAAATATGATAAAGCAATATTATATTTCTTTGTGTACTCGTACACTCTACAAGAGAATACTCACACCCCTTACAATATCAGCAACGTTGTTTTTGTGTCCGACAAAAGAAAAAAGTTGCATATTCATTATATATTCATTCTTCCGATGAAAAATATTTTAGTTTGATGGCCCTAAAATATAATTAGGTTGTAATATCTTATGTTGTGCATAACATACGTAAATCGTCTGGCTTTGAAAGGAAACGTTTGCACGCTCGAGCTGCTCCAGCTGCTGTTGCGGGGAGCGGCACATCGCAGCGGGAGCTCAGCCGTAGGCTGCCGAGCGCGCGTCAACACAGACGCAGCGGCGGACGCGAGAGGTAGCTTCTCCGCACAGGCGGCGCCGGGCAGCGGTGACAGCGCCGCCGGCGACAGCGGTGTCGAGGGCGGCGGGCGCGGGGGCGGGCGTGACGCGCGTCACCAGGACAACGGCGGCGCGGGCGCGGACGCGTCCACTCGCACAATAGCCTCGCGACGGCTGCCAGACGCCCCCGTCGCCTCGTCCGACCGCCCCTGCACGCCCCGGCGCACGGCGGCGGCGCCCGCGCCGGCAGGCGAATGTTGGACGCGAACGGCCCGTTCGGCGGGAGCTGCGTATTTATGAACTTTGCGCACCGGGGGAGGTAAGTCGTCAACTGATGTCACTGCAGTGACTAACCGGGAGATCCTATGTCACAGACTCGAGTCCCGACGGTGGCAGAATTTTCGATACTAGCTAGATAGCTAGTCGAGTTCCACTGCTGTTTGGAGGAGAATTCTAGCGGTCGGCTGCTCTGATCGGTAGCGTTCCGTGCTTTTTCCGATCAATACCGGACGAATGCCCGAGCAGTACACAATAGCAGTAGCAAATTGGCCACGAACTGTGTGCGATCTTTCCTTCCTCTTTCTTGTCCTATCCTCACCCCTACACACACATACACTAACATGCACTACACTACTACATGTGAAGGGAGACCGGTTGCGAAACTTAGAGCTTGTCCCGGCTGGGGCGGTATCCAGCTGGTGGGAGATACCTGGTTGAAGAAATCCGCGGTAGCCGCTGCAGGCCTCACCATCCAGCTGGGGAAGATTATGGCCACCCCATGTTAGAAACAAGTATACATTACACTTACGAGAATAGTTACCTTTGCAGTTGACCCGCCAGGAATCACTAATAAATCAAACAAAAAATTACTTTTTTGCGCCTTTTTTTAAATTTTAGGTGATGGGTGATACATTACGAGCTGAACTGATGTTGGCCAAATGTTAACCGGTTTGCATCTACAGAACCCATCTATAGAACCCCCTATGTAGACTACTTCTCATCTATATTTTCATAATATAGAAATTTTGTAATAAAAATGCGACCTGTTTATTTTACTAAGTTCGTTTAATAAACCTCGACCCAAAATTTGCTTGAAAAAGGATCTTGCAGGATTTTATTTTTGTTTTAAGAATGAAATAACTTCCGAGTTTCAAATTATTTTTATGGTACTATAGAAAGCTATTAACATTCTGAGATGATTTGTAATATCTAATATCTTCAGTCGAAAAGTGCAAATAATAAAAAGAAAATATGCAATCGTTTTATTTCATTCTCAAAAGTATTCAAACATTCACTTCCGGTGTTTCTACTCAAGTATCAAATTTAGTTGTAATATTCGAAGTAAATTTAATAATATTCAGTAAGCCCTTGAGTGAGCGCTGATATTAATGTATACCTTCTAGGCTAATTACGAAAGCACTGAAGGATAAAAATCATAAGTCATAAAGAATAAGTAATATATTCAAAATGGTTTTCCGGATGAAAACATTACTCACTTTTTTTAAAAAATCGTTTTTCTATGAAGTAAATAAATTCTTACATCTTTTAAAACGATTACTGAGTATCACTTTCGAAAAATGAGTGTATATTAAAGTGAGTAAAACGAATGTATATTAAAGTCTTGTTTTCCTCAGCGATACTCATTAACAGTTGTAATGCTATTCGTCGCTGCTAAAGGTATTTGTTTGAGTTAATTGTTATCAGTTATTGTGTCCATATTCTCAAGATTACGAAATTTGTCTAAAAACTACACAAAAATGGCTAAGAGATCAGTCATTCAAGAAAAGCAATTCCAAGAATGAACACTGCTAATTCTTCTAACTCCCAAAAATATCCAAGGACGCTTGCAGAAAATTGACTGGCCATCGCTTCACCATCTCTCGCTTGCAGAAAATCGACTGACTGAAAGTAACCAATGGAATGAGGTTTACATACAAACATGCATTCAGTTAAACATTACTATATTTAACATGCGCTCACGAATCAAGGAAAATCCTACAGTGTGTTTAATGCAACCCACTCAATTAATTTACTGGATTGGTTGACTTTAGATATAGCGAATATGGGTAATCTGCATGATTTAGAGGCTCAATTCAAATATTTAGGTAGTCATGCTATGCACAAAATGTTCTGTACTCGTAGCAACAGTATTACGACATTTAATACTTGGAGTGAATTAATCCATTATTTTTATTTTAGTAATTAAGAATATAAATGCAATATAACGTTGGCGGATATAAACGCATCTGGACATATGTTCGGGTGAGTGCAAGCGAAGACGGGGGATGGCGGTCGTCAGTAACAATTTATCGCAATCACCTCATTGGACAGGAAAAGCAATTAATTCTATACATTATGAAAAATTTAAATAATTTTATTTACAACCTCACCGTTTCCCATAATTCTCCTCATCGCCGCCTCGCTCCATCTCAACCGCTCTTACGAATCCTTCCCTCAAAGCCCGTGTCGCTGTTACACAATAGTTCCTTTGTGAATTGAATTAAACCAAGTTTTGGAAAAAAAATATAATGATGGAATTTGGAGATAAAAGTGTATCCTCTTCACAAATTTCAAGTAAATACGCATTAATGTATAAATCAAGGAAATTGGATTATCGCTTCAAAATCGTTGCTGGATACTCAGAGGTACATTATTTACATAGTATAAGGTTATTATGAGTTTTAAAACCCCAACTATAGTTTTCTTACATTTGTAATAATGCTTCTGGTTGCAATGTAGCATCAAGTAATCCTTGTGGGATTAAAATATATTATAATCTATTTTTATGAAGTATTTATAAAAGACACTTCACTTATAAATACATTCATTAATACCACTTTCATCGTCATTTAGTTGTATTTGAGGTAATAAAAAATATTCGTTTTTAAAATCAAAGATGTTATGAAAGAATGTTCAAAATATGTGAAAATTGTCTAAAATATTTTTTTCTAATTTAGGAGATGAAACTTTTCGCAATTCGTAAGCAGAAATGATCACAGTCCAAAAAATATATAATATAATATTGAATGAAATAAAACTACTCTCTTATGCTATTCACCGTATTGTAATATTTACGGAATGTAATCGCAATATTCGTTTTACTGAATCTCATAAAAATAAATATTATATTTAAATAAGAGGTTGCAGATTATTCTTTTTTCTCTTTCAGAAAATATTCGATAACAGTCAATTTCAAATGTTTTATTGCAGAGCTGCATAAAGAACTGTACACATGGAATTCCACTATTTAATTAAGTCAATTGAGAAAACATTACAGATGTTTAATACTTGTTTATACTACTATTTATCTCTCGATGCTAATTAGACTTCTACAGTGAAATTTAATGAGTTCACTACGTATCCAATTTATAAGTTCTAACTCTAATACAGGGTTTGATAATATTTTCAGCCGTTGATCGTTTATATTGCATCGTTTATATTGCATGCACACGGGCAAATACTGACGGATGAATACGTTAAGCTGCGCGCGTGCCTGGAATTCATCAAGGGCCCTTGAAGGCTTGGATTTCC
>BOPP01000224.1:1080906-1099755 GCA_017312745.1 Gryllus bimaculatus | reverse complement strand
GTAGTGGGAAGGGCAGGATACAGGCGCCGGAGGGTGATCAAGGGAGGGCTCATGAGGCTCAAGAGGAAGCGATGAGCGGGAGGTCGTTCGGGAAGATTCGATGTGGCGCAAGGTCGTGGGGCGGGCGGGCAGGCGGATGCTGGTCCGTGTGGGCTGATGTGAGCATGTGCGTACAGGTTTTGGTGGTAGTAGGCTTGGGTGGATAGGTGTGGGCATATGTGAGCAGGTGTGGTCGTGTGGGAATATGAGAGAACGTGTGGGCAGGTGTGAGCAAGTGAGGGCAGGCGTGGGCAAATTTGGGCAAGTGTGGATAAGTTTGAGCAAGTATGGCCAAGATGTGGCCACACGTGTGGCCAGATGTGGGCGGGTGTGATCAAGTGTAGAAGGAGGGTAGGCGTGCGTTAATGTCGGCATGAGTGCGCTGGTGTGGGTGGGACAGATCGTCGGCCATGAGTCGGAATAGGAAGCCATAGTCCAATCTCGACTGGCGTGGCTGTGCCCGGGTGAGCCTGTGCGGATGAGCTTGGGAGAACGTGAATAAAAGCGGTGGGCGAGTGAGGGGTAGCACGGGGAGTGCGTTGTCGCTACGTGACGCAACGCTCCCTACCGCTCCGGTCGCCAATTAGCCTGTCGCGCAGCCACCGCAGAGCTGACGGGGAGCGGACACCGGAAAATGGAATCGCAACCGCTGCTCCAGACGCAGCTGGTTGGCGTAAACGAAAGCGGACTTCTCTAATGCCAGGGCGTTGCACAGGCAAAAATAGCGGTCTAGTGTTGTGACAGTTGGAAGTTTTTCAGTCGTTTGGCAAATATAATTTAAATGATTATGATTATGTGGATGCAACATAAGTATTACTATTATAACGTGGATTTTAATTTTTAATTTATGAAATCATTAAAGTTATTAAAATCAATTGAATAATTAAACAATAAATATTTTCTAATTATTTTACAAACACTACTACAATTTAAAAAGACGTATGTAATTAAAACTCTAGGAAATGTAATTGTTGAAAGGTATCGCATCCGAAAGTGATGTAAACGGGTAGAGCTCGTGAAAGTTGATGACCATTCAAGCATGGCATTTCTAGAGAAATATGTTCTAAATATAAGTAAAATACTATGGCGGTGAATTTGCCAATAATATTTAGAATATGAGAAAATAGCTATAAATCAAATAATAAACATAAAAATAGAGTATAGGTTAATATTCTAAAGACCATTATGAAGATTATGACAATTTCTAGATAGACCTACGTATTTCTCGACAACACTGTTTTTTTTAGTTGTCATACTTTAATGTAAAAGAGAATCACTCTAAAAGAATGTGTTTCGATAAAAAACTATTCCTGGAAGGTGTGTTATATCACAGTGGAGTTCAACAATCGTAAAGATATAAAAGTGATTAACGAAGTTTGCTCGTTTGGCTAAGTTTGATATTGCTCATTCTACATTCCTTATTTCAAGAAGATTAATAAAAGACTAGCGGATTCCAAACAGCCAAGGTTGAGTAAATTTGAAAATATCACATATGCTTTATGGAAAGTACTCCAAATAATTAAAGTATCTTAATAATGCTCGAAATGTCACGACTAGATCTTTATCGTGGTATATTTACCAAATTTGAGTTCAAAAGCTATTAAATATGTCAGAGTATGTATAACCTATCTTCTATCTATCCCTACAGACATCTCGATTTTGGGACACAAAACTATGTATCTCCTCGACAATTATACTAATCTTAACGACCTTAAGAACACCACTAGTAGAACATAATTCTGAGATGTATAAGAACTTACAGATCAAAAGAGCCTTGAACACGAAGTTATAATCGAAGTACTGTTGTGATTCCAAATTTTTTCTTCCCTGTTCTATAACGTACAGAGGGATGGAAAACAATTAGAATAGAAATGATGAAAGACCTCAAAGTTGTAACGGGGTCGAGAGACACGAATGCTGCTAAGAGCGTGCGGGCAGTGGGGCAGAGCGGGGCCGGCCCAGCGCCAGGTCACCGGGCGAGAGCTGCTGCGCACGGCCGTGGCGGCGGCGGCGGCGGCGGCGGCGTGCGCGCGCGCGTACGGCGACCTCGCAATCAAGCGCCCCCGTTATTGCGCAGGCGCTGGGCGCTCTTCGGCGCTGATGGAGAACCGATAACGAGGCTGTGATGGCCGCGCCCTGCCAGCCCTCCACGCTCTCTCTTTCGCCCCGCCACGGCTCGCTCCGCGTCCCGCCATCTTCGCTGCTCTTTCCTGCACGCGCCATTTTCGTGGTTGGTCTCGTAAGAGTTAATTTGGGTGTTTGAGCCACTTCCGCACTCACGAAGGCGTACACAGCATAAAATATGGTGGGTCAACTGTATATCCAATGGATATCATTTGCATTAAACTTTTTTTTATTTACATTAGACATATTTCACTAGTAAGTAAGTAAAACACACAGCAAAAAATTATAAATTCAATGATACAATTAATAAATATTACAATTTATGATCAATCATCCACCGGATTTCCAGAAGATTGGAAGTGCTTCTTTCCCCAATGTCGTATCAACTCCCCAATGTTTTCCTTAAAAAGTGGAAAAACAAGAATTTTTCATATTTAGATAAATAAAATGTTTTACTTCGTAGGGCTACGAAGGCCTTTTCAAAATTTTAGGGGTAGTTCCCTCTGGCTCATTCTGTGCGCAGTTCAATCGCACTCATTATTCTTAGAATTAAATCGAAATGCTTTAAATCACACAATTTGTCTAAGGTCCAGCTCCGAGTCAGATAGTTTACTTAACTCTCTCACCTCTGTGAGTTCTCACGCCGGTCTTTCCTACATTCAATTATTTTGCTAACCCATACGTACTTCATTAGATCAGATGTTATATTTAGTTTTGAGAAAAAATTAGGACATCTTATCTCCATGCCACAGTGGCGTTTCTAGCTTTCTGCCGCCCCCTATCTTAACCCTACCTTTCTAATATTGAATTTTGCTTCTCTGACATATCGTCCTTAACCATTAGGTCGTTACCGCCCAAATTCTATTTTTTTCGGCCCTCCATTTCTTGTATCATTCTTGCATTCAATCAATATTACTAACTTCTAATGCGCTCAGAAATTGAAAGAAGTATCTACGGTTTCATTAGTTATACCATGGTTACTCAGGATAAATCCAAAAATAATAAAATAGTTTCGGAATGGACTAAAATATTTGTATATTTCATTATTATTCTGTCTATTCTCATAGTGTGCGTACTGACTAAATACTCAGACTCAGTTTTCACGATGCAGCTGACGCTATGCAACTGCAAGACTTTAAAAAAAGCCGGCCTCCAAATAAATATTTCCTAATGACTTGTTGGGTTATGAAACCAACATATTTTATATTCTTGGTGTGTAAAGAGTTGTTGTACAATGAATACACATACTATATTATGTTGTTGCAGTATTCGTGAAGACTGTTATTGTTAAACTACTTAATCTAGTGCAGTCCAACATTATAGTATTTAATATGTTGTTTTGTTGGAGAAGTATGCGAGATACGTTTTGGAAATCCATTTTTTGTGGTTTTATTGAACAACACTTCTGCTGTTGCGCACCACTAATTAAAATAATTTTAAAATATTAGTATTTGGAATCAATTCAAGGGTCTATGCTTACGAGTTATTGCGAGGACGTCCGAAGCAATCTCAACATTCTCAAGCAGAAAACTTTTACTCTTTCCTCAATCTATGTTTACTATATTTTAATATAGCGAATATTTTTATTTCAAAGCAGACCACAGTGTGAACTTCTTCAGGAAGCTTCTATTCATATTGTATATCCAGTACATCCATCTACAGTAGTAGAAGTTATAATTATTCTAAAAATCCCAAAAGAACATTCTTAGGTTACTGCTTTTTATTTACGAATCGGTATTTTTTACGACGTCTGCTTTAGCTAATGCCATTTTTCTGTTTCCCTGTTTTTCTGTCAGGCAATCATGGTGCTCCTCCACCCAAGCTCTTTCATCTATTAGGTCATTACTCTTCAATAACCCTAGTTATTCCTTTTCGTCCTTTCCCTCTCAGCACCCTCCTGCATCAGCTTATCGTGTTGCTCTGCAGTGTCTCCTTCCCACCCCATCGGCCTCCGTTCTTCCGCTGGCATCGGGTGCCCCGCCCACGCCCCGCCTCCGCCTCGCCGCCCCGCGCCTCCGCCCCGCTCCCCGTCCCGCTCCCGTCCCATCGCTTCCCTTGCGAGGCCCGCATTAAGGGCCGAATCGTGCTTTGGAAAACAGTACGAGCGGCGTATAGCCCCGGCCGAGGGCGCGGCGGGGCCGGTAGGGCGGCCGGGCCCCGCGAAAACAAGCCTCTTCTTTAACACTTAGTATCTCGGAGAGCGGTTTCCACTGGACCGTTAAAAGCGGCTCCAGGGTTAAAGAGAGCGGGCCCCGGGGCGGAGTGCTAATAACGCTCCGAGAGAGAGAACGCAGTCGCGGGGCGGGGTTTGGGGGGCAAGGATGGGGTTGGGGGCGGGAGACGAGCCGGAGAAAGCGCACTGAGGCGGCAGGCCGCCTGCTTCTGGGAGGAAGAAGAACATCGGCGCAGCGGCAGCCGACACATCCGCCTTGAAAAAGGTCCCAAAACTTTCGGACGAGCCACACACTAATATGCAAACTTGTATTGAACCATACATACATGTCCTTTGAGTTACATTTCTGCTAAATGTTCTTTCTCGTCTTGGGAGGACTTCAAGAGACCTAGTTTTAGAATAACAAATAGTTGTCCTTTGCTTACGAAACACCACCAGCGTTTAACTAGAAATGTGAAATAAAATGTGAAATGTAAAATACGAACTGCAGATATTTTTATATGTAATATTTTACCAATGCATCGGTTGCTATTGTTTCTATTATTACTCTCACTTACTTTTACCATATATCTATGTCGACCAGATAATAAATAAAATAATATTTTTCGACGTACATAATACATTTACTGTTAAGTTGTTGTTTTTTTTAATTGGTACTCATAGACACTTTTTAATTATAATTGAATTTATTCTCCAAAATACTAGCTGATTTGAGAATGTACTGAATTAATTCTAAAAGCTATTTTGTTTATTACTAAGTACAAGTACACACCCTAATTCTTACTCTGCTATTTTGTTCTCTTCATTCCTAATAATTCTTCCTGTCTCTTGCACTCCCTTATTACTCTCTCAGCAAATTGCAAACCGCACTACCTCCGACTTGTAATTCCGCCCACACAATACTTCTCTCAGAGGCAAAAAGATCCCCGCGTTCTTTGTGCGGCCCGGTCTAATCATCACCGTCAACATTCCGGGTCGCAGGATACCTCGCAGCGACGCCACCAGCGAGGTGGCGAACTTCGACGACGTCGCTAGCAGCGCAAGCGACTGACCCGCGTAGTTCTCGTTTCCGCCGCGGGCGCCGTTAGCGCCGCCGCTGCGCCATTATCTGCCCTAAAAAATTAAAGTAGTGCCCGCTAGAGCTGTTTAAAATTTATTAGTCCCAAGCTCGCGAGCCCCGTGCTGAGCAGCGCGGTTTCGCTACGCTGCGCGACGTGGGCACAGGGCCCGGAGCGATCTCATCAAGTCGGTGCCGCGCGGCGACACGGTTTCCGCCTGGGTTTTCCAGGAAGGCCCTCTTGATAAGGCGCCCACGCTCCGGTTGCTCCACTAACTCCTGGCTGGGCGGGGCGGAGGCGCGTGGATGGGGTGGGAGCGGGAGCGAGGAAGATACGGGCTGGAGATGGATGTAAGCGAGGCAGAAAGAGAGAGAGAGGAAAGCAGACGAGAGAGTGAAGAGCAGAGAGTAGGGATGGTGAGAGCGGTGCGGGGTGGTCGGCGGGGCGGGGAAGTGGGTGAAGACGAAGGGAAGACGAGGCGGTGGATTGAAGGAGGAGCATTGTTGAAGTGGGACGAGGATGGGAGGCAACAGAGAGGACAGCGTTAGGCGAAGGGAAGGTGGACGCTAGGAGGTGTGGGGCCGAGACGGGGCCGAGACGGGGCCGAGACGGGGACGGCACGGGAACGGAGTGCTGTGAAAAGGAACAGAGGCGGAATGCGGCAAAGAGGGCAGATCGGGGACATAGGCGGTTGTTGGCGTAGGAGGTGCAGAGACAAGACGAGGCGGGGGGGGCGGAAGCTCTGTCGGCGAGATAAAAGGCGGGCGAGCGGCGGAGCGCGCGCGCAGAGGCGGCCCCGGACGCTTCTTAAGAAACGAGAACTTTTGTCTACTGGTGTCCTCTCTGGGAGCGACGTGTGCCTCCGCCCCCGCTTTACATGGGGACTCAAGGCGACTTTCGCCTCGCCAGCGCCGCCTCAGACGCAGATAAGCGCCTTCGCCTACTTCTTCTTCTCGGAGCAGCGCGCGGCCCAGGGGCATCGTCGCTCAAGAACGGGGCACGTGGGACGGGAGACTCCGAGACGGCACCACATTTTTTGAACTACAGAGGACAGTAATGGCAAGAAGTAGCTGTGTTTCTGTGAAAATGGCTCTTAGTGAATTTTTATAAACTAAAATTTATCGTCTCAACGTTTAAGAAATGAGTGTCATACGTTTGATATTTGTAAATTCTACAATTTTAGAAGTTTTCCATATTTATACGAGAAACACTCATTCATTTTTAAAGACGTTGATATCGATACACATTTTGTAGTAAATGTTGTTTTTAGCACAATTTCAACATTTTATACTTAGATATAATTTTTTGCGACTATTTTTGAGAAAATTGGTTTCACAATGTAAATTAAAAATTTGATATATTATTTCCATTAGAAATAGTTCTGTGTCTTGTCAAATCAAACATTAATATCACAAACAGTTTAATAGCTTGGAGAATGCCAATACTTTCAAACTACTGCCCACTTTGAAAGTATTTTTCATGAATCTCCCCATTATTCGTTACAATAATTGCGAAGTGAGTATTTCTGACAATTTAAGTGGAAGAATAAGAAATATTTTTTCAAGAATTGTAATTACATTCCACGGTTACATGAGAAGGATCTCCATTATAAGTAATCATTATTTTATTTTGTAAAATTACAAAATTAATAAGTAAATAGGCAAATGATGAAGTTGTCAGGCAGTTTTTTTGCAGCAAGCAAGTGATTAAGAGAAAAAAGTTTACTTACAAATTACTTCGGTTCTTTAACGCCAATAAAAATTCTGCATATTCGCATAACTCACCTGCAACAAAAAGAGAGAATTAGTTATTAATCAGGGATCAACTTGCACCAAAGGATTCAACACACTATTTTCGAGTACATCAGACAATGCATTATGTACGCAGATGATTATGAGGGTATTGGATGTTAACGCATACTCTTCAACGTCAGCAAACATTCAAGGATGATTCAGTGCCCCTCGTTCAGCAGAGAGCGTAAACAACATCGGGTGTACGTGTTTACAAAGTAATGTTCCCGTCCTCTGATGTATTCATTCTGACCTTCTGGACCGAGACTTCTAGAACTTTTGGGCAGAGAGAAACTGTTGAATATATTACACACGTTCAAAACTTGTTTTTCTAGCACTGTAACTCTTTAGATTTTGCATAGATCAGGAGAATGCGGTATCAACTTCCTGTCCGACCCAAAGACTGTTGTGAGGTCACGTTGGAAAAAGGGCCACTCGCGGTTTGAAACGCATTGTATGTTTCTCAGTCGTTCAAATAAAATTGATCTGAACTGCCAACATCTAGAATTAAAGAGCTTATTTTCAAGTGACATCCCTTTCCGTTTGTTTTCTAGTTTACAAATCAATGTACTCAGTGATAAGTAAACAAATATTGTGTACAAAAATTCCATTCTGCCTTCGTAAAACAGTATCTGAAAACCATTAAATCCTATATGCAACTCTATGAATGTGAATACCAAACCTTCCTGAAAATTGTTTCAGGAATTTTTGATTTATTGATTGAAACATTATTCTGGGCACATTCACTGCTATGGTAATTACTCATATTAGTATAGTGAATGAATTATAGCTGGTGGTGGCGGTGTTTCTATCTAGATGGTAAGATCCCGAACCGATGTACACGTCGGCTTTCGGGCTCTCTGCAGGTAAAATCCCGATCAAGCTCTAAGCAAGAGTCTGGTCTCACGACATATGTACAGTGCATGCAAGCGTGTGTGTGTGTGTGTGTGTGTGTGTGTGTGTGTGTGTGTAAGGGGAGAGGATAGGTCAAAAAAGGAGAAGAAAGGCTTGTGTCCGGTGCCACTTTTTCAGGATATGTCTTTGTATTTCGACAGGTATTGATCGGAGAAACCATGAAAAACTCCTCCAGACAGCAGCTGAATGCGACCTAGCACGTGGTCCAAATTCTTCTCATTCGACAAGTTCACGGGTCAAAGGACGTCCGTGTCCACGGAGCATCACTTGTTAACTCTCAAATACTCATACACTAGTTGAATGTGGTGTCACCGACACTTAAAATTGTTTTAAAAGTATTTTTTTAAAATAAATTAATAATTTCTCTCATATATCATTTTATTTACGCCTAATTTGTTCAAATAATGGAATCGTATGGGAACTGTGGAATTGTATGTTACCTCCATACTAAATATGAACTAGTAATATTGCAATTATATTAAAAATTATAATAAAAATAATAAAAATTCATGCAGTTTGAGTATTAATGATGCGGCTAGTTATAATTTAGTACAGCTATATTTCACCGAAAATTCGGACGTAAGATCTTTTATATTGACATTTGATTATTCCTCGGTTTTGCAAAACACTTCCAAATGTTCTTTCTTAGTTTATGAGAAGATTAAATCTCCACAAACACAGTCTAACTTGTGTTCAATTCTACTTCTGCAATGGGTATATTATCTATATCGTTTTGTATCCGAATATATATACACATTAAAATGCGACTGTTTTGTACGATTATGTGAATACCGTCTTAGTTGAGTTTAATAAGAATAAGTTGTGGATCACATGGATTTGAAAATCGGCATTTGCACACCTAAGAACGTAAAAGGGAGACGTCCAATGCCGTAAGATCGTTCATTCATTCTCTAACTTTCCTCACAGTTTTGTTTTCTCTTCATTCACTTGAAATTATTCAAATTAAAAAAGTCCCAAGGCCACCTTTTTTCCTGTTCGTAGTTTTCTGCAAAGTGATTTGAAAAAATACGGTAATACGTATGAAAATTAAAATGAAATTTACCGCGCGATTAACTGGGTAATTCACTTGTTCACTGAAAGCTGGCAGCATCTGTGTTGCCAACGCCGTGAAAACCAATCCGATAGCCCAGATCGCTAAGACATTAGTGCCGTAGCGATCTCGGAAGGAAAGACCGCGGGTTCAAGTCCCGCCTCGGGCATGGTTGTATTTGTGTTCACCCTTTCACTGCCTATCTCCGCCATATCATTTCATCTTCAGAGCTACCACTTTTCAAACTTCCAATAGTGGTCGAAAATGACCTAGACGTTCATGCCACCTTAAATAACAACATAAAAATGTCGTGAAAGAAAATTATGGCGAGCGAAACTTGCCTTTGGTACTGGAATTAAGTTACAAGATAGTTGTGACCCATGAAGGGTAGCTAAACATTTAAAAATTTTAATTTCCACCTACGTAGATCTATTTATATGACGTTGGTTTAATTTCCGGTATACTCACTAAGATTGCAGAACCAAAACACGTTTGTGGATATTTATTTGAATCCTAGGACCGAATCCAAAAAATCAGCTCCCCCACAAGAAGACCGAAAAGCGTCGACTGACAGACACATGGTATGTTAGATTGATGCATGGTGGTCTAACTGTGAGTGGCGGAACCCCACACACATACCAAACACACACACGTGCTTACACACGTACGCACCCGCACACACGCACACACACACACACACACACACACACACACACACACACTTGGAGTTACTCAAATACTGAATAGGGGTTTGCCTTCGCCCTCACTACGCACGCTGAAACCTTCTCTGATAATTACGAAGCATTAGTCCGTTATCTACTTCAATTATAATTCAATATTAATTCTGTAATGCAACTGGCTCCATCCAGAATTTAATATAATACGTGAAATAAAATAGAATGCACGAATTACGTGACATGAATGTAAAATGATTTTACAACGCGAATCACAAATTCGAAGCTACATGCGGGTTTGTCATGCTTAAAGCTCCTACAATAAACTGCGGAAATGTTCCCTCATAAATTTAATTTTCACTGTTTTCCTTACTCATAAATACACAGAGACAAAAAATGGTGATTTAATGACATCACAAAAACAAAGGAACAAACAAGCACGTAATAAATTTCAAGTTGGCGTCGGTGCAAACGCGTAGTGCACGGATGGCCAGCTATTGCATGCGTTCACTCTCCAGTGCCTGCAGTTCGTGTCAAATTAATTATATATAATCAAATGTAATAAATTTGAATAATTTATGGTCTTGCTTACACAACTGCATTATCTCTCGTGAGGTATTAATAGTATAGTATTAATTGTATATAATAGTATGTAACACAAAAAATGAAAATTTGTTGCAGTTACCCATATATGTATAACACGGGCGACCGAGGTTCCAGGCATATTCATTTTACTGCATCTTGAAATAAATTACTGTAAGTGTTGTTTACCGTGATTTTTCTTCTTAGCCTTTACAAATTCAGTGTACATTTGCCGGAATGTCAAATAATATTCTGACCCTGCGATTGCGAAATACCTGCCGGAATTATGTGTAGAACGATTTCTATCGGACAAGAAAATCAAATTTCTCTAAGACAGTGTCGTGGCGAATGCATGCCTAAACTTGAGGGAGATCGTTTTAACAATAGGATACTTGACAACCATGTCCAAATCAGGATATAGAACAAACCCATTCTTGCGAGAATGTCTTTCATCTATTAAATGTTTTTCAGAACGTAGAATAAAACGTGATTAACAACCATTCGGGCAGTAGCTGTGAATTGTAACACACTACAATAGCGAAGAATTTCCGGGTCCATTGGTTAATAATTATATTTGTATGTGGAAAATACATAACATAGACTTCTAAAACCCATTGTATTTACGAATCATCAACAACAAATAAGATAGTTTTCTCACGAATACCTATAACTGATATGTCCGCAGAATATTCTCTCGCGATGGCTGCTATTTGGGGATGCTGATTTGTTGCTTAGTGATTAAAGAGTTAAAAAAAGCTTTCGTGTACAGGCGAAAAGCGCAAAATCCCTATAAAAATTGTTCTGCCCAAACAACACTCTCGAAACATCGTTGATGAGGAAAGTTTAAAAAAACGTAAAGCCAAACTTCACAAAAGAAGACTTAATATGATTATAACAGTGAAGGTAAAATATGTGGTAATATGAGGTTAGTGATATACATGAAGAGAGCGCTAACAAGCACTGAAATGGAAACGTGTTTTACGTGGTAGTGATTGAGAGCCCACAAATGATAATGTTTCCTTGAAACGAAACTGAACTCAGTAAGGTGAAGTGGAGTGCATTGAATGAAATGAATTTTTCGACATATTATTGTAAGTAAGGTTAGAAAATTGCGGTACAACTGTATGTACTTTCTTGCATTATTTGTAACTGTTACAGAATTATGTAATATTGTTTGATCTGACAGAAGTGTTTCCAGATCACAATAATGTGTTGCTTACTCTGAAAATCGAACTCGGATACGTATGTTTTGCAGAGATTCACTTATGCGCCACTTCAAATCGCCTGAGTTGTTTTACGATTGATCCGACGCTTCAAAAAGAAGCTACACTGGAATTATCAAAATTTCAGAAGTTTAATGAAAATCGGACCTAAAGATTTGATTTTGAAAAACATTTTACGAAGCGAAATATCTCAATATTTATGACTGTACGATGAACTATTATTTATTGCAATAAGCCAAATAATGGCACATTAGAATATATCGCAGCATTTTACTTTGGAAAAAGAGTAACTTTTGCTATTTCCAAAGAGATTGAAAAGATATCGAACTTGCACCATTTTCCGTACATTCTAATAACTTTTGCGAGCTTGAAACATTTTCCTGGTATTATAATTGTTTCATTTTTTTCTTAATGCACCTTCATAAAAAATGTTAAAACGCGTGTCATGGAACTGTGAACGTTTTCTAAGCATTGTTATCCACAGGCTCGTCTATTTCCAATTCTGTATTCACTTTACACTCAGCAATAACCAAAAATGATGGTCGTGGGCGGCGAAAACTGAACGGTCTGCGCGACTTGTTCGGAAACAGGTGCAATTAGTGGTCGATTATTTGGTGATTCCAGGCACGTAAGCTGTTAAGGTAATTAGTTGCGTAGGCGTAGTGAATATTATATCGCTGGAGTTTGCTGTGTTCTATCCCTGCAGGGACGTCAGTTCTGGCGCCAAAGTACATTTCCGATTGCGGATGTTTCACCCTGCAGATATCTTCGTCAGTTGGGCTCCACCCCAGCTAGGACCTGTTCTAAGCACCCGACTGTCTCCCGAGATGCATGCTAGTGTTGTGCGTGTATGTGTGTGCTTGTGTGTGTCAGGGAAGAGAATGGACCACGGAGGATGAAACGGTGTTGAGTGGCCCCTTTTTATGATACTGCTCCACCATTCTCCCAGTATTGATCAGAGAGACACTAAAAATACCAATCAGAGCATCCACAGGCTAGAATTCTTCTCCTGACAGCGTCTGAATTCGACCTAGCTTGAGCGGGATGTAAGCCCCCGGTCCTCTCAGCGGCAACAGAGCTGACCACTTCCCCACGAGACGCCCCCAAAACGAAGAAGAGCGGGGGATCTAATACTGCATTCACTCCGCACGCGGCAGCTAACCGACGAACGAGGGGCGTGAGCGACGAAACGGTACAAGCTCGGAAACAGGCAGTGCGTTGGGCGGCGCGGGAGGCGTAGCAGCCACGGCCGGCAGAAGCGGCGAGTCCGGCGCAGGGTGTGAGCGGTGGCTTAACGAGGCGAACAGCGTCACCTGCGGGCGGGAGATGAACGGCCGGTGCACGCGTCGCCCCCCTCCCGCTCGCCCGATCGCCCCGATCGCCCAGCACGCGCCGCCTCGTTAGCCTAATTGCCGGTTAAGGTCCGTATAAACTGGCGCGCGCGCGCGGAAATAATGATTTTAAATATCAATTACTGCGAAATTAGACTTACAGATTGGGCGTTGGGTGATTTACCGGATTCATTATAAATGCTAGGGCTACGAATTGTTCGTAAATGCGCGCGCGCGCGCGACCATAGGCAGTGAAGCAGTGCCAGGTCGCATCGAACAGGTGGAAAAGCACCATGACATCAAAGCCAGCGATGAACCAATTCATTTCTTGGCTACGTTTTTCTTATATTTCAAAAACATGTCAATGATATTCATAAAAGGGGGGTCAATCTTCTCTCCTTCATTTCTTTAAAATTGTTAATATTTGTATAACTTATTGATATTTAGAATCTCAGTGTGAATGGAACGGTAAATTCTGAGTTTAAGTTTTAAAGTATAAAGTATAAAAAAGTATGGTTTTTACGCGACGGGAAGGGTAGGAAGGAAGTTTACATTTTCCCATGACGCCACCAAAATTAATTGCAGTGTTCTGCCAAATTATTATAATGACTACTAACATATTATAGATTCAGAATTTTGTGCAAAAAACATATTCTGATGAATATTTTTATACACATTACAATAATATAATTATCATAATATATTATTTATTACCCTAAAAGTTTATAAATAATTGCTATTGACACTTTGAGAAACCACCCCAAGCAGCAATAATCCTTCTTGTCATACTTGAAGCGCTTTTTCTTGTTAATTCTTCCAAGCAAGGGCTTTTCCAATACTTACTTACTCTTTCTAAAGTAATATTCTTCTGGAAATGTCTCCTTCTTTATTCTAAAGTGTGATGAAGATCTAGGTCTACCAACTTTTCAAGTTTTAGAGCATTCTAATTGTTTACAACGTATTTTACAGTTTAAATAATAGATATCAGTATAGAAATAGAAGCAGAGAGAGTGTGTATGCTTTCACCCCATCATTACTGAAGGTTCCTCTTTTAAAGATGGATTTTATTGCGCTAAGTGCAATAACACGGTAGACAGTTGTATATATAACATATAAGTATTCCTGGCATATTTACAGGGCGAGTTTAAAATTTTTATCTCATAGGTGGCATTTGATAACAATAAATGGATAACACTGAAGAATTGCTTTTGTTTTACGCCGCAAACAGTTCTCGTTAAATTATATTTCATGACGAAACTTTAAGAAACTACGACTGTTTTTTTAACGCCTAGGACTGTTAAATCCAAGTTTTCTAAGAGTAGTGTAATCATTGTAAATGATAAATAAATAAATATGTTGTCAGGTATCAATATTTAATTCAGATTATGATCATTTCGATCGCGTAGCGATCATCTTCAGAGCTTGCAGCTTCTGAGCCAGCTTCTGTTTTCGGCCCAGAAGCTGAAAGCTCTGAGGATGATCGCTACGCGATCGAAATGATCATAAGCTGAATTAAAATATTGATACCTGACAATATCTTTATTTATTTATCATAATAAAAAGGTATCTACCTCACCAACAATCCAATTAATAGTGTAATCATTATTGTAAGTAATTGTATAATTTTCTTAGTTTTAATTATATGCATTTTCTCTCTAACTACTACATGCCTTCTCATTTCTCTCAAGTGACTCCCTTTGTAGATATTGACATTTACAAGGAAAGCGCTCACGTCGTATTAAACGCGGTGGTCCTCGTTACAAGTTACGATTCAAGATACTAAAAGTAAGGTGGAAGAGGCTTGGTACTGTTCATCTGAGCTATCTGAACGGTCCACGTGCCTCCTCAGTCAGCCTCCAACACGTTCAGTAGTTTGGGCGCGTTTGTTCTTAAGTTGGCGATGTCTTTTATCTTATTGGTCCAGCTGACTTCTGCGAAACTGCCTAACGTCCTTCCCAAGTTCCTGTTAGTCATGACATCTTACCTTCTCTTCTTACGCCCAAGCCAGTCTACCCAATAACTCTACCTTATGACTACAGCAAAGCTGCGACCCCAGGCAAAGCTGCTAAAAATGTTGAATTTTACGTCTCAATGGTAGAAACACTGGTTGAAAAAGCTTACAACACTATATACTTTATCAATAGGTTTTTGAATTTACTGATAAAAATTAATTAATCAAATCAATCACGTTTTCTCTATGTTTTTAAAACTCCGATGAAAACCATGGTGTAAAAAAGAGTAATTTAATCCAGCCAACGCATACATAACATAATTGCGTTTTCAACCAACCGTTAATAATGTATTCAGTATAAGTAGTTTCATACACTTTATGACGAGACAAATATTAATTTTACATCATTCCCCGGGTTCAACATTAAAACTCTTCCAAAAGAACTGTTTATTAACAGCACTTGACGTCGCCTCACCACCATGTGTCGCTGCTCACCATGGCGACCCCATGCCGTAATCCTCTTAAGATTTTAATAACCAGCCAGTTTCTCTTAGAAGAGTTTTTTGCAGTGTGCTGTAAAGTGAAACTCGCTGAAAATAAACGACGCCCAAAGAGGCAGAGATGAATGTAAAGCAGTCTGTTAAAAAATCGGCTGGCAAGGCGAGCGTCACGAAGCGGCGGAGAGAAGGGCGGAGGGGACGGGCACGTCTGAACACGGGCACACTGCAGCTGGCGGGCGGTCAGAGCGCGTTGAAAGACGAAACGTAAACGAAACATACGCAAAGATAAACAGATGGAAAAGGAGCGAGACAGGAAGAAGAAATAATATCTGGCGAAAAATGTGAATGTGGAACAGAAACGTAGAGGAAAAGATAATTTCAATTACAAGACTATTACAGAATTACAGGACTAAGAAACTAACAACCTTTCAAGAAAACCATGAACTGGCATTGTTCATAGAATTCAACGCCAACTCAATTAAAAACAATTGTGATGACTGTTGTTATAAAACCTTTATAGTAATCATTACTATCAGAAGTACTATTCAGACTTTTAGACCTGCTTACTCTAGAGCCTTCATATAAGTGTGTGATGCTGCACCTCAATCGTCAGAGTAAACTTAAAAATATGATTACCTCAAAACTTCATTTTCCAGCATAGAAATTCATGTTTGATAAAGACAATAATATGAGAAGTAGTCTAATTATATTCGTACTTAAACAGAAAAGGTATATTCCGGAGAAATAGTGGTACGCTATAGCAAACTTTATAGTTATGTCTAGGGATACAACACGAAGGCGAGTACACATTAACGATTAGATCAGGCGAAACACAAAACGCAAATGAAAGTCTGAAATGTAGAAAACAAATGAAAGCTAGGATAGAAAGAATATTACCATTTTAACATACAATTGACCTGAAGAAAGTCATAAGAATGGAGGAAAGGAGATAAGGAGCAGGAACGGAGAATGAGAAGATGCTTCTACGTAAACTTGATTCTGTGACGAGAAATCTTTCAGACGTAAACCTCACACAAGGGTTCAGGTTCGACTTCATAGCTCGAGTGAATCACGTAGAAGCACACCCACCACCTGTACCAAAGCAGCAAAGATTGCACGGGCGAGGAAGAAAGAACAGGCGGCTGTAAGTCCCAGCATCCATGAAATAAAACACGCTCTAAGCAGGAGGAACAGGGGAAGAAGTGGCATACTGAAAAAAAGGGCCCGGAGGCTAGAAGAGGAGGAGAACGCACGAGGTTGGGTAGTCATCGCGGAGGGGCGGGGCGAGGGCGGCGGGGCGGGAGGCAGCGGCCGGATATTAAAGCCGCGCGCTGCGGGGCGGTGGCCAGCTGCAGTCCGGAGACTTACGCCCTCGCCCTCGTTCCCGCCCCCTGCCCGCCAGCTCCATCTCGCCCATGCCCGCCTACCCCTACCACTGCCTCGGCCACGGCCTAATGTAGTGCGCCGTATATCCCGAGCGCAGCCGCGCGGCAACTTCCTCGCCCCCTCCCCCCTCCTTTCCCTCCCACCCACCGTTCCCGCTCGTCTGCGCAGCGACGGCCCTCGCTAAAGGCCGCCTGGTTGGCCGTTCCGCACAGCCACCCGCTGCTCCGACTCGCTCAGACCTCAAGCGACTGTGAGGTGCAGTCCGTGTCCCGCGGTCTTCGTTGCAGCGGTGGCTCCGTGTCACATTCAATTTCATCAAACAGCGCTCCTCTACGCCCTGCTTCGAAATTTCTCTTCGTACGTCACCTCTATACGACGTGACGTCCCTTCTTGTGCCCTCTTGCTCTTAAAAATCACGTACGTCTTTAATATGTTGGTATAAATGGAAATAAAACTTGGAAGAGTTGATGAGTAATGCTCCTACATGATTTAACCGATTTTTGTTCAATTTTTTATATCTATGTAGATAGTGTTTGAACTTAGAAATTAATCATTTAACTTTGATGAGCGGCTACTAATTAACGATGAAACTCTGAAGAACAAGTTTACGTGCGAATGTTTTCTTGAAATCTGAAAATCCTACCCCCACTCCTTTTCCAACATTATTCCAATGAATAATAAAACAGCAACAACCATGATTGACAAAATCTGATAACCAGATATTTTCGTGCCCGTGAAAGTGAAACTAATTTGTATTGAAAAACGAGCCAGAGATCTGATTTGCTGTCTAAATAACCAAACTCTCTACGTCTCTGGCTTCTAAGACAAGCACTCAATAACGCCTCATACATAAGACTCATTTGTTTTCAGGTAAAATGTCTCGGTGTTCAGGTCTGAATGTAATTAACAACACAAAAGTCAGGATAAAGGTTAACTAAAATACTTATGAAACACTTATCTCAAGAAATACAATATAACGATACTTTTACTCAGAAAAATCTTGATATAACATCTAACGTCTTTTGAACGGTTAGTTAGATTTCTATTCAAATTACTGATCTCAGCTACGCTAGCGATTAATTCTAGTCAAAACTAAATAAGTCAAAACAATATAACCGATTGACAGTTTTTGTTGACATAACAAATACGCCAGGAACGTTTTAGGGGTATTGTTATTACTCTAATTTTCTCATACAATTTCACAAAATAAATCTCCATGGGATTAACCGTAATGTCTTCCCCGTTAACTTATTTTACAATCATCATTACGTTTTGTCTTTTCTTCAATTGTTTGTTTGGGTGCTACGAATTTAGAAAAAGGGGTTGGTTTCTTAACAACATGCTAGTAATACTTAATACTCAAAGAAACGTTCTATTATAAAAACCTGTTTACACGTCAAATAAGCGACATAAAAAGCTGAAAGCATCTCCACATTTATCAATATTTGATTCCAATTTATACGGCGCATTCAGAAAACAGCATAAGAGCGCCTGAAATGGAACATTAGAGGCACTTTCCTAAAGGGAAAACGTATAGAATGGCCAGCGAATGCCTCGGAGACAGCCCGCCTGAAACCTAAACCTCCGCCAGGCAGCGCGAGGGCGGCCGTCGGAATGTTCTTCCTTCCGCGAGAAAACAAACGAGAAAAATCTCGCCCGAGGCAACGCCGAGCGTCCGAACGCGTTTCTGCACTCGGCCGCGCAGACAGCGGCGCCAACGGGGGGGGAGGTGGTTGGGGCATTCCTTCCCGCGCGGCCGCCGAGGCTGAAAGTGCTGGCCGCCGCTGCTGCCTGCCGCCGCACCCCCTCCCCCCCACCCGCCACAGCGGCAGTTTCCCGTCATTTGCGCCTGGGAGCAGCTTAACTACCCTACACCACCGCCTTCCAGCTCTGAATACTTGCACCATCTCCGCGCCCGCAACATTCCAGCGACCATCCATCACCCGTAGCCTCCGCGCATGGCAATCTAAAAGTCAATGATTTGAGGTGTTATAGTTTCAGATGTGCTTCTTACCGCCTGACTAGCGCCATTTGCACGTAGTTGCCGAAAGA
>BOPP01000224.1:996686-1030452 GCA_017312745.1 Gryllus bimaculatus | reverse complement strand
CCCCCGTCGCGCGCCCGCGTCTCATCTCGCCGCCGCCGAAAGGAAACCGAAGCCGCAATTCCCTGTGAGAGCTTCGGGCGCGGGGGCGGGCCCTCGGCGCCGCCCCCACCGCCGGCAAGCGATTAAAGGTGCGCGTTGACAATATCTGCCAACCGTCACGCGATTGCTTATTGGCACTCTCCTTCTGAGCAACCGGCAACCCCTCTGAATTCTCAGCTTTCGGCAGTTTATTTGTATCTTCTGGTGCGCGATCACAATATTGTATTACAGAACATAGAAAGGGGGAGAAATTTGGTTTCAATTTCCAATTTCAAAGAGTCGAGGTGATGAAGTGGGTATAATTGTGTACATTTTATGTGATGAAACAAATGAAAATGAAACTCTTTAAGATGCTTTACATGAAGAAACCTAACGAAAGCACGCAAGAAAATGGAAAGCTGTTTCTTCTTAAACAATTGATTTATCCCAGAGAAAATAAATGCTTCGTCCTGTTTGTATCAAAGAATAATTGCATTATTTGTTCATAATTGAATTTCTAACAACCCAAAATAATTATATTTTGAAGATATATACAAAAACCATATTTTTATTTCAGTACATTGTATATTGCAGATAATAATGCATTCAAATTTTTCTACAAAATAAAAAAATATGTAAATAGAAATATTGCACTCTCTGTACGCTAACACTCATGTTTCTCTTAGACATTTTCACAACTCCTACAAAAAGTTCGCGAATGGAGCGTAACCATAATCGCAACAATTACGCGACACAAAATTCGAGAAGTGAGCGGCTCCCAACAAAGAGAGAGGGAAGGAGAGAGAGAGGGAGAGAGAGAGGGAGAGAGAGAGGGAAAGAGAGAGGGAAAGAGAGAGGGAGAGAGAGAGAGGGAGAGAGACGGAGGGGGAGAGAGGGATTATTCTGACAGCGTAGAGTGAGAGAGGATGAGAAAATTCGAGGCAGCAGCCACAAGCGTCTGCTCACGCGGTGCATCAAAGGTGACTGGGTGCGTGTTGCATCCGAAAATGAGGAGGAAGAAGACAGAACGAAAGATGCGGTGACTTGTGCACGATAGAAGAAACTATTCTGGCACTACTGATTGTGTAGTGGTTCGGAGTCAGAAAAGTTATGAACGTAGAAAGCATCATTTTAACCCTTTCTCTCACGTACTTTCTGAATGATTAATTGTAAAATGTTCCCGTAATTAACAAACAGAAAAAGACATGGAAATAAATTCGTGATCTTGATCACACAATGGTCCAAAAAGAAATATAACATAATGCAAATAAAACTTCGCTTGTGTCGAATATAATACCAATAGCTTGAATATTATCAGCTGGAATACTATCATTAGCTTTAGAGCAGAAGACAATAGTACGTACAAAAACATTGTCGAATACAGGCGTTACGACTTACAAGTCTGGGTACAGACAGTAATTACTTTTTTTATATATTTTGGACATTTTGTTGTAGAGGGTATCATAATAGAAAATAGGATGTAGAACACAAAAATGTGGCACACTACAAGTATTCCACCACATGAAAGCTTAGGACATAATATACACATCTGCAAGAAAACTAACACCAATATTCATTGCTAATTTTGGATTAAAACAAAGAACATATGAAGCTATCATGAACGATATTCCAAGGGTCACTTAATAACAATTTCTACCCTGTAACAAATAATTTTGTTATAAAATTTTATCGCCAATATTGCTATCACGTCATCATTCAACAGTCACCACAATCAATTTTAACTTTTAGTCTTGCTTATAGTTTTTTATAGTTTATTATTATTGTCATAGTTTCATTTCTTTTGATGGTACTGTTTATAACGCAATGTTTTTATTTAAAAGTGGTAAATTATTTTATAGCTATCACCCATTCATAAATCGCCCAAGGCTGTCTCCGCGTCGCGACAGTGCGACGGCAGCGGCGGGGCTGGCGGGGGTGGGGAGAGGTTGAAGGCCACACGCGGCGCAGGGGAGGGGGGCGCTGCTTGACGCAGAGCGCGAGTTTTTCTCCAAATGGAAGCATCACGCTCTCGTGGACACAGAAATGAAAACAGCAAAGGAATTTTCATATCGGGAGCGCAGCGGCCCCGAGTCCTTTCAGCGGCGCGCCCTTCTCGCGCGGGGTAGGGCGGGAAGACGCCCCGCGCCGTCGCGACGCCGCCGCCGCCGCCGGCGCCGCGACGCCACGTGCTCGTCATTTGCCTTCCGCTGAGCGGCGCATGAAAAGGGCGAACGGCATCGGAATTCCCGGGGGCTTCGGTTGGGAGCTCCGGCTCCTTTTGCTTCCTTGGGAACCACCAAGGTGTCTTCAAACGACGCCGCTTTGAAGCGAAGGGTTTTATAGAATAAAATACTATTATGAGCCATTTGGTGCGATTTGGGTGCGTTCACTAAATGTCTGCTCTAAAATTACGACGCTGACTTTTAATAAGTAGCAAACTAGATTTCGTTTTGAATAAACTCACAATTGTTAGAATAATATACTTTTGTGTAATTATAGAAAAAACAATCAATTACGCTAAATACTAGCAATATCCTACAAGTAGAAAGAACACAAAGTACCTCTTTGTTATCATCCGTCCTTTCAAAAAAGACATAAAAAACTAAGTTTTATAAACTCTAAATATGATATTTTATTCTGCCTAGTAAAGCACTACTACTGTTAACAGTGCTGCTCGTAAGTTGAAGGAACAAACTTTGCGGAGAAGAGTAGAATGAAGGAACCCTTGCCTTGTGCAGTGAACATCTATCTGAAAAGTATATGAGACACGTAAAAAATCTGTATTTTTTCTACCAGAAAACAAGAGATGAGAGGATGGAAAAATACAAGAGAAATCCATTCTCTACGCTAATCGTATTTCATGTCTCAGAAATTGGAACGCATTTCTCCAATGCAAATTGCATTCGGGTCGACTCTTTGTTGCTTCAAAAGTTGAGATCTTGTTACATCTCCATTTTGCGTATTCAAAATAAGCGATGCACTTCTTCCCATTTGGATTCTCGCCATGTTTTGTAAAATATGTGACTCTCCTACTTTTCTCGTTGAAATATCGTATTTTATACCGACAATGTCTCCGTAGAGATAACAAACTTAAAGGTTTACATAGGTTGTTTTGATACGAAGTACAAACTTACGTAACTCCATTCCGAGAACAATGTGCACCATAAAAAAATTCGCGAATTTTCTAGAGAGAGAAACACCGCTTAATCTGAACAAAACAAATGACTGTGCGAATTTTCACGCTACAAACATTTTGACGTGATCGCCCTTCAACCAAAGGAAGGCGTGAAAGCCGAAAGCCCCAACAAAACACGCCACGCGAACAAATATGATTTAGATGCGACCGCTATTTGCTCTCACCCCGTGTAGACACTCGCTAATCGCACCGACAGGCGGAGCGAGAATTCCAATCCGCACGCGATAACACTCGCCACGCCCTTGTAAAAAGGCTCACAACTGCGCCGCTAAAAAAAAGAAAAGCGTGGGGGGAGAGTCGAGAGGACGGTGCGCGGAGGGTGTAATTCGTCCGAGCAGGTGCGACACGTGGCTGACGCCGAGGGACGGGCGGGGTGCGGGGCGGGGTGCGGGGCGGGGCACCAGCCGCTAGCGCGCCTGAATAATGCAGTGTAATCTCGCTGCCGGAGCCGGCCCCGGGCGCCGCCGCCCTCGCTTATCTCGCGCGCTCGCTCGCGCCGCCCCCGCCCCCGCTTCGGCCTCGCCGCGCTCCCACAGGGCGGCTCCCCGCCCGCCATTCCGTGTCACTCCACGCGCCGCGAGCAGCCTGACAGCAGCTATTGCGAGCATTAGTGAAGCTCCCGACTGCCTACGCGGTTCCCCAGCCTCATGGTAATTTCAATCAGTATTCTTGTAAATCAGATTTCTACACTTTTCGGTATCAGGGTCTCGCAACATGTTTTGCCGCCGGGCCGGATGGCCGAGTTCGTTAAGACAGTAGTGTCGTACTGATCTCAGACCGCAGGATCGCGACTTCGAGTCTCACCTCGGGTATTAATGTGTTTGTGCTCGTCCTTTCACCCTCTATCGAAACCATATCATGTCATCTTCACAGTTACCATACCGTTTTATGCAATAGTAGTCGCTAATGACCTAGATATTCATGCGACCTTAAATAACAAATAGAAAATGCTTTGCTGTCGTGCAATGACCGTTTTTTCCACAGTGTAACAATACTTTCTATATGCTACGTAAGTAGTATGATGTCTACTCGGTTCATGAGCCCAATGGTAATTTTAATCAGAATTATTTTAAACAAGATTTCGAATTGCTGTCGAATAATCGCCGTTTTCCACAGCGTTACATAAATGTCTCTATACTATCTAACTATTATACTAGGAAGTAAAACAATATGGAACGAACGAAGAATACGATTTGTGCCTTGTGGGTGTGGTCCAATCGTGCTCCAAGTTGATAGAGAACGCGTGGAGACCACATGTTGAAGGGTGGAGTTGATGAAAATGTCTCCTAGACAAATGATTGGTAAGTTGATGGAGCAGTTGTCATTAAATTTTTAGAACTTGAGCCTGGAAGTTTTTCTAATGACATTGAGCTGTAGCAACTTTTGTTTTAAGTGTATCAACTGATTTACAAATGCTCATGAGAAACAGCGACATTGCTTCTGCACTGGTGTTCAATTTTCTCAAGTATTTTTGTATTGACTGAAATAAACGTAGTATAAATGGGGGCGTAGTGAGAAGAGGCAGATTCAGTTGATAAAGAATATTTTACGTTTCGTCATTATATTCCAGATTTTGTTCGGACACTTCCATGATTACCCTCCCTTTTTCTCTAACCATACCTTCTCGTACCGATCTAACCTTCACACAAACGAACACCTACGAGGCTCCATTCGTTTTCATAATCGAAAGATATATCAGAAGATCTAATTGCCAAGACACACTACCGCATATGGAAATATTTTGAAAATCTTAAAGACTGCAGTACCAATAGAAATTATTATTACAAGTTTATTATTCACTTCCTGTTGCGTGTTATTATAAATCTGATTGTTAATTTACTCATTTCATGATAACTTCGTCTTAACTGAACCATTATTTAATATGTATGATTTATTACTTACTTATTAGTTCCCGTATTTCAGCAATGAATTGTCACAGTTTACTCACCTGAAACAAAACATAGGTATGAAGCATTAAACACTACATTCAATAATGCATGCTCACAAAATGACAAGTCAATAACAATATTGCGTAAGAATAAATATCTAAAAAGTCAGTCCATGGTTTTCAAAATAAAAATATTTATCAATTGCAATGCATCTGGAATTCACTGAAAGAACATAATATGATTTGAATAAATTTCTGGAAGGAAAGTCTATGTTTCTTAAAATCACTCTAAGTAACTTAACTGTATTCACTTGGTAATAATTTTTAGCACGCCCAGAAATTAAAAATTATTTTTAATTTTAGTTTTTAGATCAATTCAAGGGTAAAAGAATCAACCAACATTATTTCATTTTCTATTGAAACGTACATATTAGTTTTCGCAAATAGTAATGTTATTTCATTTAATTCAGAGTTTAAAAAATGAGAAAATCGAGTTGAATTCAAATAAGCGAATAAAAAGCTACGCGGAAAGTATTAAGCTGCAACACAATTAGTAACAAATTTATGAAATGTAGAATTCGTGGAATGGCAAAATTGCTTCACAATCAAAACTACATTTCGTCATGCGACGTTTTTTTCGGGTGCATAATGAAATCCCAATTCGTAAAATGTACAATTATTCCCTGATATATTCCGAAGGTCATTTCACCTATCCCTAATACCTCTAATTCTCATACATACGCATGAACATTATAGCATATTCTATTAGCAAAATGCATTTTATCAAACAATTATATTCAAGCGTGATGTTTTTTAAAACTTTTTCGTTGTAGGTCATTCACTTCCGTATTCTCTGCTTTTGTTTTTGTAGTATCACGTTTCTCTCTTACAAGTAACGTGTTCTACTGCTTATTTTATTATTTTTTTCAAAAATTCAGTCTTTCTAGCGCAGCAAATTGTTGTTTGGGCGCGGATAGGGTTAATAGTTTTAACTTCCGAATATAATTCAATTACGGAATATTCTAAGGCAAACGCGCGACTTCATGAAATTAGTGTCAATAATCTGCAAATGCCAAAACACAGACGTGCTTAAAAATATGAATAATTTTCGCCCAAATGCATTGCATCAAGAGAAACGCTTAATTTGTATTTCTGATGCCTGATAATGTATAGAGGAAATTTCATGGAACCTCTGATCCAGCAAGACAGCTGCAATAATCTCTATCCCCAGAGCTGCGCATTTTAAACGGTCTACTGTAGCAGCCGGCTCAGCTTCAACCTCCTGCCCACCACACCAATTTTTGTAAGTCTCATTTTCATCTTCTCCCCTTCTGATCCCATGTTATTTCCCTGTATTGTTGTTTGGTCGGGCGGTCTCTCCCCGCGCCCCTCGTCCCGCCCCTCCCCCACCCTCACCCTCAACCCGCCCCTCCACGAGGTGCCCTTCGCCGCCTTGTAAATTAAAGCGCGCAACCGCAGACCCTGCCGCACGTCCCGCCCCCGCAGCTCTCAGCGGCGCTGGGCGCGCGTCTGCCTTGGAAGTCTCGCGGCGCTGCGGTGGAGTGGCCGAGGCGAGGCGAGGGCGAAGGTGGAGGCGGCGATGTAGGCGGAGGCGGAGGCGGTGGTGGAAGTGAAGGCGAGGCGAAGGCGAAGGCGAAAGGCGAGCGGAGGCGAAGGCGGAGGCGGAGGCGAAGCGGAAGCGGAGGCGAAGGCGGAAGCGGAGGCGAGGCGGAGGGGCAGGCGGAGGCGGAGGGCGGAAGGCGGAGGCGGAGGCGGAGGCGAAGGTGGAGGGAGGTGAAGGGGAGGCGAAGACGGAGGCGGAGGCGGAGGAGGAGAGGCTGGGGGTGGGCGCTCCGCGAAGATCAATTCGCTCGCTACGTGAGCAGTTTGTCGACAGTTGCGAGCAGTTCGTCGCAGGGCGGAGAGCTGCCTTGCGAGCAAACGCCGGCGCCTGGCGCTGGGCGGAGAGTCGGCGAAGAGAAGCAAAGGCAAAGGCTAGAACGGAATAAAATACGTAAGATGTACGGGAGAAGGCTGCATGAGGAGAAACGGGGTGCGGGGTGAAGGTTGAGTAGGGATGACGTGAATGGGGTTTTGGTGAGACCCGGTGAGGGACGGCGAGACGGTGGATAGGCAGGCGGATGAGGTGTGAGAAATGAGACGGGATAAGGCGGGACGGGATGAGGCGTGAGAAAATGAGACGGGATAAGGCGGGACCGGGATGAGGCGTGAGGAAATGAGACGGATGGGTGAGACAGGGGATGTTACGGGACTAAAAGGTGGATTGGATAGATGGGATGGAGTGAGACAAAACGATATAAAACGTATGAAACAGAATGAGTCGAAACGGGGAGGGCAGCATCAGGACACAACGAACCGGAACATATCATTTGGAAAGGGGCGGACAGAACGAAGCGGTTAGCTGACTTGACCGTTAGAACGGAGAAGTGCGAGCGAGAATTCAATGGTAAGTTCGGGGCATAGCTAGGCGTAAGCTGGCAATTCGGAGACCAATAGAGCGGGCTGACGATAAGAAGTGGGAAGGTTGGCGAGAGATGGCTAGGAACGCGAGGCGAAGGGGGGGGGGTGGCGTAATGAGGTGGCACAAGAAAAAAGGAGAGGCGGAGCGCCGCGAGCAGATTTCGCTCAGTTTCCTAAAAACCACTGAACTCTTCTCAAGAAGTTCTGAAGCAACGCGGGAGCATTTCAAAAGTAGCAGAGGCGCGTAACACACCTATTAGCTAGTGCGATGAGTTCAAGCTACTCTAGAGAAACAAATTTTTTTCTACTTCAAGAGCGCTCAGTTTTGTTCTAAACTTTTATTATTTATTACATTATGAGCTTCAGTGAATTTGAAAGGGTTTAAGTAAACCAATAATGCGCAGAACATTGAACGCAGTAATTAATAAAAATGTTATTTTCTTTGACAAAATAAATTATTTATATTGCCTCTCCATTTTATTCTTTTTTTGTTAAATTTAAAAATAAATGTAATAAGCGTTAGGTTTCGGTAATAATATTCTCTTTCTGATACCGTCATCTTTTTCATTTTCATTTTATTCTTTCATTTCATTCTCTCGTGTAGTACAATAAAGTATATAATAATACTAAGTCAAAAAGAGAACAGACTTAAGATACCAATACTTGAACAAATTTCCTATCATAAATATGTATTAGGTAATAATCTTGTAAATACCATGAATCTAATAGAAAACTATTTTCTTATCAAAAATGTAATGTTACAATATTTTTGATTTATTGTACCCATTTCTTGAAAACAAATCAGGCATCATGCCTGTTAGCCATTTTAAAATTCTCAACTTTTTCGTCGGCAATTGTTCATTGACAAGGGCTATGCCAAAAAAAGGCGTATAAAAAGTCAACCAGCTATTTCAGGACATGGCAACTGGCTCCGTGGGCGCAGCGTGCGGCGGACTGACGGGCGGTGGTGGGGAGGGGGAGGGGAAGGGGAGGGGAGGGGGTGCGTTGCGGGTGCAGCCGCCCTCCGGAAGAGCGCGGCGCGACCGGCTGTTTGTTTCGTGGCGTGTCAATGCGCTGTCACTTGCGCGTCGTCGTCCGAGCCCTGCCCTGCCCTGCCCTGCCCGCGGCCGCCCGCTCACTCGCCGCTGCCGCTGACTGATGCGCGCAATTTGTTCGACGCGTGGACAAAGCGCGTTCGTTAAGTTTGCCCACAGCGCTGTGTTCGGCGACAGCCGCCCCGGAGCGGAGGCAGGGGGCGGGGAAGGACGCTTGTGGGCACGGCTCGGATGTCCGGGGCCAACCCGGGGCAGCTCACGCGCGGCTCGAATCGAGAGCGAAAGCAGCGGCCTAATCACTCCTTTCAAATGACCGACGTGTGGAAAGAAAGGCCTTGTTTTGGTTTCAGATATCTCACGGATTATATGTAGCTACCGTTTGCCACCACGATGTGGCTTACGGTTGCATATTGAGGAAGAACAACAATTAAGATTCTTGATTAATTTACTATGCAAATGCTGCATAGTACTATGCATACTATGCATAACTATGACTATTAACATAACCATTGTAAACAACATAACACATTAAAACGTATGTATCAAATATTTTTGTGTAAAATACACGTCGTATAAAATACACTTGTGTAAAATACACTTGTTGTAAAATACACTAGTATAAAATTACACTAGTATAAATACACTAGTATAAAATATACTAGTATAAAATTACTAGTATAAAATATACTAGTATAAAATATACTTATAAAAAGCATATAAAATTTAAATAACTTAAAAAAAATTAATCTAGAAAAATTTTGTGAATTTCAGTGTGCCTTTATTAAGAGGAAGTTCATGGGCTACGTATGCGTGCAGTTTCAGTATCTATCCAGAAAAATTATGAGAGTAAAGTTACGCGAATGATTTGTTGGCTATTCCGTGGATGTTCAACATTTGACTGCAATAAATACGCGTATGTAGCAAAATTTGAAGCATCGTTTTCCAAACTTATTATATGCAACAGTGATTGTGTTATCGACAATAAGCCACGTTATTATATTTCCACGATTTTTTCAGTACGTAATAAAAGGAATTTTATCTGAAATTAAATATTTTTAAACGCTCGCCGGTCCGTCAGATGAGATAATAAAATAGAGCCCCCGCTGCGTTGCATTACCAAGTACAGAATTGAACGTAAATTTGACATAAGAGCCGCTGATGAGCTTAAACATCGCTGTATCACAATTGTGCAAAAACGCGAAAGTGCGCGGCACGATTTTGGACCGGTCAGTCTGGGCCACCGGAGCCAACGCGCGGCCCGACGGGCCGTCCAGCGCTGTTAAACTCGCGTTACATCGGCGCGTAACGCAATGCGTTTCCTATAGTTGGCGGCCCCGAGCGGTTTGCTTTGCTTTCGGAAGGCCCCCCCCTCCCTCCACCAACCCCTCGCGCAGATGGGCGGTGCGCAGCCGGGCGCGCAGCGTGCGGCGCCCGCCCCTGCGCATGTCTCTGCGCGCGCTCCGGATTCATTAGCACGGGCTTCGTCTCTCCAATGCCGTCTGTCTGGCCGTTTTTTCGTTCGTTCGTTCGTCAGTCCGTTCGTCCGCCTGTTTTGTTGCGTTCCGTTGCGTTGCGTTCCAAAGCCTCCCAGGAATGTGGGATCTCGTACTACGCCAGGCGAATAACGTGAAATAAAAAAAAATCGAGTTAACGTTTTACGTAAATTGAAACCTGAATTGGTGGATTGAAGGATTTTGAAACAAATGTGATCCTTTTTTGCTGCGCTGAGTTTTCTGTGCAATTTCTAGGATTTGCAACTATTTTAAATGCGCCATTTCCTTTCTGACTTCTCTGACGCAACTTAATTGCAGGTTTAAAGTAATATACATTTAATACTTTAATTCTCTATTTTCTTTACTTACTTTTACAGTTACAAACGATAAGGTATGAGAAGTCATGTTATTATTTTCACCAGTGATTTTAAATTATATTTCGAGTAACTGAACAGAACATGAGATGAAAAATATCTTAAATGTTTACATTAATTGGATTGATTGATTTATTCGCGAATAATGTTTCCAGGCTCGTCAATTAATACTGTCGTTAGTCCCAATAGTGAAGTGAAGTTTCTCATTCGTAAAGATGGTGTACCTTACTGCTAGAAAAGTAAAAAATATTCACATTAAAATTCGAGAGATAAATAAAATAAGAAATTAATATACGAATAAGAGAAAGAACAATACAGGTGCACAGAAAGACAACTGCAACGAGAAATGCTCAGAAGGAAACTACGACAAAGTGCAGGAGGCCAAATGAGAGGTGTGGCTAGACGTATCGGTAGTCGAAGAATGCAATATTTCCAAGTGAGGATTGGTGCGATAACATCGTCTAGATATTGACGTTTTTCCCAGTTATAGTTTAGTTTCGCAGCAAGTTAACTCAATGAATCGTAAGAGTATAATTATTAACAGAAAAATGGAAGAGATGGTTTGAAGTGGAGGATTAATACAAGAATAAAAGAGCGAAGAACTTGCCGAAAACCGAAGAGAACAAGAAGGAAACCGCGAATCGCCGCGACAGGCGGAGGCCCATAGGTGAGGCGAAGTGCAGGCGGGCGCGGACTGGGACCGAGGGGGCGTGGCTAGACGTATGGCTCGCCGAGGAATCGGCCACGGCCACGTCTGGTGTGGAGGGGGGCGCGGGTGCGGGGCGAGGGCGACGTCGTCTGGCAAAGGCGCGAAAGAAGCGCTCGCGGGGGAAATCCAGCGCGGAGACAGCGCAGGTGCTGCGCCTCCCCAAGCGCACCCCCACCCCACCCCACCCCAGCTCCCGATCGCGTTTCCTTCTACAACCGAAACTCTTCTCAAAAGCATTTCAACGATACTGATACAACATCACCGATGAACAACCGGCAAAGGCAACTGATATCACTGCAGTGCCTCTGATCACTACTTTCTAGAGTGCGAGACCCGATGGTGGCAGGAGATTTGACTCTAGCTAGATAGCTGCGTCGAATACAGTCGCTGATTGAAGGAGAATTCTAACAGGGGGGGGGGCACTGATCCGTAGTTTTCAGTAGTTTCTCCGATTAATACCAGATAAATTCCGGAGCAGTACCCTATGAAACGACGGACCGCGCGCAATCTTTCCTTTCTATTTTTGTACTATCCCCACGTCCTACATTACTACACGTGCCGGGAGACCGGTCCGTAGCTTGTCCCGGCTAGGGCGATGCGCGGCTGGTGGGAGATTCCTGATTGAGGTAAACACTGACTGATAGGTCGGCGCAAGATCTCGCCATGTAGCAGAGGAAGATCACAGCCATCGCCCTCCCACCCTACCCTTGCGATGAAAACATGTAATACACTTACGATCGACCGAAAGCATCAATCAATCAAACTGCACAATAAATCGAAGTTTAACACCGTGTATGTGTGAAATGGCTCTTAATAGTTATTAGCACAGTAATTTTCGGTTTAGAGAACATTTCTTAGAGATAGAAACTATTTTGTGAACCTCACGTCTCCTCTGCTTAGCAGGGGGACGAAGGCTACTCGTGAGCTCGTCGCCAGTGTGCACGAACCTTCCACTCCTCCGACGGTTCAGATCGGCCCAACCTGCCCTGACGACCTCCTTCACCCCTAGTCGGATCAGATCGGCTCAAACTGGCTCTGACAACCCCTCTTCACCCCTCGTCAGTTCACATAGGTCCAAACTAGCCCTGTCGATCTCCCTTCACCCATAGTCGCTTCAAATCGACCCGAAGTGGCCCTCCGACCTCTCTTCACCCCTAGTCAGTTCCGACCGACCCAAGTTACCCACTGCCGACCTCCCTTCACTTCCCGAGGGTCGCCAATGCGCCTGATGGCCGCTGCCAAGTCTCTTTTCCGGGGAGTAGTTCTCGGCGAGTCAGGGCTACGTCACTCGTCTATGCAAGCAATACCTCCCCAATAAACTTGTGTTTGCCATGACCGTGATCATCTTTGATCTTATTGGTCCCTAACACCCGTTTTAGGCCTTTAAGAGAATAGAGTACGGCCCAGCGAGCACCTTCCGCCCTTACCATACTTCCACTCCTCCGCACGTGGTGCCTGACCCTTCTCCCACGACAACGCATGCTCCCGAAGAAAGCGGCATCCACAAGAGTATTAGTTCTTCTGCTTTCAAAACTCCGGATTTGACAAATTCAAGCAGCATTCAACTTGCTCATGCATTGTTCGTCTTAACGGATTGCCAAACATATTACTTACATTATTTAATAGTATCATTAGTTTACAGAATAATTAACTTTATAATATCAACTGAAAACTTTTGATTTTACGAACGGAGACATAACCAATATTCAGCATATATTGTACGTCCGTTGTCGTTCGCCTCCTAGGCTTTAACGTCCAACCACTTACTGTTATTATCAGTTATGTCGCTAGTCAAATGGCAAGGACATTGGTTTTCCATGCATCACATACAGCTGATGTATAGCAAATAGTCGCGAGGGTGCCTCGTTCTATCACTTACGATATTGGACTATCCCGCAAAGCGCAAGTTTCCAGCCAAGAGATTCACCGCTTGCCGAAGCGCGATCTCGCCGCGTTCCCGGAAAGCCGCCTCCGCCTGCTCCGCGGCCGCAGGTGCCTTGGCCGGAAGCGCATTGGCTGCCTCAGCGCCCCGGGGATTCAAATTGAGTGCCAGCCGCGTCTTTCCCTCGCCTCACCTCCCATCGCTTCCCGCTCCGCCCCACTTGGATCTGCTCCGTCCTGCCCCGCCCCACCCCAACCCGCTCCAGTCCGCCCCGCTCCACCCTGTCCAGCACCACCCCACCCCTTGTTCCACTCCATACCGTCCTTCTTACCTCCCTTCCCCCTTTCTCGCTCACTCCCGCTCTCTCGCCTTGCATCTTTCTGCCTCAACCCGCCCGCGGCCTTGCACCACCCGCCTCTTCCACGTCTCACAGCGCCATGTGAGCCTCTGCCCTCTGCCCCTTAGCATGCAGTATAGCTGCGTGGGTGGGCACGCTCAATGACTTACGATAGGCATACAGCAAGTAGGTAGATAGGAAAGTGAGTAGATGAGTAGGCGGGCAAGATAGCGTAGATAAATAATTTCGTTGGCGGGCGAGGAAGCGAGTCGGCGGGTGACTACACCAGTGAACGAGTGGGCGGATGAGTTAGCGGGCGAGCAAGCAAGTGGGCGTGCGTTCGAATGGGGGTCGGGCGGGTGCCGTGACAGCTCGTGAGTTACTGTGCGCATCGGGAAGCACTAAAAGGCGTAAATTGTTTACCGGTGCATTAAAGCACCCAGCTTACTTTACATTACGCACGAGCCCTGACACAAAAGGGCAGCGCCGGGTGATAATGGCAGGCCGGGGCGGAAACTAGGTGGAAGCCTGCCGCCCTCGAGCGGCGATCTGCCGCAGAAATTTATGCGAAGCAGGTTACAAAAGCGATATATTTCCGAAAATCGAGACAAGCCATAAATATAGAGCGATGGCACAAATAAAAGAGAGTGGCGGCCGACCGGAAACTTCATCCGGAGAAAATGACCTCTCGGGGCGGAAACCTCGACCCTGTGTGTAATATATCGACACTCGAGCGAAGGCTCGCGACCGGCAGGCCTGAGGCGAGAGGGGGCGTGCGATGAAAAAGGAGCTGAAGCACGAGAGAGCTGCTAGAACAAGCGAACGTGGGACGGCGACATGTTGGCGTACCAATTCTATGTTAGAGAATGTGGCATAAAGAAAATTACTTCACAGAATATAAGAAGAATGTATGAAACTATATTGGGATGAAACAGTAAATATCACATTACGGAGAAGCAAAAGTACGATGATATTACAGATCAGCGTATTAAACATTGTAAACTTATTAAAATATTTTCAAATGAAAATTATTATTTATTTATATATTCTGATAATTAACTAATACATAAAAACTTATGTTTGCTCCTATTTTATGCGCTGCCGTACAGTTATTCCGGTCTCAATAAAATTTAACTAACGTATTGCCTAGTACAGAGCACTGAAACAGTTGGAATGTGCATATGTCTGCCGCACATAGACGCAACATAGGGACGCTTTGATTATTTTATGGGTTTATGCTGACTCAAGCGCCCCTGGACCAAAGTTCTACGCAACCCGCTGCACCCTTAAGTATTAAGCGCGTCTTTGTTGCATATTCTGCCCCTGCAGTTGTAAAATATAGACTGGAGCGTTATCTGGGACAAGTAAATCAAATTTCTCCAAGACAGTGGCATACCAAATGCATTAAAACTTTCTTCAAGTTTGGTAACAATAATTTCATTCTAAACCAGAACATAGAAGAAACCCATACTTGCGAGAAAGTTATTCATCTAATAAAAATTTTCAGACAGTGGCGTAAAATGTGATTAACAATTACGTGACCATTTGTACGTGAAGTGTAATACATCGCAGCAGCGAAGCATTGCCGGATCCAATAGCACATTATTATATAATAACAGGTGGAAACACCTAATGACAAAAAATAATTAAATAATGAAAACAATCACTAACTAAAATACAAAGAGAAAAGCAAAATAAATTTCCCTTATGGGAATCTAAATATAAATTACAGTATAAAGAAAGGCAGTTTCACGTAGCCACGTGTCTGCGATAGGGAAAGCGTATTGAACTGCCCCGTTTGCAACCTAAAAGCCACAGCGAGATTGTCGCAGTCTGCAGCAAACGGGCAGACGAGAGCCGTCGAGAGTTCATGAGCGGGCGTCCTTGACTCCCTCGGCCGCGCCGCCCCGACTCGCCGATCCGCTGCGCCATATTTCAGCCGCAAACACGCGCGGGGAGCAATAAGTCGCCCGAAGGGTCGCGGCGCCGCCTGGATATGAGACACGCGCGGCATGCGCCGGGCGGGGGCGACCGGCCGATATGAGCGCGCGTCAGCCCCGCCCCTCCCTCGCCCTCGCCCTCGCCCTCGCCCTCGCCCTCGCCCTCGCCCTCGCCTCCGTGTTACTTTCGCACTCGCCGTTACACTAACCTTCACCATCGTTTTAGCTATTGCCTTACCCATTCCCTCGCCATCGCTATTGCCCTCACCTTTCCTATTGCATTCGCCATCGCTATTGCATTCGCCCTCGCTATTGCATTCGCCATCGCTATTGCAGTCGCCACCGCTATTGCAGTCGCCATCGCTATTGCATTCGCTATTGCTATTGCATTCGCCATCGCTACTGCATTCCCCTTTGCTATTGCAGTCGCCATCGCTATTGCAGTCGCCATCGCTATTGCAGTCGCCATCGCTAATGCATTCGCCATCGAAATTGCATTCGCTATCGCTATTGCAGTCGCCATCGCTATTGCAGTCGCCATTGCTATTGCAGTCGCCATCGCTATTGCATTCGCCATGGCTACTGCATTCGCCATCGCTATGGCATTCGTCATCGCTATTGCAGTCGCCATCGCTATTGCATTCGCCATCGCTATTGCATTCGCCATCGCTATTGCATTCGCCATCGAAATTGCATTCGCTATCGCTATTGCATTCGCCTTTGCTATTGCATTCGCCATTTCCTTCGCCTTCACAATTGCTCTCGTCTACACTTTCGTTCATCATCGTCGTTGCTCCCGCCTTCTCCTGTTTCTTCGTGCTTGCTGTTGCCGTATCCTGGCCCTCTCACTCGGCCTTGCCTTCGCCCATATGGTCTTTCCGAACCTAGAGTTTACCCTCGCTCTCTCTTTCTTCATTTTGCCCTCTCTCTCGTTCCCTTGCGAGTCGCTACAACCTACTTACTCGACCGTGGCCTGCGCCCCTCCCGGCTATCTCGCCCCTTTGGCAATCAGCCTTCCGGTAGACTGCCAGACAGCTCTGTATGAGCGCTCTGCAAAGGTCTCGCGGCGAAGAGATCGCTAGGGGAAATTTTAAGTTAGACTGAAACAGGGACTCTCAATCCCCTAAATCACACACTACTTTCGAAATACCATTTTATTTCTCACTTCTTTATACTTTATGTCTTAAATGCATATCTTACTTTACTCTCAAATATTATGATAAACCTATTCTGGATCTCGTGAGGTTAAAAATTGATTATACAACTTTAACTATTTCCTTTAACATGAAAATATCAGAAGTACAGAATTATTCGTACATATAGAGATTATATGTTCGATTTTTAAAATTTCATTAGAAACCATACTTATAAATAATTTACTAAACATTTTTCAACATAATTCTAAATGAACAAATTTCGTCGCTATCACTTCTTCCGGAGTTGGCTGCCTCCCACGCACTACATTAATTCATTTAGTCGCCTTTTTAGTCACTTGGGCTTTTCTACCTTTTCCCATTGACCATCAATTCGTATAAAATCCCCTTCTCTGCATTGTCAGCTTACCTTTAAAAACCAGGACAAAACGTCTGATTTATGCTGTATTTTCATAATTGATCTCGTAACTACATGTTAATTTGCTCATCTGCAATAATTCTAATTAAAGTATTTTTATTCCATTCATAAAGAAGTAGAAGAATATACGTAAATTTGAAAACTATTTTAACGATAACGATAACGCGAAATACTTCCTTAACGAAAAGATAAAACATATATCGCATTTCCAATAGACTTTTTCAAGTGTTATTTTATTAATTTTTTAAAAATTTGCAGCACGAACGGATGCTTAGCGCAAGAAAGTTCAAAACTATTTTCTCTGTTGCCATATCAAATAAGAATTTGGGGTATTTCTAGAAATTCTTACAGTATGATTATTTTTTAAAAAAACTACATAGTTACACCATTGAAAAGGGAGAAAACAAAAACCTCACTGGGGTATGGAAATAATGTATGTACTTAGCACGACAGCCGGTGAACGGGTTCAGGCCTACCGGCGACGACCTTGCCTCGCACTTATGGGTTAAGGGGAACGCGTGGTTACCACATAGATATTCCCACGCGGTATTTCGGTTTTCTCAACCTGGGAAGTGAATTTTTTCGTCGTCACACAGCAACATAGACTGGGACATTGCAACGAAAACGCACACTACAATCTTGCCTCACCGGGAATCGAACCCGGAGTCGCGTAGTGGAAAGCGAGCATGCCGACCAAGAGCTAGCCACGAGGCCTTGTAAAGAATAGCGGACTTAATAAGCAAAAAACATTTCGTCGTGATTATTGCTCGTGTTCACGCGATATCGGTAGTAATTAAGAACAATTCATTATGGCTTGCGCCAAGAAACCACCATTCCACTAACTAGATCGCATTTTAAATCGTTATTTAAACAAATTATCAACAGGTTTCACAATGATACTCTTAAATCATATAATTTAAATCTTAAATAACTTAAGTTGCTAAGGTCCTGCTGAGTCAAAGTGGACCCAAATTAGGCTAATACCGCCTAATTTCTAAATGCACAAGTAGAACCGCCGGATAGAGCTGTCGTTGAGGACGCCTGCCACTTCCACCGATAGGGTGCGGTTGATAAACAGCAACTAGTGCAGTGCGGACCAGAGATCTGTGTGAAACCATTTCAATTACATTGGCGGTCGCAGCATTTTATTCTCTACTGTAGTTCTGTTGAAATGAACCTGCATTTTTTCTGATAGCTTATTGAAAGATACATTTTTAAGGAACATCAATGTTACTTCACCTTTTCTTTCTGCTCTAAAAAATTAGCCTTGCTCACCCACGACATGGCATGCGCTGATTAGCATTCTCAAATTTGGCCACACATGGACGTCCAAAAATTCCAACATTTTTTTGACTCCCATATTTCTCCCATTCTTCTGTGAAGAATCTCATCAAACATTTTGTCAAAAAAACAATTAATTTTAAATATGACTAGGATTGGAAGTACCAAATGTACATTTTCAATCACTGTTAAATCAATAAAAAATTGCTGTATTGATCGTATTCAACAGAAAATGTTCTTAAGCTCTATGAAGAAATATATTATCACTCCTCTGTAAAAATAGAACAAAAACACAAAATTGACTGTGAAACAACGCCTCTCCTAATACATCACTAGCAATATGTAATCCTCTTATAATATTCTTTCGTTTCGCAATTTTCCAGTACCACCCGTTCATTTAATGAAGCATCACAGCGAAGGGCCCAGTATCTCCGAAGGGAGACTTGAAAGGGCGAAAGGTCATGGTAAGGCTACCTACGTTGCTGAGAGGAAGCAGTGCAGGGCGAGCGGGCGGCCGCGCTCCCCTCTTTCGATTCCGCCCCAACCTTCCGCCATGCAAAGGTCGCGAGTTCAATCCCCATGGGCGGTGCGGGCGAAGGGCGATGAAAGAGGCGGGGCGTTGGGCACCTTGGGAAATTAGACAGGGGGTCAGCGGCCCCCGAGGGGGGAGACGGGTGCAGGTGACGGCGGCGTCAGTGTACATTGGGGAAGAATAGGAAGAAGTTTGAGTGCGTTAAGTTGTAACTTCACGGCTGTTATTGTTGTGACATTTTTTCCCATAGATTTGACTTCATTCTCAGCTCATGTGACAAAATAACATAAACATTTATGCACATAATCGGTTTTACTTTTCACTAGAACTGACGAGATAATTTAGTACAGTAATCTCTTCGTATCTGTAAAATCTGTATTAGACGGAATTGTCCACATCGAAAAAAAATCACTGACAATGAAGAATTTTGCATTATATTTGCAAGAATATAATATAATGCATATGTAAATCTGGAGAAATCTATAAACATTTGGTTTTCAGAGCCCTACAGGACGTAATATCGAAGTAACTATATCTGTTAAAGTCAATTTCTGTATAAAACTTTATTATTCTCCTATAAGATGAACTCAAAGATTATTATCTTTGAGAAGAACACAAATATAGCTCATTCTATTAAACCAAGTATTAATTTCATATATTAGCTAATACTTGATATTTAATATATGAATGCTCCATCAAAGGAACTTCCGTCTCCCGTCTGAAAAAATAACTTATGGAATGTCTCCGATTATCGATACTCGCGGTTAACGGCAACTACATAGCCAAGGAAAATTCCTTTAATGCATAGTTTACACAATGTTCCCTCGTGGTAAAATATGTGGCTGATTCCCTGCAAGAACATGATAAAGTTGTGTAACCATTTCACCAACAAGGGCAAAACATAACACCTTCGTGAGAGACACGTGCAAGAAACTTGTCTGCACAGCAAAGCCGTAGAGAATAATATCGAATAAAGTTTACCTCGCTACTTCTTACACAGTGCAAGACCTACCATCGAAACTGTGAAAAGCGTATTCTTGCACGTACGTCTAGAAGGCAGCTAATCACAATTCCGACGCCTTCGAGCCACGGCGAGAGCAGAGAGCTAATTACGAACGAGACCTCGAGGCCGTTCGCGCCCCACTCCACGACCTCTCGAACACCCTCTTCCTCATTGGCGCCGTCTGAGAGGATGGCGTGCCGCCTGCGCTCTGTCGGCAATCGCGGAAACTTCTCGCGCGCGAGGAACGAATCTCCCGACGGCTGGCGAGACGCGACGCTAGAGACGGGGAGTCGTTCACTTCGTCGCGCGAGAGGCTTCTCAAGTTCGACTCCCCCACCCCACCCCCCGCCGCCTGTCCCCTTCGTTCCCGGTTCTCGCCCTTCCCCTCCTTTCGACGCTTAATTGAAAGCTTCGTGATTTTTTGTTTGGGAAATCTCTTCGTGAAGTTGGCGGCGCGCGATGTTCGCTGGAGTGTTTTTGAGCCGCGGACGGACGCAACCGCCCACCCGTCTTCCACCGCCGCCACGGCCCAACTGGGATTAAACTGTCATTTCGGAGGCAGCGAGGCGGCTGGCGCCCGCACCGCCGCTGCCGCCGCCGCCGCCACTCGTGTCTTCACAGCCGCCTCCGCGAGCGCCTGCAACGAGAGCTGACGCTTCTCGGAAAAGGGGTTGGCTATATGTCCGGGCTCGTCTAGGTTACAAGCGCTAGAGATGTTGCACAAAATTAAAGTTATTGTCGAAATGACTCTTCCTTCAGAGACATATGTCTATCCAAACATTTTTGTCTTTAGGTTTTGAAGAATGAAATTAAGTGAATAATTTTAAAATATTATTTCCTATTAGAACTATTACAAATATTTTCTGTCAAAATTAGTGGAGATTTTCGTTTCAGTTGCAATTATTAATGAAGAGACGCGTCTCATGGAGAATTAGAGGACAACATTTCACATGAATGGGAGAGTTCATTTTAGGATTCTTCCTTAGGATATGACGATCCAACCATTGATTTTTCGATACGTAAATATTAGCAATTAGCGGAACCCGACAGACGTTGTTCTGTCCTTTATCTCTTTTTTTCTCCTTCCCTCTTCGTCTTACTCTCTACGTCTCTCTACGTGTCTCCCTCTCTCTTCATATCACCCTCTTTCTTCATGACTCCCTTTCGTTCTCGCTCTGTCTCTCTCTATCTATCTGAGTCCCTCTCACACATATTTAGTTGTAGATTCAGCATGTCTCTGAAAAGGTAAGGTAATATCAAGAAGCGCTGGGCCAGCACAAATGTAAGGGAGTATTCAAAAAGATCTCATCCAGTAGATTACGGTGTTAAATATGTTTCTTTGGGGCTGTTGTTCTCAAAATTTTAGTTTAGGGCCCTAAAACGCTTCATTTAGGAGTTATTTATAGTGTCCAAAAACCATACAGCGTGTTGCAGATTGTATTTGACATTAATATTTAGTTTTGTTCATTGTTCTATTTTTCCATAATTTTTTTCAAAAGTGGTACAGCCGTTCTTGAGTTATAAATTGTGTAACTAGATGTCAAGTTTTTTACGGGCATATATTGATTGACTTATGACTAACTTGAAACCACCGGTGATCTATCTTTGGAAGTACACGTTCTTCTCCTCGTTTTCATTGTTCGTTAAAAATACATGTTTTAAATAATAAATTACACAAAAGATAACCTAAAACATTTTCACAGACAATTTGAATAGAAATATGCTAATCACAGTAGAGAAAATATATTCCATTCTCTACGAGCATATAATTATGAACATAAGAAGTTAGCTTTATATCACGAAGCATGATTTCGTCTCCTCCATTTCATTATTCATAAAACGAACTGACCCGATTGGCAGTGTACTCGAGCTTACTTTGTGTTTACTACTTGTTCCTGTTCAAATATCGCCGAGAACTGATTTGGTTAGATGCCAACCTGCTGAAATTTCTGGCGCGAGGTTCCTGCCAACTTGCAAGCACAAACACAGGCAGCGCCAAGCTCGTAATTTTCTTTGCCAACCAGGACGGAAATGTATGTACGCATACCGTCCAATAGAGCCAGTGCTTGAACAAACATCCCCTGCTTACTTATGATTAAAGACTGCAGAATGCACGGCGAAAAAATATCTACATTCATAAACTGATTTTTGATAACAATGGAACAAAATTCTAAGAAAGTTACTATGTTATCCCTAAATCCACCAATAAACCTTCAAAGGAACTAAATGAGATAACATACTAATATATAATATTTCTTTACATAACCATTAACAGAATAATCTTCTTTATGAGCATGTAATCATGAATATATCCCGTTAGCTCGATCCCACTGGTTTGATTGCTTGGGAGGCATGATCCCAGTTCATTCTTCTTACTCGAGCTTACTTTGTGTTTATTATGTGTTCCTGTTGAAATATCGCAGGGAAGTTATTTATACTGTAATATATTATAACATTAGTATATTCCATGCTGTCGAAACAGGAAGTATTATTCATTCACAAATGACATGATGAGAAATAAGAGCCTAACCCGGTAGATTATTTGCCATTGAAAGTAGATTTTATTACATCGAAGCGAATATTTTGTCAACCATTCTTGTAAAAAATGCTCATTTCTTTCTATATTCAGTATTCAACTTCTTTATAGATTAGGGAAGGAATCCCAGAATTGTAAAAATACATGTTTAAAATAATTCATTACACAAAAGATAAACTAAAACATTTTCATAGTCAATTTGAACAGGAATATGCTAATCACAGCTGACCAAATACATTCCATTCTCTACGGGCATATAATCATGAATATGAGATGTTAGCTTGATACCTCGAGGCATGATTTCGACGTAAAATACGACTGATTTCGATTGTTTTTGACGTAAAGTAAATTAAAAAATAAAATAAGAGATTAATAAGTATTTACGCCATGGTGGTCAAGTCCTAATAAGCAATTCATTTTATCAGAGAAAAATTGAAACGGCATTATGCAAGTTAATTGCATTGCAAATATACATTTTATTTAATTAACATAATAGTAAATGTTATTTGCAATACAAATTATAGTAATGAAATTACGTACACTTTTTTTGACGGTTGACACCCAACTTTTAATTCATTTTAATGCTTCCTTTGTAGCTGACATTTCTGGTCAAATAATGTTAAGCAATTTCGTACAGTGTTGTTTATGTATTGTATTATGGCTAGATTATGAGACGATCTTTTTATGGAGTAGAGGGAACGAGTAGAGGTAAGAGCGACTTACTATTTCGTTAACAATGCAGAAAAATCATACTCGCAATTCGTTTACCGATGCAAATAAATTTTCTATAACTTGGAAACGGATATGTCTTTTTTTCAAATATTGCTAATCTTGCGATTTTTTAAAAATTTATTTTTACTTATTTATTTTAAAATTTTACTCATATTTCAAGTATTTATAGTTAAAATGACGGAAAGGGATTCTGGAACTCAAGAAAACGAATGCAGATAATCTTCTCCCCCTTACGTCACATAGTTTTTACTGTTTATTGTCTAAATAAATCTAAAACTTTATGATCAGGGCACCTAGAAAAATTAAAAAATAATGGAGTTAGCTTACAAAGAAAAATATTATATTTTCTAAAATCATTAAAGTTTGATAAATAACAAACGTAAGAAACGTCGGCATGATTTTCTATAGTATGGGAGAATAAAATGGAAGCCGATACTACGGGCTACGGGGGGGGGGGTCACTGGTATTTCGGCATATTGCTGGGACGGGCGCGCTTTGTCCGGATATCGCTGCAATACATAAACATGAGAGCTTTACATCACAAAATCAATTACGCAGAGATTAGAAACGTCAATGCAGTGACCAGATACAGTAAACCTTCAGTCATGTAAGTGACGCGGGCCATGCTTTATATGCAAATATAACAAATCACTGTGACGCACGAGAAAAAATTCAATCACGAACCATGAATATTGAGTTTTTTTTATAAAATAAAGTTATCGCTGTGAAACGTAGTTCTCAAATACACGAACTGCTCGCATAGTTAATCACAGGTAGAACGTTCTTTATATTTTCAATAAATTTAAAATTAAAACTTATATTATTTTACGTTCTTGAAGTGTTTCCTTCATTACATTATTGGTGTGAAAATCCCTCAAGTTTTGCTGCCTCCAAAATGAGAATGTTAAAGAATTTTAAAAGAAACCATTTTACAAAACGTTTTGCTGTAATAAAACAGTATCTAAAGAACGTGACTGAACCATTTTATTCCATAGAGGAAATCACTTCGTATATTGTATTTTATCTTACAACTAATATATTAAACTAAAATAGCACTTCCTAGAACAATGGTACTAAAACTACACACAAATTTCTGCTAAAAATATGTTAAATAACATATACATTGACCTTCAGAAGGAATTATAAATATATATTTCATAGCCTGCAATATTAAGAACTCAAGAAACCAAATTAACATGCTTAAAGTTTTTGCTGACAATTGGAACCCAGTAATCACTCGCTAAGGATGATGGATGAAGAAACAAGCATTATTAAAATGTTTTCGTAGGCTTCCGAAGGCCGAAGAATTGAATACTTGGCTGCCCTGGATGAGCCACGTCTCAGGCAAGTGAGCTGACGTTTCAGCTACCGAGTTGTAGCCTTCTTTCGAGCTATACTGCGGAAGAAGTAGCAATTCTGCAATAGCAATTCTGCTGATTGCTGCTGCATGGTTAAAAGGCTTTATAGGAATTCTATTAATAATAAATATGTGGAACTATCGTTTAGACGAAATCAGTGTACATTCGTATTTTCCGAGTTGTGCCGTTATTGCAGCCCAAACTGCGTTATACGAAATACGTTTTACATGTATACCACGTTGTACTAAAATACCAAAATACTTACTACGTTATGATTGTATACGCTTAGAACCACCTGTTGTGATTTCCTGAGAGGAGGCATTTTCTGAAATTTATGACACACGTCGTGCTAGCCGAAGACTCCGCAAAAGCATATTACAGGTGAGTGGAGGAGCAGCCGAAACAACGTTATGATAAGATTAGGCTTACTTCATGTCGCGTCGCGCCGCATCGTGTTTCGTCGCAACGCGTTGCGTCGTGTGCCGTGTCGTGTCGTGTCGTGTCGTGTCGTGTGGTGTCGTGTTCCGTCGTTGCGTAGCGAGGGTCGACGCCTTGAGAGCCCCGCCAACAGGCTCCTTTTACAAGATTAAACGCCTGAAACTTTAAACAAAACCTGTTCTTCGCCAAGCCAGCCAGACTGCCTTCCGGGGCGTCGTCGAAGATCGGCTCGTCCGCCCCTCGGCGCTGACATTCTGATGGCTCCTGGGGCGACGCCTGACGGCAAGTACGATCCGCTTGCAGCATCGGGAAGCCGGCGCTAGTGAAGCTTTTGCGAACTGGGAGAGCAGAATCTGAGAATGTGCAATCAATGAGGATGCGTGCGGACGAGTAGTGACTGCGTGGAGCTCTGTAAACTCTCGATTTAACTACGATAACTGCACTCTGAGCAACGAAATAATTAATGCATACGTTGGTCAGTTGCATGAGACATATGTCGAACTGCCACTTCAACGTTCTCCAGAATCAAGTTTCATCCCTGTTTTCATAATTTTTGTGTCTTTATTTACGTTATTCATATTGGCATAGCCTTTCTCCAACAATGATTTGTGCTCTATTATTGTTAGTTTCATTTATTTGTACGTTTTTCCCGACTCATAGATTCGTCAGACTCAGTAACAAATTTTCCATCATATACTCCATCTAGTAGTATACTATTCACCTAGTATCACATACAAAATAGTTACAGATGTAGACATTTTTCCTCGAATCTCCTGTACACGCCGCGCACCAACTTTGCAGAACATACCCCGTCAACTTCTCCCTTCCTATCATTTAACTCCTTTACATATAAGCCTATATTCGACCCCCTTTATATAATAAGATAAGTAAAGTTAATGGAATATTTCTTTTATAAAAGACTAAGATGTAAAAGCCCGGTAGTGTACTTCTTGATGGATATGGACTTATTCCCAAGGGTGGACTTTTAAAATGAAAACAAAGAACTTCCAATGTTATGTTAAATTTGGATTATCAGGTGCACATGCCATCCGCAAAACACATCATACACCAACACTCCGTGCAAAGCTCAGAAATTCTGCGACTTAGAACCTTAAACAAAGTTTCTCGTCCCTCGGGGCACAAGTTACCAGAAAAGCTGAAAAGTAGAGTTGGGGTGTTAATTTCCTTTTACTTTTAAACAATTGTTTAGAAAGTTATGTTTTGGAGAGATAGCAAGTTTTTGCAAATCTTTGAAGACCATCTATTACATTTTTTTGCTTTTTGTTCTTTAGGTACACTAAGAACTGCCCAAGTTGCATCCCAAGGGAACACACTAGACTAAACACAGCTGTAACGTTTCAAGAATTATTTCGAAATAAAAAAGACCAATAGTCTAAAGTTGGAATCTAGTATGAAACTATTCGCAATTTTAAAACAATTTACAAAGTGCGGATTCTTTACACGTTTGTACGAATCAATTTTATGTAAGATTGACCAATGCATTTGTTAATGCGTAATGTAATTCAACTTATCTAAATGGTTGAAATATTTTTCTAACTTAAATCCTTTAAGTAATGACTAGAACGAATCCCACAACCAAAAATTCGTTCTTTTTTTACTCCATCCCTTTGTAACAAACCGTTTATAAGGATTTTCTGATCCATGACTATTGTAATACAAGTCGTGCAACACTTTGGGAGACCAAAGTTATTAATGAATATTAGTCCGCTTCAACTCATGACATTCCTCATAACATCCCACCAAATTTCCTGACATTTCATGACTTTAGAATCCCATCGATGCAAGAGGTCACTGAAGTTTGGCAGCACCCACACATGTGCGCTGAGACCAGACAGAGGAACGAATAGAAAACGACGCTTTTCATATGTTTGCGAGCATTAAGTCCCTTTCTACGGAGTCGCAACAAAGACATCCTTGTGCATCAGAGAGTAGTTTCCCCCTCCGCTTCCTTTGTTTTTGGTTATGCACGAAGCCCGGGGGCCAAGTTCTCGAGGGAGAGCCAGCAGTACTCTCGGAGATTACGCGATTCGAGAACATCCAGCGAGATATTCCGAGAAAGCAGAGGAACTGTCGAGGCTCTTTCTGAGGATCGCGCTGGTTTTGTGCAAGCTACTTGGACGACTTGCTACTCCCTGTGTCCACGAGGCATCAACATCGTTCAAAATGTGAGGTATATATTTCATTAAATGTGCTTTATTTATATGTGCGTTTAATGTGCAAATACTATCCGAGTTTCAGGTAAGGAAATTAAATATAATATCACAGAACGCACAGTCGCAAGTATACACCTTTAACATTTATTTTCTGAACCTTAATAAATCTTTAAAGCCTTTAAAATATCAATATAAGTACTTCTTGCATTACATACATTCATTAGATACATTCTACTTCTTACCTTACATTGGTATCATTCAAATTTTATGCAATTCATTGCACACCGACGAAGAAAGTCTTTTGTATCGTAATAGTAAACATTTTTCGCTTATTGTCCTTCAAAAGTGAGAAAAAATGAAAAGTAAACCTGAACAAAAAAGTTAAAGCTAGGAAGTAACAAACCCAATAGTGAAATTTCACGAACGGGTGCTCTCTCAGTGAAAAGAGAAAAACTCTATTTCAATAAGTTTCCGGAAACACTACTTCATTTCATAGTTATTATTCTAAGTGATTTTAGCGCGATGAAAAAACGATAGTTGTAGTGTTCATTTTTTCAAAGTCATACGTGCGCAGAGAGGTTGTGTATCATGCATAAGAGTAGAATATACTAATGACTTTCAGCATACACAAAGAAAAAAATCCTCAAAATTAAATCTCGACATCTTTATCCCAATATAAACATAAAAGATAGAAACAAACTGACCAGATATCGCTACGACTTGAAAATATTGTAAATGTTTTGTAGATGAGTACTAAGACATGAACATCTGAACATTTGTGAACTACACGTCTGAACATTTTATTCGGAATCACGTTAAGTTGGAACCAAGGTTTTTGTTCAGCGTTTGACACTAGTCAATGATTAACTGGCGCTAACATTAATAAATGTTCAGTTAATTCATATGAATAAAACTTAAGTTAACTCTGTAATTATAAAGAAATTCCGTAGCTTTATTGTAATGAAGGTTCTCTCATTGTCTGTATGAAGGATCTATTCTAATTTTGTCACTGAAATTCCGTACTTACTTTATTTATTTACGGATGTAATTTATTCACATTTCATTTGTATTTCTACGTAAGCTACACCTTATTCCTGTAATGTACGCGGGCGTGATTCTCAGAGCCAAACTAGACCGCTGAGTCACAGCTTCAGTTTATTACACGCCGTCGAGAAGCCGAGAGACGCGCGGCGTTCGGGCTAGTGAAACGCAGCTAGCCTCTCATCTTGCGTAGAGACGCACAAACTGCAGGAACCGGTTGGTCTAACAAGGCCATTCAAAGGAACTCGCGGGAGCCGGCGTGACCGCGGGGCGAGAGAGGAACACGACGGACGAAGGGGGTGCGCCCTGAGGGTAGGAGGGGAAGCCAGAAACGGGAAGCAGGGAAGGGCAGTGTGGAGGGCAAAAAGGGCGTGAAGTATCGAAAAGAAGAGAGTTGACAGGGGGCGGAGAGGGGGCGAGGAATGGCGGGGAGAGCCGGGAGCGAAGATGGTCGAGGAGTAGCGTGGAGGAGAGGAGAGGGCAGGGTCGCCTGTGCAAATGCGCGGGCGGGGAGGGGGGCGGGATATGAACCGGCTCAAGCCCTGCGCCGAGAGCGGTGGGCGTGGCGGTGGGGCGGTCACTGGCTGCTTCTTGAGAGTTGTTGGCCCCGGCGCGCCGAATAAGAGGTCGCCCGAGGCCGAGTTGGGGGGGGAAGGGGGGGAGGGCACCCAGTTAGACGGCGCTCCATCAGAAACTTGCCCGAGCCAAATGAGGGTCTGTCACCAAGGCAACAGGCGCGGCGCGGCCCGGCGGCGGCGGCGTCTGCGGCGGTGGAGCTGCTGGTGCGGGCGGTAGGAGGGCGGAGGGGGCCAAATGCAGCGCGTCCAGCCGGCTGGGGCTGCGGTGGCGTGCGTGGTGCCGTGCCCGGGGGTGGCAGGGGCAAAGGACGAGGACAGGCTTGGGCTACGGAGAAATGGCCCTTGGAGCGTCGCGACGTTGGGGTTTCTGCTCGCAGAGAGGGAGGGGGGCGTCGGTTGCTGAGTCCAAGTGGTCAGCGAACCGCAAGACGGGAAATAATGAGAGTACCAGAAGACCCACGAGTGAGATAGAAAGGATGTGCAAAGGGAAGAATTGAAGGGGAGTGTTCGTAATCTTGCACTGTATGTGTGTGTGTGTGTGTATGTGTAGAAGAGAATATGGTGATGAAGAGTGAAGTAAGAGAGGAGAGGTGTTAATAAGAGGTGTTAATATAAATATATAAAATGTTATAATATTGCTGAGGGAAAAGGAAGGTTGTGAATTGTTTTAAGTGAACGAAAAGTTTACCATCGCTGTAAATAATTTTGACAAGACACATATAATGTAGCAATGCTGAAAGAGACGCACTCACATCGCACGACGTTAGAGGACGCGAGCAAGCCACTAAGTATTAAAGGAAGAGGGAAGCCAGCGTTATGGGAACAGAGCCTTCTGTGGCTTGCGCAGCAAGTTTGCGGCCGCCGGGTGCGCCGGTGCTAAGCTAGCTCAGGCGGCGCGGGCACCTCGAGTCCACGTGGCGACGGAGCGGCGAAGCGCGAGGCGGCGCGACGCGACGACAAACAGTGCGACTGGCGGGTGGAGACCCTGCGGGGGCGAGGGCGGGGAGCCATGAGCGGGCGGCGGGGCAGGGGCGAGGGCGCGGCGGCGCGAGGGAGAGAGAGCGGCGAGGGGCGTGGTGCGAGGGGAATGGTGAGAAGGGCGTGGTGCGAGGGAGGGCTTGGGGTGGCAAGGAGGCGTGAAGTGGAGGGCAAGGGGCGAGGCGGCGATTGGCGGGGGCGGGGGCGTGCAGGGGCGCGGGCGCGGGCGGAGTTCGGCGGCGGAGTGTGGCGGGCGTGGTGGCGGGCGGCCGGCGGTGGGCGGCGGCGGTGGTGGCGGGCGGCAGGCTGGGGCGGCGGGGCATGGGCGGGGGCGGGGGCAGGGCGGTGGGCAGGGTCCCGCCGCCAGCGAGGGGCGAGGACGAGGGCGGCGAGGCAAAGGCGAGCGCGGGCGGCGGAGGCGGATCCCAAGGGCCGAGAGCGGCCGCCGGTGCGGCCCGGCGACGCGTGGCGAGTGGGAAGTGCTCAAGGGCCGAGCCACTCCGCAGTGCGTAAATCAGAACCGGAGAGCAATTCAACACAAAAGAAGCACGTAAATGACGAGAAGAAGCTAGATGAAAACACATAACTATATTGTTGATTGAAGATTAAAAGGATAATTAACAGGCATTTTCAAATTTTTTTAATATGCAAAAATGTTCACATAATAACAATTATAAATCGTTTGGAAAAAATTAAAAATTGTGCCATTATATGTAAAAAATATTAAAATTTTGAGAAACATTTTAAAAATTATGTATATCTTTTCAACAAGAACTTAGCGTTCAATTATGTCCAGGTGGCCACGTTAAGCCAAAAATCTCACAATGATATTGATGATGTTAGATACATTACACTTTTAAATGCCAAAAATAGCACAGGGAGGGTGTAATGGAAAATCAGTTGATTACTTTAAGAAGAGCATATCAAATAACAGACTGTTTAATAGAATAAAAATAAAAATGTAGGAATCAGGTAAAGGAATGTGGTAAACAAAAATCCTTCGCCGATTTAAATTAACAGAGTCACGCATTTGAAAGGGAAACACGATATTCAAACAAAGTGCTGAAGTGGATATCGATGTGATTCAGATTCGAAATCTCATTAACTGCTGACCGTATCCTGAGGCGGGGCGTGCAAGGTCACGCATGTCGAGTCGCAGGCTGGGCTCCAATGGCTGCAATCGGATGCGGCTGGGATCCAAAGATGCGAAGCGGAGAGGTGGAAGCAGCGCCTTGCTGGATCAAGCGAGGGGAAGTGATGTGGGTGAGGAGGCGGACCAGGAGCAGCCCGTGCCGGAATGCCAGTGGGGCGAGGTCATCGACGGGGGTGAGGTTGGAGAGAAGGATGACACGCGAATTGGAAACGGCTCTTGGCGCGAGGGCACGTGGGTACGTGGTAGAGAAAAACTTGATTGAAGAGTGGAGAGTGAAGAGACAAGTGAATCCTGTTAGGGAAATGGTGGAGAGGGAACGGGGCACAAACGGAAACGATGATTGTACAAAGGTGGCGGGGAAGAGGTGGTGCAGGCAGATTGAGGCGGGGTGGGTAGGACGAAGCGGGAACAAAATGGGTATGCGGGCGAAATGGGTAGGAATAGGGTGGGCATAGGGCGGAAAAAGTGCGGAAATGGGCGGGGTTTGGGGGTGTTGGGGGCGTGGATAGGCGAAATATGCAGTAGTGGGTGGGGATGGCAGCAATGGGACGGGTGGTTAGCGCACCGAATGGCGCCGGAAATGCGAGGATATGGCTAAAGGCATAAGACGAGATGGGCGGAGTAGGAGATGGCGCGCGTGAACGGCGGGTGGGGATGGATGGAATGGAGCATGGTGGGTGGATGTGTGTGTGTGTGTGTCGGAATGGGCATCTATGAAACGACGAAGGGCAGAAGACACCCGGGACAGGTCGAGGAGGGAAGTGACCGTGACCAATGAGGTAATGTGGCGAAGTGTGTGGAACACCACAGGAGCAAGGAAAGGAGAGCAGAAAGTCAAACCGCGAGGGAACAAGGCGGGCGGAAGGTGGCGCGGAGGCGGCGGGGTGGTGCGAACCGGGCCCACGCGCTCCAGCTGCCGATAACAGGCCGCGCAGCCCATCCAGCCTTTCGCCGCGCGGGCGCCGCGCAGCTGCGGCTGACCCCAGATTCGAGCAGCTGCTCCCACGCCGCCCCCCGCCGCCCCCAGCACCCCGCCGCCCGCCAGCCCCCAGCCACCCCCGCCGCCCCATCCGCACCACTGCCCCCGCCCCCCTCGCCGCTCCACCCGCCCCTGTCGCCGCCGCCGCCGCCGCGGTGCCACGCCTCGCCGAGCAGGACATTTAAGCGAAGACAGCGACAGGAAAATCCCGTGAGAACGCTCAGCCGAATTATGTTAATTCGCTGCTCGCTCGTGACGCCGCTCGTGCTTCCGGCGACGGCTGTGGACGCAAGTTGGTGGAGCTGCCTTCAGCCGCGGATTATGTGTGTGACAGGGCCTCAGTGCATCCGCGCGTGCTGAGCAAGTGCGCAAATACGTGGAAAATAGCTAAATCCTTTACTGCAAATAGTCAAGTCGTTTTTAAAAATAACACAAAAGTTTCTGTATTTTTTCCTGTGTAATTTTTTCGCCTGATATTACGTTATGTATCATTTAATGAACTACTCAACTCAATCAAATGTTTCTTCCTATATCAAATGATGTCTCCGCTCGGATCTCTTTGTTCGCCAAAGAACAAGAATGTCGACGTGTATTTCATTGGCTTGTTCACTATCATTTAAAAAACTTATTGCAGAAGATATTGCAACTTGAAACCTTTCTACATCATAATATAAATATGATCATTGATGTTAAAAAAGAAAGATATGCAACTTGTAATGCAATGAAAAATAGACAATGTGGGGTCGAGTGTAGTGGAATGAAGCCAGTCCGAACGTAGCCGGGAAAAGAGGATATATGTATTTAAAGAATGTTATTTTCATTTTACGCAATTCATTTTATTTCTTTTCATATTTAACGTGTTATTGAGTTATTGAAACAAACGGACAAGGCATAAGGCTTCTGATACTTCGAAATATAACCAACTTATCTTTTACTATCTTGATATTTAATTTGAAGACGTGACTGTTTGTATTTATAACTTCGCGGGTGTCAATTCAGAATTTGGCTAAACAGTTTATAATTAAAAGAAAGGAAACTCTTTTTTTCTTACAGATATTAGTTAAGCATAATGCCAGCTGTCATAGAAATAGGAAAATTAAATATTTCATAATCGCACGGTAGGACCTAAAACTTCACATCACTAACAAGAATATGCCTTCAGATTTAATAAGTTTTATTCAATTCTCACACACTTAAATATTACAAAATTCCCTTCAAATAGAAATATATACATGAGACGCAAAAATACGCGATAGACATTAAGATTAAGACAGCGTAACTCCTAATTGACGTCAACCCGTATCTTACCTTTGTACAAAACTGAGATCCTACCAGCGAATTGACTCGCGCTGTGCCGCCCAGCACTGGCGAGGTAAGCAAGTGGGAGGGGGGCGCTAAGAGGCGTGGCGCCGTACGGAACACAGCGCTGCAAGGCACGCCGTGGAGTAGGGCGTGTCGGGGTGAGGGGGCAGGAATGGGAGGGATGGGAGTCGGAGATACTGCAGGTAAGGGCAGGGCGAGGAGAGGAAACGGAAGGCAGGGCAAAGAGGGAGGGTGGAGTGAAATGTGTCGGGGAAGAGGAGGGGCGAGAGGGGTGGGAAAGGGGGATGGGCAGACGGAGCGGAGAATAAGGTATACGACGGGGCAGAGAAGGGGAAGGAGAGGAACGGAGGGGTGGGTAACGGAGTGGGATGGATCGCGACTGGGTGGGTCCGGGAGGTGTGAGGAGGGCGGGGCGGGAGCTAGGACCGTGGACGGGCAGGCTGAGCAGAGAATAGCGGGATGCGGTGGGGAAGCGGAGGGCGAGGTGGTGCAGGAGGAGGAGGGAGGGGTGTGGGGTGCGGCCCTCCGAGTTTCCGATCAGCGGCTGCCGGCGGCGGCAATCTCCAGTCGGCCTTGAATATTCATCGGCCCCAGCGGCGCCGCCCGAGCCGGCGCGGCAGAGCCAGACCCGCAAGAGGATTCCGCTCCGAGGGCAGGCACCGGAAGCAAAATACTACGCCATCTACCCTGTCTCACGGTCCGATTCCTGCCCCCC
>BOPP01000224.1:952539-983787 GCA_017312745.1 Gryllus bimaculatus | reverse complement strand
CGGGAAGGGACGGGAAGGGACGGGAAGGGACGGGAAGGGACGGGAAGGGACGGGAAGGGACGGGAAGGAACGGGACGGGACGGGACGGGACGGGACGGGACGGGACGGGACAAATCGGGGCAAGAGGAGGCGTGTTGAGTCAACGCGAGTGATCAAGCGTTTTCTTCTGAGCAGCCTTCGGTGCGCTCGGGCACGAAAGACCGCACCGAGGCACAGTGAGACCGAATGGCATCAACAATTTCTCCTGGTGCGTTTTCTGATTCCTCAGCAGGGTTTTCAACAAGGGCGGTCTTTCCTAGTTAACCCTGGTTTTCTGATACAGAAGAACAAGTTAGGAAAACAGACAGAAAGTATAAATTCTGAAAATATTGTAAAACAAATATTTATGCATTACGTTCGTGAGACAAGACTGGACGGGGGGGGGCGGGACGCGTCGAGGCAGGAGGCGGCGAGTGGACCCGACGCGGACGATCGCACGTGCTTGTTATTACGAGCTGCCCCGCGCGAGCTTCCCCCGGAAAGCCTTGACGAGGCGCAGGGAGGCCGAATGACATCGTAAGTTCGCCTGGCACATTTTCTGGTACAGGAGCAAGTTTTCAGTGAGAGTGGTCTATCCGAGATTAACTCTTGAGTTTTGATAGACAAGACGAAGTTATTAAAAGGTACAGAAGTCGTCAATAACCGCAATGTAAAATAAATGTTTATTCGTTGTTACTATCAACGATTGACAAACTCATTAAACACATAGTACTATTGTAATGCGAGACGTACAGTAGACACATTAGCAATATTTCCTTTATCCACAAATGAAGTGCACGCTTAGCAGACCTAGTTGTCGTTTACAAGTCTGTTTTTCGTGTTCTACGTTTAGCGACTTTAATTTATGAATGGTTTTCTTCGTGACATCATTTGATATCCGTAAATTATTTCTGACAAAATATGCGTTGCTTTACCAATTTTATTCATTTTTGCCATTCAATATGCCACAAATTACCTATCTCATTAACATTTTCAGACATCAGTCTTCATTTTCCACCCTGTGTATGTTATGCAAGGATAGTATTCTAAGATTTTTAATTATTTTTGTAAATCCTACATTATTTTCAGAGATGATTAGAAATGTCATTTTATTAAACGAACATATTCCATTGATGCGAAGAATTAAATCACGTTATTCATTCTAAAATGAATGTTTTGGAGAGTTTCTAAAACAAAAGAAATATTTTGACAGCGTCATATTGCTTATTTCTTCTGTAACTAACTCTTGATGTCTCTTAGATAACAAATTCCCTCCTAGATTCTTTATATATTTGCAGCGTACATAACAGCACACTAGACACTTTTTAAAACTCTTATTCAGCTATCTAATATCTTACTTTCAGTCATATATTTTAACGTTTAAGAACTTTAAACTTTGCAAGTATTTTTTTCTGAACTGGGCTCTTTTCGGCTCGTTTCGGCACACTGTTCGCCACGCACCCCCGAGTCGCTCCCCGGAGCAGAGACCTGCCAACTGTCTATTTCTTGGGAGATTTCGTCGGCGATTCGTTCGCTCACAAAGGCCGAGCTCAAATGGCAGAAAATGGCGGATTAGGGGATCTTATTTCGATCTCGTCAGCTCTTTTATTTCTTCGCGTTGAACGCTTGTTGCTGATGAAATGAGACAAGCCTCACACGCAGGCTTACAATAGTGTATTTCACAGAGGGCAATAAATGAAAGAGTTTTAGTTGTATACATCAAAAATAGTCTGGAAGCAAAGAAGTGTTATGTTTGTACTTAGTAGTCTAAAAAGAAAGATGTGTTGTGATGTTTTACTCAGTAGTCTGAAAGGAAAGAAGTGTTGTTTTGCCTTTTATATAGGCTACCTAAGGTAATTTTAGTGTTGTTTTTTTCGTGTTTATTTAAGTTTGTAGCAAATTCAATGCAAAGCATTTGTTATAAAATACAAAATACTACGTTATTTCTGTTATAATTTGTAAATATTGACATATTTATTTCTACGAGATATTCAAGCTTAGGAATTTTTGTAGAACACATAGTACCTTAAAACTTTTATTAAACAATGTAAGTAGGTTTATCTATTGATATTCACTTAGTATGCACCTAGCACTGCGCACATAGCACTAAGCACATAGCGTCACTTACCAAATTTCAAGCCTGTGGAAGCATTTAGTCTTAGTTTAGATCCTCCGCAAGTGGAGAGAATTAACCATCAGTTCCTCAGTTACGGGTGATTATAACGCACTATGTCCGCCGACGTTATAGAGCCATGTTGAATATTTCAGAGTCGCACGATACAGATTACACAGAACCACATAACTAACACTTTAACATGCATAAATATTCATCCCATATGAATCTACCAAAGTGTTGAAAGTGTGAAGCAAGAACGGTAAAAATAAATAAATAATATAATACATCCTCGTTTTATGAGTAACCTCCACGTGTATCGTTTCTACTAAACATGTAACAACAAAATACATTGTATGGGAACTCCCAATGGCCACGGATGCAAGGGAGGTTTTACGAATGATTTATGTACAGGCAGAACTTCTTGGAATATTCTTGTTGGAAGGACGTAGTCCCTTTGAAGTACCCTGCATTTCTCCGTCGTCGGGATAAAGGGGGCGCGTAACTCTCAAAGTTTGTACGCCCCTCGGAACTCACGCTGTCGAACACACGGTACGCACTATCTAGAGCCGCTGAGGCCACAACGAGTTTGTCGAGTTAAGGTGCAAGTTACGAGAGAGCGCAAAAGAAGAGGAAAGCAGATTGTCCAAGTTCTCCTCTCACTTTGCCCTTTCCTCAGAACTTCCAAAGACATTTTCAAAACACGGACGCAGCGTTATCTAAAACTCCAGATTTAAATAGAATTTTAGTCTTCTTGCATATTTACAGAGAAGATAGTCCATATTAGTTTGTTGGATTACTAATTAGGAAAAGCTAATAGCAAGATACGTTATGTTGCAGTATTTATTTCCTTGGATGTGAATATGTAACGTCTCTTGAAGAATCGTAGGTTATAAAATACCACATTTATTAATATTTTTTTTTTAAATTGATAACTTACTTTATATTAAAATAATGATAGTTTTCTATCTCAATATGGTGTTCAAGAACATGCACACTGCAATTTCATTTTGAATCTTTTTAATACATGATTTCAGCTCACCATAGTTAATCTCTGAAGCTAAATTCCGTTCACTTACCATGGATTGTCGCAGCAACGTCAGACACCTGGTTTCATCAGCTAGATATCTGTAACAAGAAAGAAATACTTGAAATTTCTACAAGGATGATATAACCACTGACTTATTTTTTTCCGAAAGTACATATGTGTTCACACAAGACGAAATTTTTTTATACACACAAAACATGGTATTTACAAACAACTCTTCGAACATAAAAACTGGCTATGTTGGCTTCTCTCACAACAACCTTACCTCACGTTTTCTCGAGGAGGAAATGTACAATACTATCAATAGATCAATTACCACTAACACAATGAAATAATGATCAAATGAAGGCAGATTACCGTTCTTTCTGTTAATTTTATGATTTTATTAAAATGTATTATTTATATTATAAAACTGATTAAAAATGGTCTGCAAAAAAAACATCAAGAGGTAAGTACCTTCTGTTTAAAGATAAATCACGAAATTTAGTTGAATAGGAACTTCAAACTTCTTTCTAAAAGAAAATCCTTAGTGTTCTAAATAAACAAACCTTTGACATTTTACAAATGTCAGAGGTTTTAATTAAAATGGAAATTACATCATACTTGTAAGTGCTCATTCTTCTATTCGAGCAAAAAAATCAAGAAACAAATATCAACTATTCCCCGGAAAATGTTGAAAACATCTTAAATTGATAGACCTCACTTGGTGTGTACGTAGTTAGAGCTGGAAGGAACCTTAAAGACGAATTTTATAAATGATATTCCAGACTTTAATGTTGAGGTAATTCCAATATATTTACAATACATAAAAACGGTAACATTTTTATTTGATCGATCATAATGAACATACATTTTTGGGACGAGTAAATATTCAGGTGTATACAAGTGTCTTGAATGTGAATACAAAGCATTATTATAATTAGACCATTTAGATTTTGAATCGGACATAGTTGCGCATAGGTTATCTAAATCGCTTATTACCATCCCTGATTAGCAATGCGGTGCGCAGTGGCGCCACTTGTTAGGGCACGTGCTCGCACGTGCGTGGGGGCTCGGAGCACGTGGAATGGCGGGGGGGACACGAAGAATGTGAAGAGTATACGCAACTCGCATTACCGCGAGATCTCTTACACTCGTGATGTACAATACAAACCTACCGACTGCAACGAGTTTTGCTCCTAATTATTTTTCTACGCACATAGTCTTAAATTTCTTAACATAGATTGCATTTCTCTATTCCTGCTGCACCAAGACGAATCAGTACATCAGTCACTATCAGTCCTAAACGGAGAGATATTTAGTTAGTATGAACTTATAAAAGGCACAGACTATAAATATGCATATGTTTTGAGCAAGGGTTTTCTTTACATATTGAAATATGTTTGAAATGTGTTACGTTCAGAAAAAAACAAGTAAAGCAACAAAAAAAGTTTATTATTCACTTCGTTCAATCTCAATTCCAAATCGTGCCAATACAATGCTCAAAACCGTGTACAGCAGAAGAAGTTCAACAAAGAATCAAGGTCATCGCCACCAGGATATTTACCAGTACCCTCCGAAGTACCCAATAACTAATTAGAACCAACAATATAACGACGCACAGTCAGTGTAGGCACGATCACAATAATAGCCACGTATAACACGGACGTTTATCTCAAGAGCGTATTATGGCTTCGTCGCCTGTCGCCCTTTCACAATAATTAAATAAATCTCAATGAAAATTTTATTTTATGGAATATATTCATATATAATCACTGTACAATAAACTAACGGCATATATCGTTCAAGTTTACCAAAGGGCATACCAGTTTTCTTTGAAATTATATCGAAATAACGCTTTACTATCTGTAATCTTTCCTTCCACATTCTATTAAAGACAAGGACGTAAAAAATTCACAAATATGTCGTGTTTCATGTAGCGTATAAATAGATGACTCGAATGGCCCCAATACTCTTCGACAACTAAACCACGTTTCCTCAGCAGGTTTTTGCACTGGCATTTGTGAGAATTCCCACCAAATCCATTAATCGTATGCCAGCGACACCGTACTCGTGTCTCATCACGCTCAGACTAAGAGCTGTGCGATGCGGCATCAAACCCACGCCACGCAACGAAGCGACGCACCGCAATGCAACTGCATTAGAAGCAACTTCCCGGCGGCGGCAAAGCCACGCACAGCCCAAGCACAGCGTCTGCGAATCCGAGGGCCTGTGTGGAGCGAAGTGTTGCCGCGATGAGCCGCGCGCTCACCTCGTTACAGCCCTCGACGCGGCCCTCAATCCCCAGCCACGCCCCCAACCACCACCGCAGACTCTGCCGCCGCCGCCGCCGCCGCGCCGCACCACGCCACCGCCATCTCCGCGATCCGTCACGCCGCGCCGCACTTGACAACCATCCGACCCCGCTCATCGCGCCCCCCGCTCCGCGCTCCTCACCACCACGCCTCCAAGCCGGCCCGGCCCCCGTCACCTGCGCCACCATCTCTCCGCCAACTCCGTGCCCACTTCTCGGCCGCTCCACCGCCGGGCGCGCCCGCCTCCATCTGGCCCCACTGCCCGCCGCAGATGCTGGCGCACGCCGATCCATCGCTTCCACCGTCGCCGCATGACAGCGCTAGGCCGCAATCTAATTCCGCAGCGATCGCGCAGCTAGCCAATCTAATTTGCGCCGAATGGAAGGCCAGTCTGTTGCGCGCTAATGCGCGACGACTGCGTGCCCCAGGATAACGAACTGAGCGGATTTAACGGCATCATAAAGTAAATTCAGTCATTTGCGAAGTTTACGGCGCGGGCGCGCGCCTGACGTGTTCATCGCAGTGCGAGAAGTTACGGGCGAATGGCGGCGATGTGCTGACCCGCCGCTCGCAGCCACGCCACCACGCCGCCACGCCGCCACGCCGCCACGCCGCCTCGCCGCGCTGAACCGGTCGAGTCGTCCCGCGTCCGTTCTATGCGGGGGCGTGGATGCGTGCAGGGTGACGGGGGCAGGCGCAGGGTTGGAAGAGGTGAGAGAGGGCCGTTGTACTGCGCGGGGCGTGCGGAGTGGTGGGAGAATAAGTGCGTGGCAGAGTGGCGCGCAGTTCGAGCTGCAGCTCGAGGTCCAAGGCTGGGTGCGAGACTCGGGCAGTGACCGTTAAAGGTGGAGTGAAGGGATGGAGAGAGAGAGAGAGAGAGAGAGAGAGAGAGAGAGAGAGAGAGAGAGAGAGAGAGAGAGAGGAGAGACGTAGCGAGGCGGCTGGAAGTGGGGACAGGAGGCGATAGGCGATGAGAGGCAGTAAGGGGCAAAGAGACCCGGAGAGAGGCGAAGAGAAAAAGAGAGAAACAGACGAAGACGGATAGAATCAGATAGAGTGGTGGGAAATGATGGAAAGAGAAGTAGAGGTACAGAGAAAGGGAGGGTGGATGAGCGAGAAAGAAGGAGAGAGAAAGAGAAGAGAGTTACGAAATAGCAGGAGAGGTGGAAGGGGAGAAAGAAGTAGAGAGAAGAGAGAGGTGGAGAGAATCGGGAGAATTAGGAAATAGCAATGAAAGGCGGAAGGAGACGTAGGTGGAGAAAGAATGAGAGAAAGAGAATGGCTAGCAACGAAATGGCGGGGAGAGACAGCGAGAGAGGGAGAGAGAGTGGAGGGAGACGGAGGGTGTGAGCGGGAGCGGCGGGTCGTGGGCGGAGAGCGCCCCTCAAGAGCAAGTGCAGCAGGTCCGCAACTGAGGCGCTACGCGGCGCGACGAGCCGTGTTAACACCTCGGGGGATCTTCGCCTTCAACTACTTCTAACGCTACCTCTGAGCTTTTAATAACGGCTGTCGCTCTCAGCAAGACACTCCGTTTATGAGATTCGATACACCTGTGCGAGCACTTGGAAATATTGCGAATGGTTCCATCCTGGCGATTCAGCAACAATACAATAATAGTCAACAAAATCCTTTTTGTCATAAATAAGCTGGGTAAATCCTTTTGCCACTCACTAATACGAAATATTTCAACATATTTATCGAAATGTTTTTATGAAATAAATCACTTCATTTATTGATACTCCTCAGCTCATTTCTAAAAAATGTAAACCCTCAAAAGCAGACATAGACTTAACGCACCGATAGAGTGCGATACAGCGAAAGAAAAGCAACATATAGTGATTGGTGTTTTGCATCTTTTTATTGGCACCCAACATCGTAGATAAATACTTTCTACCGAAAAAACAAGACAATTTTTTTTCAAGATGTACTTTTAAAACATTATCTCTCAATAGTACATACAAATTAATTGCGTACAATTTAAATAAAATTAATAATTTTGTCAATAATATTACATTAATAAAACAATTAATAAATTAATATGCCAACATATTTGAAAATAAATATGGTAATCAATATAAAAATTCTTTTTCCAAAATTCAAGGGGTGTCGTTCGCCTTTTTTATGTCACATTTTAACTCCAGAGAGCTAATCTGAAATATCAAGAACACAAACACTTACGGCAAACGGGTTTTGTGACCCCAATTTCCTATTTAAAGACATATTTTTATCGTAGTTTAAAATGTTCTATAAATATAAATGTACATGTTATTGCTTGCTTTTACTTGAGCAAATATCAAGTTTCTTACTTCCTTGTTTCTTAAAGTTCTGATTCCTTAGAAGAGAACCTCTAATATTTTCGTGATAGAAAAGTTTATCTTTAACGTTGAATAATCCTAAATTTACCCTCACAAAATGTTTTAAAATCATTTTGTAAATTTTTAGCCGGGGTAAAACTTAAAAACATTTAGTTACTTAACAATTAGAACAAATTTTTGTAGCAAGTAAGTACTGGCTAGAACGTTTTTGTTACACTACAGAATAGCATTTCATATTAACAACGTTAGTATACATTATTCTTCTAATATATTACTTTCAACGAGATATTTTGATGAAGTGAGTACGCTCTCAATACATGATGAAATGTGTTATGCCAGTATCAAAGAGCCTGTGGTATTAACAATCATATTACTCAATAGCACTTTTCTCTTTATTCCCTCATCTTTTTTCACGCCCTCTAATTGTTTCAGAATCAGGAAGTTACACCATCCTCCGGTTCATCGAAAATCCAACCCGTATTTTGCTTCGTATTACGCACCGGGTAGGGTAATGCGTTCAATTAACTTTGTCATTGTCCTGGCTCAAATGGAAACATCAGCTTGTGGGGAATGGTTCACGCATTGAAAATGAATCTCATTTCCAGATACATAGTCATCCGCTTTTCACCTGCTACTGTGCATCTCGTATAACTAACGACATTGGGAGGAAAATTAAAGCGATTTCGTACGTATTGTCTCCTTTCAGGTGCATTAATAGCATTCAAATCATTTTATTCAAATTTTTGCACCGGTTCTCCAAAACACCGCATATTCACCACAGCTGGTATCTAATATGAATAAGGCAGACATTTTTTGAGAGAAGAAAGTACACCAGATGAATACGAACGTCTGACGTTTGAAACACATACAATAATGTTATTTTAATTTTAATGTCACTTTCTTAATTTTTCAATTTTTTTGCGAACCTTTAAGGTGATACTCTATATTTAACAATATTTCCATTCCGCCTCAACCGCACTCTATTATAACCGGATTTTTCAAAAAAATTATGAATAAACAGAAGTTAGAGCGTTATTTTAACAGATGACAAGTGTCATAAAACATATTGATATTGGCCCAATACCAAAAATATGGCAGATAATAATATTTTGTTACTGAAATCTCTGTCCCACGACAATTGACGATACTATTTTTATCCGAAATTTGTCATCAGAATATTCCACTCAAATATTATCAACTTGTATTCTGCAACAGAAGTTGCAGTCAAGGAAATGCCAATGCAGCAAAGTAAACATTGTTGGAAATTGAAAAAAATTTACAGTGAGGCACAGCGCAAGTAATACACAAATAGACACAGATGAACCAATATATCGCGTCTCTTGCTCACACTAGAAAGTGAAAAATTTTAATTGTCATCATAGCTATATATTACTAAATAACTAGTGAATACAATCGATTAAATCAGGTTAGTCTTTCATATAAGCAATAACTTCAACTTTTTTGTTAATAAAACAAGTTTGATAATGTAAATATAATATACTGATAGTAACAATTAATTGATAGTAGTGCAATTCTCTCTCTCTCTCTCTCTCTCTCTCTCTCTCTCTCTATATATATATATATATATATATATATATATATATATATATATATAAATCATAAAGCCTATGATAAACTATAGAGAAGCGGTCACGATCAATATATTTTAAGGATTCGTGGGTCAAAGCGTGGCTTGTTTTCTTTCGCAGTTGTAGAAGTACGTCTCCCCCTCTCAGAGTCGGGCGAGAGACGCCATGCGTCTCGTAACGTGCGTGGCCGTGGGAGCAGAGGACGATGCGGGGAGGAAGGTGGCGCTGGGGGGCGGGGGGCGGCCTCCGCCACGGCCCAGTCGCGCCCAAACGGCCGTGAAACGCTCGCCCGCCGTCGTCACCGTCGCTTCCGCCGGACGCCGCGCCGCGGCGCTGCTGGGCTGACCTTTTCACCCCTTCCTCAGCCGCGTGGACAATCCCTGCCCGCCCGGGACGGTGCTGTCTCTCGCTTCCACCAAACACTCCAGCTGGAGGCTTTTTGAAAATTTCTCTTGTTCTTTCGATTGTTCTCTTCCTTGCGGTTTTCTCTTCACGTTCTTTATTTCATATTCGTTAATTCACATTCGTCAATTCATATTCTTCCATTGATACTCACCCATTCATACCTATCCATTCATACCCATCTATTCATACCCACCTATTTTTATTCATATTTCATAATCTTCAATTCGTATTCTTCAATTCGTATTCTTCAATTCGTATTCTTCAATTCGTATTCTTCAATTCGTATTCTTCAATTCATATTCTTCAATTCATATTCTTCAACTTTTCACTTTCTTCTCTCATGATTCTCGTCTTTATGTGCTCTCTATTGCTTGATTATTTTCTTTCATCATCATCATTATTCTCTCTCACCATCATGAGTGGTTAGATCAATTCTCAACCCAATAAATGTCTGCCTGCTTCTCTACATGTGTTTCTGTTTACATAGTTACCTTGATGTCGCTCTATTAAATTGAAAGCATCGAATTTGACTAGACACGCCTCTTAATAGTTCGTTTTTTCACTTTTCAGTGGATCTGTTCCATTCTGACAATCTGCTCTCATAAACATTTACCTTGAACATAGAAGTGAATAATTTATTTTCTTTTGTTTTCATTTAATTTATATTATTAAAGGCAATAAATAACAAAAAGGTATATATTGATGTCAAGTTAACTTTAATTTTTCTGCGATTAGTTCACAGGACAGTGTTAATGAATAATTTAACCGAGGACAAGCCCTACACATTATATTTTATTCACATGTATTTACTGTAATTTGAATAATTTTTTTCACAACTAATCATACCATTCCACGCTTTACACTACCGATGTCTGACAGGTTGCATTATTTGTGACGATTTCAGACTAATTAAATGAAATAATTACTAGTAGTCGACTAGTAGTCGTTTTTCTGGCTTTCTTACAGCAGAAAACTGACTGGCTAAGCCATAGTAAGCTGCTATTTTAATCAATAATATTGTTGCCAATGACGACTCATATAATAATTTCATTGGAATTGCCTACGAAAACTCACCACAGTACCAATATTCAAACTAATTTCATAAACATTTGGGTTTCATAACGATCATTTTTGTTATTCTCGATTTACTCATCGGTCAGACTTCAGAATCACAGATTCATTACTACAACTTTCTCTTCAACATATATCTGATATGGTTGAATCATGTTTTAGTTTATTTATCATGTCTGATTTTCTTTGTATGTGTTTTATTTATAATTTGCTCTTAATATTTCTTCAAGCCTTTGTATGGCCCAGGAGCTTTCAAAGCCAAAGCTGCTTTGATATTATTTGGTCAACTATTGGGGAGTTCAATTATGTTATCGTTACCTTGCGTGTTTCACGTGTTGACATTGTAGAGATGCATTGCGCAGCATAAGCAACGTTGATAAATACTATCTTCCTGCAAGTAAGTGGATTTGGTAAAAGGTCTTTAACTCTCTTTAAAGAAAACCGTTCAAGCAAAAACAGGTGAACGAAAGTTAAAGTTAAATTATTCAATTTGTGTAGAAAAAAATTTGTTCGATGATGAAATCATTTAACTAAACTTGCTTACTATTGGACGTAAAAATATCACCCCTGAAGATCAGGTATTTAGGAGGGCTTCCCCTTCCGTCCCCTCCACCTGCCTGCCGCGCCGCCCCCCGCGGCCCTCCCCCCCCGCGCCGCTGCATTGTGGTCGGTCCTGCCCGCAGCGGCTGAGACAGTGGATCATCATTGTTAACAGGCCGCAGTGCGAAACGTCTTCGTAAACCTAGGCGCCTATCATCGCCCTGCTTAGCGGCCCGCGCCCTAACGCGAGCAGTTAGCAGCGGCCGAGCTGCAAATCGGTAGGGGTGGGGGATTGGGGTGTGGGCAAGCGGGGTGGGAAGCGGGGAGGGGGAGCGGGGAGGGGGAGCGGGCTACTGCACGAACACCGGGACACGAACGCCGGAGTGCACTTCGCCTCGCACGCAGCCTTGCATAAGGAAACGGCGGGGCCCGGAGACGGCGACGGCCTTATTTCCGCCTTGGATTATTCACAACTTCTGCGAACAGCGTTTGCAACTCTACGACTACATGCTTCGTTATTATTTTTCCTTGTTATGATCGTCGAATGTATTTTTGAATGCAACATATGGAAAATTATTTATGTACATCCATATTCAGAGTGGGAACAATGAAGAAATTGTATTGCCACACTGGATACAGGGTTAGTATCGACATCTCTTTCACATTCATTCAATTAGTGTTCGTAACATCATAACCCGTGCACATTTTTGGTTAGAAAGATGCAAATTTATTGCAATACTAACATACTGAAAAATGTCGAAAAAAAGATGTATTGTGGAACTATCTTAATGTCCCTGCAATAGTCACGTCAATTTTACCGTAAGACAAAAAATATAAGAAAATATATCTAAATAACTTCATTATTATACTAGAAGATACGCTTAAGTTATTCAGCAAAATTATGTTCGAGGAAATCACTATTTAACATTACATTGGCGATTCAAAGAAATTGCCTCCAGTAAATACATTCATTAATAACGATAACCGTATCTAAAGGCATTGTCTATTAAGGAAAAGAACTTGACTATCTAAACACGAATGTAAATTTCCTTCAGTCTGAAAAAAGTCATCAATATGCTTCTTAAGATATCCTAATCTCAAATACAAACACTATCTGTGAAGGAAAACATTAATCATGACGTCCCACGCTAAATGTCAAATAATTTTCTTGACACTGGCATAATGGTCAGAAGAATGCAAATAATTCTAGGAATTGCTATCAGCTCATATAAGCGCGAACTTTCTCTCTCAAAAAATAAATTATGTATGAATGAGAGTTTTTCAATTAGATATGATGAAGCACTTTAAAAATGCTAGTTTAAAAACAAACAACAAATGTAAATTTTAAAAACAAACAGACATTTTTCATGTATTTCAATCTGGATTAAGTTGTGGTTAATTTCTTTCGTGTAGCGCACAGTTTAAAGTTAAATTTTAATCCGCAGACTTATGGAAATTCTACGAAATAACTTTTAAATAATGATATTAATACTAATTTATAATTTTCTACAACGGTGAAAAAACATCTCATAATAAAAGAATATTCCGTTGTTGCAAATTCCAAGATAACGCCCTACAAATGACTGCAATAATAATGATAATTGTGCGTGTAATATAATAGAGTTCATGTATGTAAATGTAGATTATGTAAATGGTATTAACACTAGAAAATAGCGGAAAATTTAGAAAAAATTGTAATAATAGGCAATTATTATTTATTTTGTATGTACAATGTAAGAATGTGTTGAAGGGTTACTTGAATGTTTCTCTTTGAGTCGCCTTGTTTTCCTTCGAGCGGTATCTCCCTTGGCTCGCGCGCCATCAACGCCTTGGCTCTCTGTATGGGGAAGCTCCCCCACAGGAACTGGCCATTCCCAGAGGATTCGCATCCCTGGGTAAACGTTAGCTCGGAGTTCGCGATGACAGGCAGCTCGTCTATCTTCGTTTCATCTCCGCGTCTACCGCAATGCTGTCTTGCCTTGCGCAGTTCATTACTGGAATTTACGCATCGTCTTTCAGTGCATAGAACCCGCACGTTCTGGCGTGGTAAATGTAAAAATACTTAAATTGTCCGAATAAAACAGATCGATGTGAATTTCCATAGAATTAATAACCCAAGAAACATTATGGGACCTTGATATCAAAAATCGTATGACCGCAAAACGTCTGTCTGTCTGTGTGTCCGTCCGTCCGTCCGTCCGTCCGTCCGTCCGTCCGTCCGTCCGTCCGTCCGTCCGTCTCTCCATTTGAGGAATGCGAGTGCCTAAATCGTTCAGCGTATTTTCTCCAAAATTTATATTCTATATCGATCTGGCTGATGTCGTGTCTCCTTGAATTTAAAACCGATATTTTAATTTTACTGGGTAATTCACATGAAGTCCCTGAGACATTTTCAAAATTAAAAAATCTATCTGCATGGTTTTTTTTAATTTTGTTGTCGGAAGGTGTAAAGAACGTTTAATAGAATGGCAAGATCAGGTTTAATATGCAATGTTTTAAATTTCAACACAACGTTTAATAGAATGGCTTATTTTTGTTAAAAACACTGATTTTTCTAAAATTGCCAAAATCAAAATTTTTCGACGTTTTCCTGCAGCTACAATTATGAAGATAATAAAATCAGGTAAAGATAGACTTTGATATAAGGTCACATATAATTTTCCGAAAATTTGAGTGTTTTTCGGATAATTTTTAGTGAATGTATGGGCGAGAAAGTAGGGGATGTTTTAGCACCATTAGTTTAACTAAAGCAAAGGTATTGGATGAGAATTCAGATGTTTCAACAAAAAAACTATTTTATAAAATGAGATTCTAAATATTATGTGATTGAAATGTAGTCCTTAATTGTTTTTTCAAAAACAATGTTTGCACATACCAAGTGTAATATATGCATCAAAATACGCCATAAGTACGTCAAAATTCGTAATCCTGACCGCCAATAAAAAGCACCGCCAATATTGTAACGAATGCAGTTTATATTCCGAGCGCAACGTTTTCCGAAACGGAGTATAAGTACTTTGATCTTAGAATAACATCCACACGTCACGCTTTCACGCAATGGCTGGCGTGGGCTGAACGCCGGCAGCGTCCGGCGGCGCCATCCGCAAGACAGTCAGATCCCGGCCGCCCCGCGCCAGGGAGACACACCCGCTCATCGCCTCGTCTCAGTCCGCCTGTTCCTCGCCCCTGCGACGGCGCAACAGACCCATGGACCCGCCGCTTCCGTTCGTCCTCAACAGCCTCCGTATTGTGCTACTCGCCTCGTCCCGGAATCCTCCCATCGCCATCCGTCGCCCCCCCCCCGGCCTGCCCAATTCTGTCCCTCCCCGTCTTTTCCCGTCGCCGTCCCCACCGGCCTGCAAGATATGTATTATTTAATTTTCATATTAAGTATTACGCAAAAGAAATGTGACTCGAAGCCTTCTTTCAAGCAAGTTACTGTTAAACAGTACTTCAACGTTTCTTGGAGGAGGCTATCTACTGAAATTGATACATGCTTTGTGGATTAAGAAACGAAGTAAAATTTCATATTAAAATGTGATTTGTATTACAGCATCACCATTCCCCCGGCTCGCTCTCGCAGCTAAGCTACGAAGTCTACAATCCCGCTCCATCACTCACCGGCCGCCCTCCCGCTCAGTTACCTATCTCGCCCTTCCCATTCTCACCCTGCCTCGTCCTCTCTCCTCGCAACAACACGCCGCACCAAGCCACACCATACAACGCCTCCCCGCGTCACGCCACGCCACACCTCGCCCCGCCCCGCCTCACAACGTCACGCAACGTCTCGCCATGCCTCGCCACGCCAAGCCACGCCACATCACTTATCGCTCACATCGCCTCACCATGCCACGCCACGCCACGCCACACGCCGCGCCACGCGCCGCGCCACGCGCCACGCCACACGCCACGCCACACATCGATAACACAATGCCACTCCATGCCACGCCGCGCCATGCCACGCTGCGCCATGCCACGCCGCGCCATGCCACGCCGCGCCACTCCACGCCCCGCCACGCAACGCTGCATCACGCCGCACCACGTCATACAAAGCCATCCCACGACAAGTCACGCCACGCCATCCGCCGCCTCCCCCCCCCCGTAACGAGAAGCAACGCCATCGCCTCGCCAGGCCTCGCCACGCCACGTCCGTTTCGCCACCAGGGGGCACATCCCCTCGCCCACCTCACCGCCACCGCCTCAGCCAGCGCCTGGCCCTGGCCTTCCGCACGCAGCGGGGCGGGCGGGCGCGCCCGCGATAAGCGCCTCCGGCCCGGTTCGGCGCAGATTTCTAATGCGCCGCCTGCCAGCGCACCGCGGCGCGCCCGCCGCAACGCCCGCGCCCTCCGCCCCTGTCCCGCCGAAACAGCCATCGCACCGCGCCACTCGCCCTTCCTGGCATTCCAACACGCGCCCCTCAGCCCACGGAGGCTGGCTAGCGAGGTTTTCCCCAACCAGGTATCTCCCACCACCGGAGCACCGTCCCAGCTGCGACAAGCTCGAAGTTCCTGTTTGGCTTCCCAGCATGTGCGGTATTGTAGTGCAGGTACATATGTGTGTATGTGTGTGTCAGTAAAGGTGAGAATAGGACAAGGAAGAGGGAGGAAAGATCACACTCGTTCTGTGGCCCGTTTCTTAGGATACTGCTCTGGTATTTGCGTAATTATCGGTTATTGACACAACTACAGTGTCAGTAATTCAAATATTTTACTTTAGAACATTGTGAGTCTCCGAGCCTTACCCTCATACTTTGCTTCCCTTGTATTCCATCACAACACACAGTGGCCTTTTCATATTCTTCGTTCATCTCTTCCTCAGATACCATTCTACCACACTGTCTCCAGACACAGTTGCACTACATTGAAGAAACAGAAGTCTATGGCACACGAATAACTCCGATCCCTCATAAACAAACTCTTGTTCCCAATTATTCACTGCAGCCTCTTGAAGTTCGCGAACGGAGCCGTGGAACAACGCGATCCAAACCACGAAGGCGAACGGGAGCGGCGGCGGTGTTTAGGGGGGCTTGTCGCCAGCTGCTGCCCGCCACCGCCGCTGCCCCCACCGCCTGCGCTCTGCGCAACTGCTTTCCGACGGGCGGTCGCCCGTCCGACTGCTTCGCATATCGCCCTGCTACGTCCAGGTCGCGCACGACCCTGCTCGCTCCGCAGCGCCGGAACCCGCCGCCCCCGCGGGAGCGCTTGGTCGCGGTGGCGAGAAGAGCCGGAGCGAGGAAGGAACACGGCCGAGTTGCCCGGGGAGGGGAGTGCGAGGGTCGCAGCATCAGGCGGCATTAATTGAGATCTGCGCCGAGACACACTCCGCCGCCCGCGCGGCCGCTCGTTCTGACCCACCGCGAGCGGCCGAGATGAAGTGGAAGTTCGATTGCCGGGAAGCAGAAGGAGGAGATAGAAGTGGCGCACACAATATGCAGATTCATTACAACAGATAGTAAATGAATCATCAGTTATCAATTGTCCGAAACAAGAAAATCTTAACGAATACTTCAGTATATGTGGAGGGTGGAAAAAAATACACACACAATAACAGGATACATTTATTTAAAATATATCAAAGTTTGACCGGAAAACAACAGTAATGTGTAGTATGATCACTTAACTTATATCCCTTAATAGACGTGACTCGCATACATGCTAGTTTTGGTTCGCAATGGGTGATGCGTTGAATGAAAAAATGTGACAAGCTGCACGGCAGCTCAACAATAAACGAAATGCAAATCGCAAATGCCTAAACCGACTGCAGAATAAAAGTATACAAACTGTTAACCGTGATACCTGTTACTACTGCTGTGCAAACAAGACGTATTTTTGTGGGAAAAAACTGTTAATTTACCTGGAATTAGTGTGTGTTGTCATCAAGAGGTCTCCTTGTACCATTATTTTTGGAACAGTAACAGGCCAATTTGAACATAACATGCCCATCCGTAATATGCGCCATTTGTACACTCTATGAAAATGGGGAATTTGATTTCCAACAGGCTGGTCCACAGCCACAGTGATATGTCCGTGCGTACCCTTAATGATAAGATAAGTCGACGAGAGTCGATTAAGTTTTCACCGCGTTCTTCAGATCCATTGGTTTTCTATGCACTTATTCAGTCGTAAGAATGTTGAACCATGCATTGTAGAAAAGCAGCTACACTCGGAATGACATATGGTACTGAGGGCACTTTCGCAAACGTTGTTCGAACAATGGTTCAACGTACTCAGAAGTGTATCGACGCCAATAGTGGTAATTGTGAGCATATGTTGTAACTGTTGTATCTGTAAAATTGTAAGATCATTATTGCTCATCATTTTCTGTTTATATTAATTCAGTTTTATTACAATAACATAGTTTTTTCTTTGCTTGAAGTGTGTAAAATTGTTTGGCCTCTTCTGTACGTTGTAACGTCCTGGTGCAATTTGACGGAATTTTCGTGTATTTCTAGTTTTTCCTTTAAAATCTTGTTAAGTCAATACCAATTCTTCTCCATAGTCATTAATTTATAGTGTAAAATTTTAAAAACACTCGCGTTCAGTAACTGTTTAATAGCCGTGATGTATTTGCATGCCATTTTCAACTTTCTATATTTCCTTTAAAGAGGTATATACGTATACTTAATACGTATGTTAGTCGTACATGAAAAGCTACTATATGGCTAATGTAGAATATAATTTAAAAAAATATTTTTTCTCTAAAAGCTCCATTTCCAGAAATGTAGTGTATTTACAAGTGTTAAGACGATAAAACGGTAAATTTCAATATCATATTATCCCAAAACCTCATAAGTTTTTCCGAGAAATATTGGTTAGCAATTTAATCGTAGCCTTCCATATGCTTCCCTATTGAATTAATTATTATTTATCTTATATTCATGATTTCATACTGATAACCAAGTTAATTATATATTTTTCAGCAATCTGATTTTCCAGAATTAGCGAAACATTACAATTTTGAACTCTCTAATCGGAAGAGATTGGCAACCTACCAACTTCGATTGCGCATTTGTGATATTAGTATATAACAATTGCAATTGCGCAACTGTATTTATTCATATCCGTGACGATCGCTGTAGGGTCTGATTTCGCGGAATCAAATCCGCTTCCAATTTCGTCATAAAACACTGTTATACGAGATAACGAGTTTCCACCCCAATCTGAGATCAGTGCACGATATGCGCTTCCGATCGCAGGCGGAGGGTGGGATGGGGGATGAGGGAGGGGGAGGCGCCGAGAGGGCGTGTGCACGCACTGCCCGCCAGGGGCGTAATGATTTCCCGGCACGCCAGCGCCGAGCCCGCCAGCCCGCACGCGCGCCCACCCGCGCCAGTCGTTGCGAGAAACGTATGCGGGGAGAAGTGGGACGGGAACGGGGCGGTCGACGGCTGGCAGAACGATGGAGCAGTACATCCCTCCACGGACCCACCACATGTGTCGTGAAAGCTCTCTGTCTACATGCCAGTGAATCCGGTAAACAATCCATCCCGTGTGCAGTTTGAACGGTAGCTCTCTATTTACGTTTTTTAGGAAATTAATGACTTGTAAAAATCTTTTGAAATGGTTTTGACGAAAACCTCCAATGGAAAACAAAATACTAAAAAACAAGTATTAAGATACTAAAATTTAAAAAAAAATATGTTCATTCTTACGAACTGAATTTTGTACGACCTCTAAAAGCGCAATTTTCAAGACTGCTTTCTAGATATTCAAAATTACAGCTGAACTTTGTAGGCTTCAGACTGCACATATAGGACTAAAATCTGTAGTAGTCTGACGCTTGTTAGAAGATGGATTAGTGTTCGCATCATCTCAACAACGTAGGTGCACAACTCGTGCTTTTGAATAAATTCTCTTGAGAAACGAATGATTACGATTTTTCCTCAAATGCCTGGTTTAGAGGCCAGAGAAGCACAGTTTTGATTTCTCTCGTTCTTCAGACCTTTTTCTCGATTTGGAGCTTTGACGCTCTGTAAGGTACGTTGCTCTGCTTTCACTCTTGCTCCCGTCTGTGTAACTGTACTATTTTTCCGTAGTGATCAGTCAGTTTTTAGCATGTTTAAAAAAAATAAAAAAATAAAAAAAATAAAAAAAACTATGTAAATAATTTGAAAATTATTGATTTAATAAAGTACTTCTTCACACAATGAGCGTAGAGCCAGTTCTTTCAATGTTTATTACTTCTTACTTCACGTTGGATTCAATCATTTTATACACTCGTCCTCAGCAAGTATCTTTAACCTGGCTTGCACGGTTCCATCTGATTTTCGCTTTTCCGCGACATTTATTACCTTATTATTCCCGGACATTTAGTAATGCTGCAACACCACCTTTATGCTTATTCAATCTCTCCAAGTCAAAGACCTGCTCCACTTTGCTCGCTTTTTCAGCTGCCCTTCCCCTCGGCCAGCCGTCCGCACGTCAACTGTTTACCGCTTCGTCGAGCGTCCCGGTCGCTGCTCGCACTGCCTGTCAGGCCCTCCCGGCGGCCCGCATCGCGTTCCCCACGCCCCCTCACGTAAACGGACGCGGCGTCCAACTCTCACGTCCTCCGCCCGCCCCCCCGCCCGCCGCCCGCCGCCTTAAGCCCTGTCCCGCATGCGCGCGCCGTGCCGAGCCGCCTGTCTGGCGAGACCACCTTTAAATAAACATCCTCGTTTACAACGTGCCCTGTGCTGTCAGGCCGAGAGCGTCGAGGCTGGCGCGCGCCGCCCCTAGCCTCGGTCCGTCCTCAACCTCCGCTCCGCGCCACTCATCCTCGCCTCCGCCCTTGCACAAGTCCACGTCCCCACTCCCTTCCCCGAGCCCACATCCTCCACCTTTGTTCCCACACTCTCCTCGCCCATCCCTTCCCCCCGTCCCCACTCCTTCGCCATCATCCGCAATCCTCGCCTCTGCCTTCGCACAAGTCCACCTCCCCAAGCCCATATCTCCACCTGCATTCCCTCCCACTCCTTCCACCCCACCCCTCCCCTGCCCACGGCCTGTCCTCTCACTCCGTCCTTTCTCTCTCACCCCCACCTCTCGGGGCGGGGGAGGGGTGGGGGCGAGCGGAGGAGATAAATCGGCGGCGACTCCTAATTCAGAGGTACACGGCCCGCCCCGCGCGCGTCCTGGTTAGCGGGGAATCCAGCCACTTATTCCACCCCGTGCGGCTGCCTGCCGCGGGCGACGGCCGCCGGCTCGAGCCGGCGTCTCCGCGCGCCGCGTTTGTCTCCCGAGCAGCGGGGGGGGGGGGACGGCGACCGCGTGCCTTGGAATTTGCTGTGACACGGGAAACATCATGAGTGCTCTGAAAATTTCCAAAAACTTTTTATAAGCAAAAAACTAGATGTATTACTGGTAAGTCACGCGCAAAATAATAGATACATGAAATATACTTAAACCCACCAATATTATACTTCTAATTCAATATTAATGGTATTCATCGTGACAACGAATAATTTTTTCATAAACAGCTACGCAATAAAACGAATAGATGTGATTGAAAATATGAAAGCGTATTGATAATTCATTTCCATTTTTTGTATGAGCCTGGAGAAAGTAATAAACTTCACTACTTTGTATTTCACGAGTTTAGTAAAACCAAAGGAAATTTTGGAATCTTACACTTAAGTTTCTCAAAAATAAGTTGTCAAAGGTTTGTTCATATTGACGGTAAAATTTAAGATGAAACCTCTTACTAAATTCGTAGTAGAAAATCATCTAATTTATTCCAGATGTTGAAAAAATGTTTTAGATCAATTTATGAAAAAAATGTTTGCATGTATTTATACTCTATAATAACTTTAGCATTATCTTTACGAAAATCAATCTTTCGATAGTTTTAACTCTCTGACTCCGGTTTATTTTACAATCACTAACTTTCTTTCTTTCACCCATGGGTCAATTATTCGACCATCCTGTGTACCTCTTGTAACCGTCCATCAGTAACTCTTGAATGTAGCATTGTAAACACGTTTCGTAAACCCGATGTGACCGTGTCTACATGAATCTACAGAACAGACGTCTCTTTTCCCATTCTGCGAACAACCGGAAACTACTTTATCACGAGCGCACCTGCCCCATTGTTTCCGGAACAAGAGTTGCAGGGAATTAACGCGTCTTCCAGCGACGCGCAACACTGCTTGCCCATGTACACGTCACGATGCATGGACGCCGAAAGCACGTGCTATGGCGAGGCCGCCTACCCGCACGCACCGGCAGAACTGGATATTAAATCAATCGCACACGAGGAACATTTCAACTATTTGCTTCCTCTCATGTAGATACACGTTTGATAATTTTATTTCGCATTTCTTACACTACTATAAAACTTTATCAAAGGTAATTGACACACTAAAATTGTTTTAATTAAAGATATTGTAACTATTTCGTTTAACATTACTTTGTTATAATTAAAACCGCTTGAATTAAATATTAATGAACTGTGATATTCATTATTAAACCGAGTCATTACGTTAGAACAATCTATAGTTATATATGTGCCTGGCGTCACAGACATGAAAATATCAACGTTATATGCCTCGAATACAGTTGAAAACCAAAATTAATTATACAATGCTGTCCACGCGTTTGTCAGATATAGTCATAATCTACTTTCAGGAAAAAACTCATCTGAAATATGAGTAGAGTGCATATCCCATGCTCAGGGGATTTTGAAATGGCTATTGTAATTAATTCGTAAATACAGACTACTTTGTTTAATCTTCATATTCAATTTTGGCGATGGTGTAACGGTAATCGTATCAGACTGATGTATAAATTTGCAGGTAGAACCCGATCGAAGCCATGGATTTTTAAAGGAAAAAAAAGTCTTCGCACGTCTTCCTTCGGAGGGGAAGTAAAGCCGGATGTCCCATGTTAGTAGATTTACTGCATGTGAAAGATATTCAAGCCTAAATGACGCCTCTCAGCTAAATTCAAATCGTTTTGTCCAAGAAATACCTCTTTTTCCGCTAGAAGGTAGAAAGGGCGTAGAAAAATTTGCATGGTCAGACGAAAGAACAAACCTAATGGCCTCGCCACGTAAAATAATGCATCAATTCAATTCAATTAAATACTTTGGAAATTCTTAAACTGTTGTGTAAGCAAAGATATTTAGTATTTCCATCTAAGATATGATAAGTTATCAAAAATTAGGAAATCATATTTTACATTTCGTATTCTAAACGTAAACTTGACGCAAAATAATAATTCTGATGCTTAAAAAGAAAAAATGTCAAATAATTGAACACGTGTCACATTAAATACGTATTTTACCTCTTTTTACAGTAACAACTTGCCAAACGCGTAACAAGCTGCATATCCATGAAGCGTGAGCTGTCCATCTTCCTAACGAACCGTATGATTTAATCAATAAAGGAACAGTCCCTTCAAAAGCTCCACCACCGTAATGCACGTATTAGCATAATTGGCGTCCGTAAATTACACAAAAACCGCTGTTTGAATGTGGAGTGTACACTTTCGGTTTCTGGAATAAACAACCCTTTTTTATTTATGAGTTCTTCAAAAATAAATAAATTAACGTGGTTACCGAATCTCTTTTTTTTCGTCTGTCGCACCAGCGTCAGCCACAGCGACCAGCCAGTTAAAAAAGCCGCGCTTGGAAATAAACGCAGCGGGCTGTACGTTTGTTTACCAGCGCGTTCTTCTATAAATACAGTGAGAAGTTTCAGCGTGGGCCGCCGCAGCGTGTTCGACTGCCTCATCGCGATGAATGCCAAGCCATTTAATTGTTGTGCAGTTCGAAATGAGGCGTAGTGAATTAAAATCAGTTGAAAAAATATGGCATAATCTATATAACAAATTTATTTCATAAATTATGACTCACGTTGTTGGTTTATGATAACAGCGTTCCGATTCCAGAATATATAAATACTCCCACATGTTAAAAATTTGAAAACCGCATATACACGATTAATTGTGAATGTTTCTGTGATTTCGTTGCTATTAGCTAGCGGATACTATTTACACAGTTGTTACACGATTCAAACATTTAAAATTTCGGAGAGAAATGACAAGAGGAGGGAGAATATTAGTTTCACGTTTGATCCAAACATTCAATTATAAATCTATCCAGTTTATATTCGAAATTCATTTGTTACAAGCCTCAGCGAAAATAGAAAAACAAACATCATTTAGCACTTGTATGATGATATCTGTTTAGTCAACGCTAAATGTTCACACTGGTATGTATCACGAGGAAATTAGTCATGTGTAAAGAGAAACAAATTGCATGAGCGTCGGTTCAAACAAGGACAAACAGAGAAAAATCAGTGACATAATAGGTATTTACGTAGCTGGTACAGAAATTTATACAAATGAAATGTTGACGGACGAAGCGATGAATTTTTCGTTCGTTCGAATTTTTCAAAAGTATACCAAAGACACATTCGCAGGACTTGTGTACATGTTTTTAGTAGGAATTCAGGGAATATTTCAATAACACAGACTTGCAATTATTCACTATAAGCGAGACGGCAGTCATGTTGGTTCATAAAGCTCGGGTATTTTGCTACTTTGTTGTTCTCAGAGTTTTATTTTCGTAGCGGCAAACACAAATGCTACAATAAATGCTAATTTTACTACCGCAATGTAACTTGGTAGCACCGTAAGCATACCTCAATGTAACGTTTCCCAATCTATGGTAAGTGAGCAGAAGTAGTGGTTTTCATGAGTGCTGAACTCTTCCATTACATCAGTTTCATAACAAAAAGTTTCTTAACTATAATTATAAATAAAATCGAAGTAAAGAATTTCACAAACGAGCTGTTTGGCTGCTGCTCCGCTGCATTTATTTCGGTTGAAAGAATGTGCAGCAATGTGTCAGCACATGTCTTGCACCACCAACACATATTTATATTGTATATTGTTTGATTATTCATATGAATAATAAATTGAAATTGATCCACTGCATAAAAACTAAAATTATTTAACAAAAATATTTTCTATATAAGCCAGAGCAAATAATTCGCTTCAACAGACGAATACACAAATAGAGTTGGCATACGTTCTTCAAAAGTGGGATATATCCCGAATATCGACATGTGTCTTGCTGTCTCTCCATATTTTCCTTTGTTTCTGCCACATGTCCTGATGTTTTCAGTTTGTTATAATTCCACATAGACATACAAAAAACTCAGTTTTGCGACTACTGTCCATCATTAATCCATCACAGAGCTATGCGCTACATACGAGAACAAAAGCAGCTAATTCCTTAAGCAAAATGTTATTCTTGTTTTTCACGGAGCACTTTGAGAGTTGCAAAGTAGACAAAGAAAGACACTGTGTTTTGAATCAAAGTGCATGTGTCTCTCTCACAATGTGTTAGTGGAATAATCTTGTGTGCGAAGGGAACGAGAGCTCAATCAATAACTGTGTTCTAATATCCACCAATGCCATGCTTCATTTTATATTTTATTTAAATGCCCTGAAATATTTAGAAAAGTTTGTCATTAAAAAGAGGAAATGACCTGGCTAATCTGGAAAAGTAAGAGAAATTTGTCCTAGAAAAAGTGGTTACATTATTATTCTGGAAAACATGCAATGTAATTTACCTTGATCTAGTATTAAGTTGTTTACTTTCTATACTATTTCTTATTTATAAATGGTTATTTTATTTACCACTTAGTTGCATAAAATAAACAACTTTCTCTGAAACATATGTCGGGTGCCTTGAATTCCAATGTTATCCTTATGGCAACTCTGTACGTAAGCTTAATTCTTTCCTGATTACATCGCGGCGCAACGTGACTTCCACATAAGACCGGAATTTATTTGGCAGCGCGACAGCTCATTCCTCGCCGTGTGCGGCGCCAGTCTCTCCAGAGGGCTCCGCCGCGAGCGGGTCCAGCGGCGGCTGGGCTGGGCTGAGCCCCGCCGCGAAGGAACACGTCGCCCGCGCCATCTACTCCCAGGCTGCTTGCGGAATCTGCGCGCAGCGCCGCCGCCGTTTGTCTGCGCGGGCACTCGCCCCCCGTCAGACTCCCCTCGCCCGCCCCCGCCGTCCTACCGCCCTCCGCGTCGCCTTTGTCTCCTCCCGAGCACGTCCCTCGCCCTCGAGGAGCTCTCCGCCTTCGAGCTCCACGCACCGCAGACCAAATGCGTCGCTTTACAGTGAAATACTGTTCACTGCATTTACATCGGTCTCTCCTGAAATGATACATTTCGTTAATAAGGCTTTTAGCATCAAGGTTCTATGTGTGCTAGGTTTTAGATGGAATGTGCTAACCACACCTGCTGCTATTGTTACAGCGCCAATGGCACATGGTAATGGGTCATGGACTGGCATTTACTAAATGAAATGGGTGATTTTGATGCGTTAACGTTAATTTACTTCTCGTCAATATAATGTGGTTAATACAGCAAATACATACGATTGAATAACTGAAACTGCTAATTCAAGAATTAAAAGTAGAATTTGTGATAAAAACAGAATTTCAATTAAAATGGTTCAATTTATGATTGTAGGTCCTGTAAGAGATTACCCACAATTATGTTTGCTGCTAACGTACTACCTATTCCCTGAACACTTGATACGAATCATTAATTAATAAGAGATGAAGTTAGTATATTTTGATTTCCTATGTATTTTCTGATACGTTACCAGCTGAATATTTTCTTTCAATTTGGATACAAAACCAGAAAAAAACGAAAGATAAATAAAATGTATGTGGTGTTCCCTCTTGGAAACCAATCTTCCCCGTTTCCTCAACCAAGTTCATCCTCGCCGGCTGGCTGCTGAGCAGTTTGCAGCCACGCCCACCCCGAGCGCCGTCGCGCGGCGTGCCTTCACCCACTTCGCGCCGGAGACAGAGCTGTGGGGCTGAGGGGAAGAGGCGGCGCGAGAAGAACGGGGAGGAGTGGGGGGGAGAGGGGCGCGGCCGCGTAGGAACGCGATCTCTCGGTGGAAATAGAAGGCGGCGCGGCGGCGCGGCGTGTTTTGTGCGGAGCGCCGAAAAGGACCCAATAAATCACGCGCTCCCCGCCCCGTTCGATTCTGCCCCGCTCCGCCCCGCTCCGCTCCGCCCCGCTCCTCCCCGCCCCACTCCGCATCGCATTGCATCAGGCCACAGCGCACTCGGCGCCCGCCCACGCCCGCGCGCGCCTCTAATCAGCTCCTCGCGACCGCCGAACCGCAGGGGGCTCTCCGGAAGCGAACAGGAGGGGGGAAGAAGGAGGAGGAAACGAGATGAGAGGTGCACAGAAAGACTAATAGTGATAAGTAATCTGGAATTGCGAAAGCATTCATGGTAAAACAGAAGGAAAGAAAGAAAGGAAGCAGGAACAGAAGGAAAGAAAAAGAAAATGAAAAGATGAAGCAGAAAGGTTGCCTCTAATCTAGCTTATAACTAACAGAATTAGGCAAGTCGCAAACTAAGGTGTGTAGTTCTGACTTAAAATAAACATGTTAATTACCAGAAGGTTGGTAAGCAGAGCACTTTAATAGTGCGGGTATTTGCAATGAACGGTGAAGACTATTAGATTTTTGGAAAATACAAATAAGAACAATATTGTCGTGGAAAGCCTATGAACATAATCAATTAACGAAAAGGACAATAAAGATAAAAACCTATATATATATATATATATATATATATATATATATATATATATATATATATGAAAAATCAAAAAGCTATCCTTACAAACGACAAGACATAAACAAAATATAATAAATAGAGGAAAGAAAGGAAAATCCAACATAACACACAGAATTCTCTATTTATATCTGTCTAAAAAGCAGCGTTACTCCTAAAAAATAACACTAATCAGACTAAAAAGAATGATAGAAAACAAATATAAAAGTTAGGAGCACGTGTCAAGAAAGTATTTAATAAAAAAGTAAGATTTGCAGAAACAAATGAAGTAAAAATGTTCATGACAAGGGACACAATAACACAAGAAAAAGAAGAGTTAGAAAGATGAAAAATCGTCAAAGAACGTATTACTAAAATGAATGCAGATTTTTCTAGAAATCTACGATATGTACGCTGCAACACTTTTGATAGAGCTAACCACGCCGCTTTCGTATTCTAGAATATATAAATAATACCAGCGTACGAATTTGCATTCATATTTAAAAAAATAAACATTGCGGATTGAATATGTATGACACTGAATCAAATTGTTTCGTCACATCACCTGACATCCATATTAAACAACCAACAACGGAAGAGCATATTTAAAAGAGTGATTTTCATTTGTGTGAATGTAGGTTAAAATTTAGTGCGGGTTTGATAAAATTGATAATAACAAATACTCCTATGTCTATAATATTAGTTTTTTATTTAAAATGTTTTACTTTCAAAATGAACACGAATAAAGTGTTATTAAGTGGATAATGTTCTATAACTGTAGCATAGTTTAAAGCGGCTTTTTTTCACAGAATAAATAATAAGTAGAGGCCCAAAATTAAAACAACTGCTCTCTAGCAAGTAAATTTCTAAGGCACGTAAAGTCATTAAAGTTGAATAAAGAACTCCAAAACTATATTATTTCTTACAAATAATTTATTAATATTATATTAAATAATTGAAGGGTATCTGACAAGAACCGAACTAGTTTCAAATTCCATATTTTGAGATCAATTCAGTACAACTGGCTGTAGCATTTCCTTCTGGTAAGTGCCGATCACATTGAGTATAAGATATAAGGGAAAAAATCATAAATTCATTACTATACATGTTGACATATTGACCGCCAAATTGCTTCAAATTTGACGCCTTGTTTTTTATTAGAGCATTTTTGATGTTCTTTGAAGGCGTTTCAGAGGAAAGAACTATACATTTCAAAATTGGCGCTTCGGAGATCTGAAGCTCTGTTGACCAAATACTCATTTCTTTCGTACAAAGTTCCTTGACGTAGATTGTCAGCTGCGTCCAGTTAGTTAGGAGCGTCAGCAAAAGATCGCATCATCTCCTGGGCAGCTCTTCGTTTTGAAACATGGGTTGCATTGTCAAGGGTTGCATTGTCATCAGAGGCAAAGCGCAGAAAGCTTAGTAAAAACCTTTTTCTTAGAGTATTTCGCCGCCTCAACAATACACGTCTATGCAACGAAGTTTTCGATGTCTCCTGAAAAATTCGGAATTTGATCTCGTTTGGTTCTTGTAACAAACTCTAATTGTAAACTTACTGGCGAAACGCGAATACTGTAAAGACACACACCCTTACAATAAATAAGCATTTCAATTTCTTGCCAGAATTCCGCGTGAATTTGATGGCTTGCTTCTGGAACCTGCCTGCGCAAATCAGCTCCTTTCTGCAAGCGCACCGCGACTGAGTCAGCGGCGGCCGAAAACCCATTGAGTGGCAGGCGACGAGGGCGCGGGCGGCGCGGGCGGTCCGTGCGGGGCGGCGGTGGCGGTGGCGGACGGGAGAAGCGAGCTAATCCCCAAGTTTGTATCGCGCCAATTTAACATGGCGCCCAAGGCAAACTTGAAGGCGCCGGGTGTAATGACGTGGATACAGTACCGCCAACTTATTCTTCCGCTAATTAAGCAGTGTGGCCAAGTTGCGCCGCAAACTATTGAACGCGCAGATGCGCCCCAAATTAACTTGGCCAGCCCCATGCGGCCGAAGGCCAAGGCGGCGGGGACGACGAAGGTTTGTTTCGGGACGCGCCACTGATCCGGTAGCAAGCAGCTCGCAATGAAATTTTTCAATGGCAATGTAATTGATTGATTTTGAAAATATTTGAAACATTGATGCTTACGTTCAAGAAGATAAATTAATTTATTCATTCAAATAGCACATTGGCGCAGTGTTATACATGACAAGAGTTTGAGTGATGATTTCAAACTGTTTTATTCATGGATCGAATGTCCATTGTACGGATTGATTTAAGTTTAAATCAATCCAAGATGTCAAAACACATTCGTTTTTCCCCTCAGTGCAATTTGTTGAATTTGCCTACATTTTTTCTTCTTTTTATGGCCAAACAAGTTTTCTATGTGAATATAAAACTTTTCCTACAGGAAATACCATTATTAGGAAATAGCAGTTAAAGTGGGAGATCCTACGTCTAGTGCGCACTTGAGGGGCGGTGATGGTACTTCTTTTAATTTTAATAATCCGCCTTTTGAAGAGCTCAATATTCTGTTAATATTTGTTTTCTTTATTTTCCACGTAGTTTTTACAAAAAAACAGTTGAATAATAAGGCTTGAAGAGGTGCGTTAGAACAGACAAAACTGTCTCGTAGCCAATAGAACCCACTCCAAGATTGCAAACACATTGGTGGAGTGATGTGACAAACTCTTCCGAGGAGGTGTTTGTGAGACTACCTAGATAGTAACACCCTTAAAAGAAAATACCGACTTATGCCAGGAGAAACATTGTTTCTTCTCAAGACATTCCTTTTTCTGTTGTGACTATGATAAATCTCAATTAGAAGGGCATTGTTATTTTTTTTTTCAAATTCAGAAATATTCACGTAAAGGGCTATGTTAATATAATGAAAACCAGAATGTCTGTTTGAATATATGACAGTTCATAGCCATTATTGGAAAATGAAACACGCATTCAAATACAGAAAAATGTAAATATTTACGTTTAAAATAGTGAACTTCATCACTTTCATTAAAAGATTGTGTGTCCATGCTCCATGCTTTTTCGTTTTTAGTGATACTCATCATATTTCCTGTTTTTGTGGCTTACTCTCTAAAATTGAACTGTTCAGTGGAAAAGGGAGATAACCCATAAAATAAAAAAAATATTGAAATATTCCTTATTCTCTTTTTATCTTCCATTTATTCCGAAAAATTTTATAAATGTATCATAATCCATTCCAATGTTATATCAATCATTTGTAATAGGTGACACGCCCTTTTTTAAAAAAACTTCTGTGAGAGAGGGAGCTAAGCCACATGTACATTCATTCATAATAGCAATAGCACTAGCACCAGAATATGAGATTTATTTGTTACATCCCGCATTCAATCCTCCAAAATAACTACTAATATTCTAAGAAAGGTCTTTGGGTCTTATGTCTGAGAGGAAGGTTCTTGAGTTCTATTTCTGACGTATTTTCGGCAGTATCTAAGCCATTTTCAAACGCTTATTGAAGAATTTTAGCAGCCAGCTACACGTTTTCTGGCAGCGGAGTTTCTTATGTTTTCTCCGATAGATATCAGGTGAATGCTGGAGGAGTTTTTTCACAAAAAGGCCCAGGACAGTACATCATCTTTCCTTCGTCATCCTCACCCGTTCTCTCCTCTTACACACACACTTACACTTACAGGCACTACAATTTTCAATGGGAGGCTCATCAGCAGCTCGGAGCTTGTCCCGGCTCAGATGGCACTCCACTGGCGGATATAGCCAAAATGGGAAATCCCGTTATCCCGACGTGTAGATCGGCGCCGGATTTTACGTTCGAGCGGGGGAACACCGCCATTTTCGAGGTTACAACATGCACTACACTACACTAATGGGACTAATGACAATAGTAGTTAACGCGCAGAAAAACAAAATAATCACTGGACCCGTGTCTGTGTGAGAGAAAGCGAGAGCGAGAAAGAGAGAGAGAGAGAGAAAGAGAAAGAGAGAGAAAGAGAGAGAAAGAGAGAGAAAGAGAGAGAAAGAGAGAGAAAGAGAGAGAAAGAGAGAGCCAGAGAGAGCCAGAGAGAGCCAGAGAGAGCCAGAGAGAGCCAGAGAGAGCCAGAGAGAGCCAGAGAAGGGCCAGAGAGAGCCAGGGAGAGCCAGAGAGAGCCAGAGCGCGAGAGAGCCAGAGCGCGAGAGAGCCAGAGCGCGCGAGAGAGCCAGAGCGCGCGAGAGAGCCAGAGAGAGCGAGAGAGAGAGCGAGCGCGAGAGAGAGAGCGAGCGCGAGAGAGAGAGCGAGCGCGAGAGAGAGAGC
>BOPP01000224.1:897516-939941 GCA_017312745.1 Gryllus bimaculatus | reverse complement strand
GCCAGGGAAGGGGTGGGGCGGGGGGGGGCGCCGGTTGGGGCGGAAAGCACTTCATATTGAAGACCCCATACTCTCTTGCGATGCGAGCATACCTACTAGGGTTCTATGCTCGCGGAAGAATTAATAGAGTTTTTAAAGCCGATGGAGTTTTGAGTTCTGGCTGTGCATGATTTATGAGCATGTAAACATATAGGCTAATGGCTGTCTACGTACTCGACATGCATGTTTATTTTCCAAATATATGTCACTGGGTACAAAAAATCATTCAAATGCCATTTCTGGTTTAAAAATATAATGACCATAATTCATCTTAGGAGTGTGTAAATTAATATGATAATTATTTTAATTAAATGTTCTTCCCTTCCGTACTTTTATATACAAACAAATAACAAATATGCAAAATACGCGCTTGAAACTGCAACTTAGAAAACTGTTAACTAACAAAAAAGCTTTGCTGTATCCGTTTTTGCTACTTGGATCTTTTTGAAAAACTGTAAAGCTAAATGAAGAGATTAAAAGATAAAATACCCAATTTGAAAACGTTTTAAGGACTTCCGGGGTAACAGGACATGACGAAATAAATTATTAACAGACTGAAATAATCCAGAAATGTATTTTTAATTAAAAAAGAACAAAATATTTACAAAGGAAATATGATGCATGCGTATACATACACATGATACGTGGAAAAATATTCCACAAAGTTTTTGATATAGAAGGGGAAAAGGAATATACAAACTGAGAAGAAAAGATGATGAAAACGGAAAACAAAAAGATCAATCGACGAAGAGACACCGAAGAAGTTATTCAAAATTTTGCTATCAGTTTCCCGCTTTATTCTTCCTCATACCAACCACACTAGACTGAGACATTAGATAGCGAACTTTTGATGCTCGTCTTCTCGGTCGTGTCGGACGCCACAAAGTGCACCAAAGAGAAAGTAGCAGAGGCGAATCGCCGCTGGAGGCCGAGAGCAGCACTGTCGTCGGTGGGCGCGCGGTTTCCTCTCGCGCTGTTGTTTCCGCGAGCAGTTGAGCAACTCTCAACATCATTTTCCAAGAGTTACACCACCAAACTTTGCCTTTTGCGGGGCGTCCTATCTTTGCTACTTTGGCGGCGACACTTTCAAATCTGAGAGTCGAAGTGCCTTCCCTTATCGATTAACGCAAGTGCTTCTCAAATCTCGAATATTAGCACTTTGCTTCACTGTGTATTCCGAAATTAACGCGATCAAACTCTGAACGAGCAGGAAGCTTTCTCGGAGAGGTAAGTGCTGATACATGTTCCAGGAACAACCAACTTTCATCGTAGAAGAGCGAGGGAAAGATACACATGAATTCCAAGTTGCTCGCCCTTTAAAGTTTTCCTTTCTTCATTCAATGACTTTTAAGCATTACCAGAGAAATGCATACTATCTAATCTCTTTCAATATGCGATGCTTTTGCTACGCTTTGCGCGTCCACATAAACTCATAAGAGACATTATTTATGCTTTCTATTAAACGTGCATTAGAAGCAGAAATATGATTACGACGCAAAATGATTTTCTGAGAGAATAAATTCACTTAAATTCATTATGTAAAAACACAAATCACTTGTTATGTTATGTCACATTCTATGATCACTACTCTGCGAAAATTATTTAAGAATAAGAACAATTAGAAAAGTTATAACATTAAATGATATTTAATAACGATCTTTGTAACTACGCAGCGACTATTTTTAGTGTATGCGCCGGACCGGCCTCTACCAAAACTACCGGATTTGCTGACGACAATGTACTTTTTACTTTTCACTTACATAGTATTTGTGCATTCGACATCACAGGCTAAGAATAAACACGATAATTCACCAAAGAGTCCAAGAACTGTTAAATAAAAATAAAATAATGTAAACCACTAAATTTTTTCACTTTGTCCAAACTACCTCCATATCCCTTCCTCTATATTCAAAACAAATATGCAACGAATTAACATAAAGAGACTGGCAGAGAACTTAGAAATACCGTTAGAGTAGAATCAAAACTTTAAATCAAAAGCAGACAAAGCATATGCAAAAATATGAAATTATATCGAATGATGAAAGAGAAATTCGCTCTTAGCGTAATTATTTATAAGCAATCGAATTCAAAACGAACTCAACAGAAATCTAATAAACAAATACGCAATATGTTTGACTCATACATTCTTCATATTATTCTCCCAATCTACCAGTGAGACAATTTTGAATTTTGATAAAACAAATATTTCTATCAAAATTTAAACATGATTCCCTAAAGGCACCTTACACCTAATTAAATTAATTATCCAACCATCACTAAGAATTCTCACTTGAATGTCGCACCCCCACACGCAAGCTAACATTACCCCCAAAACTAGTCACAGCGTAAACCTTCATTCTAGTGGTTTCTGCAAGCCGCTGTTCACTGATTAAAATATCGATCACCTAACCTCAGAAAAAGGAAGTAATGCATGAGGATGACAATCTCTAAAATTTAGAGACACATAAATGATAATAATGGGCATCCCTAAAGGGCAGAAATGCCCCAAACAGGCATAAAAATTAATTAATATTTACCTCACAATCAGAGTAAGTATTTATTGTTATATTGTTACTCTTATGTGGTTACTGAAATATTGGTGGATTTAAAAAGACCAGCGATAGAATATATGTGAGAAGAAACAAACGACAGCGCAACACAATTTAAGACCAAATAGCATGTAAAACCTGAATATTGTTTTGTTTCGTAAAAATAGTAAAGAACACTATTGAATTAGAATACTGTTCATTCGATATCCATTACCACGCTTAATAGTCTGAACTAAACCAAGAGCAACAATTAGTTATAAAAATTCAGATGGAAGATCCTCAATTCCTTCTCAAGATAAAGGGGAGAAATCAGTCTTTCAGCGCCTTTCCACGGCAACACTTCACTCCCGAGAAATTAATTTCCAGTTGGCTTAAGCGGAAAGCGGTGCGGCGGCGAAGCCAGGAACTCCGGCAGAAGTGGCGACCACAACAGCCAATCTGTCGCAGTCTTGCTCACCTGAGCTCCGCCGCCGCTGCGCCCTCCACTTGCTTCCCTCGCCCCCCCCCCCTCCTGCTCGCAGCTGTTCCTGGCATTATCCTCCGCCCGCGCCTTCGCTCCGAAGTTGCTCCCGCGGCGCGAGGGTCGCGAGCGCGCGCGACAGCGCGGAAAGAGGCGAACGCGCGGGCCCGAGCATTGGCTTATGGAGGGAAGAGAGTTGGAGACTGGGTGGAGCGGGAGATCGGGGTGAGATCGCGGCGGAGTGGTGATCGTGCGGGGGAGGTCGGGCGGGTGTAGTCCGGTGTAGGAAATCGGACGATGGTGATCAGGGTAGTAAAGGTCGTGGCATATCGGGGGGGGGATATCGTGTGTGGGGCGGGGGTATCGCGGGTGGTGCCAATCGGATCGTTGAAGATCAGGTGGGAGCGATCGCGGATGGAGACGGAAAGATGGAAATAATTGGGGTGGAGATTCCGGGAAAGGAGTTGGGGGTTGGCGTTAAGGCCGTGAAGATTCTGGCGCTCGGAGGTGATCCGATGAGCGACAGACGCCCAGCGGGCGGGCGGGAAGATCAGGCGAGATATCCGGCGTTTAGAAACTGGTTAGCATGAAGTGAGAGAGCGGTGTGAGCGATGATTGGGCGAGAGCGTGAGAGAAGAAGTGAACGAGAGTGGGCCAGGCGGAAGGAGGAGGTAGGAGGAGGAGAGCAGGAGTGAGGGGGAGAGGGCGCGGGCAGGGACAGCGGGCGGGCGGCCAAAGTGGACCGCGCTCGATAAAGCCTTCGCGCGAGGGGGAGGGGGGCAGGGGGAAGGGGGAGCGGAGCGGTACAATTAAAATCCGAGCGAGTGGGCGGATGCGTTCCGCGCGCATCCCTCCCCCTCCCCCTCCCCTCCACCCCTCCGCACCTCCCACGTGGTGTCGCTACCTTTCCGCCGAGGTCGCGTCTTCCCGTTCGGGCTCACTAGAGGGGCACGCCCTCTGCGCGTGGCACGGGAGCTTCATTATTCTCGGGCACTTTGCACCGCGGCTCTCAAAATGTGGTGCTCGCTTCACCTGCTGGTTGGTTGCTATTGTCAGAAAAAAAGGAGCCTTGTGGAAAATTCTCCATTCATCTTATCTCAACACCTGGCGTATGTTCGTATTTCCTGCCTCTTTCCGTCTCACCCTTGGCCTCATTTCGAGAAAAAATATAATAGCGTGAGCTGCATTTTAATACTTTGGAACGTATATTTCCATTACACGTAAATTAATTTAGGTGTTACGTTCTTTATCAAATTTACTATCAAACTATCAAATTTTGAAATAAAATATAATTTTGTCGTTCGTTTCTGACGTATATTTTACTCAATTGTCCACACCCAATCACCTTACTAGAAAGGTAATCACGGCGGAAAAACGTTCCTAAATTTATTCATGGTGTGACCTCATTACTGTGTAACAAATTCATTTCAATAATTAAATTTGTTCAAAGAATGGTCACCCCGTCCCAGACCTCGCGACTGATTCTCCTGGTTTACCCCCGATTGCTTCGTTTTGTTACGCTCTTCAATTTTTATTTTTAAATTTCTCACGTCATATTCCAAGATTTGTTTTCGAACTACTCACTATTGCAAAGTCGTTTCACTTGCTTTGCCTTCTGAACTGACTGGATTGCCCTCTCCCGCCGCCAGCCGCCGGCACTGCCTTCCGCCGGGCTGGCTGCAGTAGAGAAAGCCGTCCCGCCCGCGGCCGAACGAAGGTGGGAGGTGGGGCGTGGGCGGGGCCACTCGGAGGCGGCGGTGGCGGCGGTGGCGGCGCTGCGATTAGATTAGCACGGAGCTCCCGAAAGGCCGCCGAGTTCCACCTCCACCTCCACCCCACCCCCCTCCGCCGCCGCCGCCGCCCCCGAGCGCCGCAGTGATCCGGTGGCGGTGGCCGCAGCTCCCGTAAACGTCTGCAAACACTGTGCGGCTTTGTTTGAAGACCGCGCGCCGCCGACCCGGGAGCTCCCGAGGGGGTTCGTGAGGGCGGGCGCGATATCCCATCACAAGGAAGCGTGAAATTGCATCCAGACTTCCAGATCATAAATTAATATAAATATTATGTATAAAAATTGCTGATATGTATGGATTAAAAAAGATTAAAAGCCACAGTTCCAGAACTTGGAAAGATACACATTGCTCATGGCCAAATTAATACCCTTTTTAAAGAGAGTTCAATTGACTCTCTTTTAGAGGAATACTGATATAAGTCAATTACCCTCCAATTAATTCTAACATTTCATAAATATCACTGTATATTTAAAATATATCTATTAATTTGTGAGGTAATGTTGATAAATATGTTACCATTATACTTAGATTTGTGAGTTCAATAAAGTTAAGTTCTTAGATGAATTCCATGAAGGAAATGTCCTTTCATCATCCTGAATATTGCGTAGTTCTTTTATTCGAGCAACAACAGGAGGGATGTTGCTGATAAAATAAATGCAGTACCAAATATTGATATAATATTTTCGAATTTTATAGAAACATATTTATTTCAGAATTACCACGAAAAAAATCGAAAATATATTGACCTATGTTCGTACATAATATAAATTCAACTTGAATACAAAATAATGTGCCAATTTTCAATCACATTATGTCAATTTATTATCAATATTTATCAACAACCATCAAGTTCGTTGAAATTCATTTGTAACTAAATATGAAAAATTAAATACAGAAATGTCAAATCCAACACTTGACAGAAACTTTCATTTTGAGACAATCAAAAATAAAAACTTAAATATTACTAAATCCGTAGTAAGCAAGCCACAATTCACACAAAGAAATTTAGAAAAGCTCTTATATCAAGTTTCATAACCATGTACTTCAGTATTATAAAACACAGGATTATTTTCAGCTTAGCAGACTTCAATATTCATCTATATTTAACATACATCTAATGTATTTTTTTTCAAAACTCGTTTAAATTCAAATGTGTAATATTTTCAAGACAGTTATTCACAGTAAAAACTTTTCAACTACGTAAATATTCTAAATAATGTCTTACGTTCCCAGAACCTCGGCTTCAATTACATCTGGCAGCAATCAACTGTCGCTACGACTAGAATGTCCGTCGTGGATGAAACTGAAGATTATCTCGCATACTTGTTTGTTATAAGTTGTGTGACTGAACCAAGAAGAAACTACAAATTCCACCAGCGCAATATTTGGAATGGACGGGCAAGTTGCATCCCGCGCAACAGCAGCCTGTGAAGCCCCCGCTGCTCTAAGCGACGCCGCCGCCGGCGCGTCACAGCAAGTCAGCTGGCGCCCGCGCCATCGCACAGAGCGCGCGCAGTGTTCACTCACGGAATATGAGCTCCGACGGCGGAGGCGGCGAAGCTGAGGGCCACTTGGCATTCCTCGCGAGCTGTTGCTGCGCTCGCAGCGGCGGAGAGAAGGCTTCGGAGGGCACGGCGGAAGACGGCAAAGCGAGCGGAACAGCGGAAAGACAGAACGTAATGAAAGACGGAAAACAGGAACACTAGCGACGGACGTAGATGAATGGAATCACAAGTGGGAAGGGGCGAAATAGTCGAATGCGCAGAAAACCGGAATCATGGAGCGGAACACGGGTTTGACTGATTAGTGATTCCGGGCGAGCTATCTGCTAAGCTCATTAGCCCCGCAAGTGTACTTCATGTTTGCCCCGGGAGGTCCGGCGACAACCTACCGTTGACTAATCGGGGTTTTCCCCAGCAACGCATCTCCCTCCAGCGGGGTACCGCTCCAGTCGGAACAAGCTCTAAGCTCCCGCCCGGTCTCCCGGCATGTGTGGTAGCGTAGAGCATGTGTGTGTGTGTGTGTGTGTGTGTGTGTAAGTAAGGGATGCGGACAGGACAATGAATAGGGAGGAAAGATTGCGTGCGATTGGTGATACCTTTGTTAGGGTACTGCTCCTGCATTTGCCTCATCTGGACCAGAGAAACCACAGAAATTTACCGATATGAGCAGCCGGCCGCTATAATTTTCCAGTCAGCGACCTAGCTATCTAGCTGCGAACGTAGGACCTCCCGGACAGAGGCACTGCAGAAAGCTCAGTTGATGCCCTGAGCCGACTCTCCCGGTGGGAAAACAGGCTCTTGCAAGGAAACTGCGATATGGAAATACATCAGTAATGATGACTGATTTTTATGAAAAACATCATGAGCTATCTTTGCGCACAACTGCGAGTAAGGTTATACAGAAGAGGAAGGCGGAGTAAGAGGCAGGAACAGTTGAGTTGGCGGGGCTGAGGAGAGGAGGGAAGCACGCGCGTCAAGAACACCGAGGTCCCTCGCGCCCCAACGACATAGTTGCTTAATTAAACGCGCGCCTTGGCCCGCGCGCCCGTCTCCCGCAAGGCACAGCGGAAAGCGCGCTCGCTGCTCCGCTTCTGCAGCAACTTGGCTCGCGCGCGCGCATGCGCTTCAGTGAGCGCCCGGAACGCGTCCTCCTTCCCATCACCCCGCCGCCCGCCGCTTCGCCACCCACTTCGTTTGCCGCTTCACCCGCCGCTTTGCCCGTTGCTTCACCCACTGCCTTACCTGTCGCTTTACTTGCCGCTTCACCTCACCGCCTCACTCACCGCCTCACTCGCCGCCTCACTCGCCGCCTCACTCGCCGCCTCACTCGCCCCTTCACTCGCCCCTTCACTCGCCCCTTCACTCGCCCCTTCACTCGCCCCTTCACTCGCCCTTCACTCGCCCCTTCACTCGCCCCTTCACTCGCCCCTTCACTCCCCCTTCACTCGCCCCTTCACTCGCCCACTTTCACTCGCCCCTTCACTCGCCCTTCACTCGCCCCTTCACTCCCCTTCACTCCCCTTCACTCCCCCTCACTCCCCCCTTCACTCGCCCCTTCACTCGCCCCTTCACTCGCCCTCACTCGCCCTTCACTCGCCCCTGCACTCGCCCCTTCACTCGCCCCTTCACTCGCCGCTTCACTCGCCGCTTCACTCGCCGCTTCACTCGCCGCTTCACTCGCCGCTTCACTCGCCGCTTCACTCGCCGCTTCACTCGCCGCGTCACTCGACGCCCTCACTCGACGCCTCACTCGACCTCACCTACCATTTCGTGAATGCCCCGCAGCTTGACATGTCCGTTTAGTCTCACCAGAATATCACTCCCACTTGTTAATGGCTCACCCCATATCCACACACCGTTCAGACACACGTCGCTCTCAACCATGCCCCTCCCTGCAACACTCTGCAATCACTCCACTTGGCCCTACCCCTTCTGTGTCGAACATACTTCCCCGCTTTCGTCCTACGTGGATGTTTCATCTCGCGAATGATTCCACCCCAAATCTACCTACAACGCAGTCTATTCAATCTTCTATGTTTATTAATTCTTTTGCAGCTACTTAATCTTTTTCAATTGTCTCGTGAGCTTCTGAACCACTAGCGACCTTCCTAACATAAAAAGTAATAATTCCAGCAATAATTAATCTAATGATAATACTTCTGAGTTTAACAGAATTCAGGAGTTACGGAACATGATTCGTAAATTATTCTTAGAGCCATTCCTTTCGGTGGACCCACAAAACGTAAATGTCCATTAAACCGTCGTTAAAGGTGTAATTGCATTTTTTGCTCGTTAAACCAGAAAATGAATGCATTCTCCCTATAATAGGAGCTCAAGTTTAACTGTAAAAGAAAACATTTTTCCAGAAGTCATTAGCCACATTTCATTAATGGGGCGTACTACGGGTTTGAAACGACAACTTCTGTTGTAGGATTTCAGCTTAATGATATTATAAATCAGGAAATAAACTTTTAAAAAGATTTGGAAATCTTTATTATAATATTTATTTTCATTAATGAGTAACCTAGTTAAATTATTTTATAACTAAACTAAAATATCAAGGTTTTAAATTTGTATTTAATACTTTATGTTATATATGAAAATTGTTGTTTCTAGATGATAAGAGTTATAACTAAGATGATAAGAGTCATAACCTAATCAACACATAGCCAACTACTGCTGTAGCACGTTAAAAGAACGTCATCAACACAAAATATAATTATAAATGGAATGCTTTGCCGCATTATCTACACAGGCTTCTAATATGGAATTAATTGGGTGCGCTGGGACCCTCTGACAGTTATTTCGGTCTTACAGACACACCCCTGCGATGAAACATTTCCAGGATTCCAGGAGAGATCTTAAGTAGGAGGTTCTTGCATCCGAAATGTTATTAATTAGGAAGCAGGATGAAGAGTGCGTTTCCACTTGTAGCTTTATGTGAGAGCGCAACTTCGATGGAAAGCCAAGTTCATTTAGGGGCTCTCTGGTCAAGTAGTGGGTGTCTGAAGAGGCTCTGTGAACCAAGAAGTTCAAGAGGACTCTAATACGTCTGGGACATTTCAAGCTGAAAATATCTTGCAAACATTTACGAAAGTGATCCTGTCGATTGTAATGAAACAAAAATCCAAATGAGCTAGTGAAATATTCTACGAACTCAATGTGATTTCTTTCTTATTCGTATTCTGTCAGAATTAGGCGTGGTGAGCATATTCATAAGGTAATTGATGTTTCAAGAACTAATATTAAATTGTGCAGAATATTTTTATGGGTTCTCACATGGATAGCTAATTATATGAGAGAGAAAAAATGTATTTTCTTATATGGTACATTTTTATACTAATATTTCGTATGTTTGACGGTTCACAAAACCTCATTTCCTGTCATTAACCTAAGAAAAAACATCCTTGAAACACATTAGTAGTTATAAATGAAATGATAATCATAAATGAAACCACATTTTGAATAGCAATGATATTTTATGTGGTTTAAACCTTAATTCCATCAGAGCCGCTCCTATTTATTTATTTACCTATTAATAACAATCTTCATATAAGAACGCAATACAAATGTTGAATCCATGAGGGAGTAAAGGAGATGATCAATCTACGGTAACTGTTCTAGCTTGCCATTTTCTCACGATTTTATTGCACTTTGTCAAATATTGTTTTTATTAATTCACAATAATTTCTCCTTTTATCTATTGAATTATACTATTCTCCCTCGCAGATCAACATGGCACGTAACACAAGTCTGTTTCCCTCCTCCATTAGTATCCTCCATCCATTTCCCTCCTCCATTATTGTCCTCCATGAGTATATTATTGAAGGTTATGATTTCTTTTGTACAGCAAGATTGTATGGTTTATTTTGTTATTTACAGACAATTGATTCTACGAACTTATTCTATGAATTTAAACTGTAGATCGCAATACTTCTAAGAATACGTTTAGAAAAATACTGGTTTCCAAAACATACTTCGTAACATTATTACTAGTTATATCCAACAACAATGTTAACACTAAATATTTTGTTTGTATTGTAAGTTTCATGAGACAAGTTGCGTGGGTAATTTCGATCATAGAGATAGAAACCTTATAGAATCATTTACTTCCTGTCCGCGGTGAGGCACACACTGCCTGGAATGTCCGCGAGCACATTTCCCGTCCCGAATCCTCAAAATTCGTTCTCCCCCGTCCCTTTGGTTAGCACGCGTCGCGTTCCACTGTTATCGTTCCTCATCTTTGTCTTTCCACTCCCGTGCCCCGTCGCGCGTTCGCCTGTGGGGGGGCGAAGTGGGGGGGGGGGGGCTTTCACAGCGTCGCTTTGATCTCGCGCCAAGATAAGCGTGCATTCGTTAATTGTCGATATCTTGGCGCCAGCCAGCAGCGGCACCTCGCTCGCCTCACAATGAGCGCTGCCGCAAACAAGGCGACCGCCTGCCGCACAAAGGCGCGCATTCGCCCCGGTCGGGACGGCGCCGCCTGGTATTAATTATGTAGCACGCGTCTTTTGCCCCCCTCCCCAGCCCTGCGCAGGTCCCCGGGTGTCGCTTCTTCACACTTGTGCGCGCGCGCGTGTGTGTGTGTGTGTGTGTGTGTGTGTGTGCTGGTGGTCTTTCAGCGCCCTTCAAAAGAGCATTGCTCCCCCAAAATGGCGCGCGCTGACAAAGCCACCCCTTGCTCCCTGCGAAACGCAGCCGCGCACTGCAGGTATTGTGTCGTATTGCCATTTGCATTAAAGAGAGTGGCGTGCGCCTCTCACCGCCCACGCGGATTTCATTACAATGTCTCTTTTTTTACACGTGTACATGTGGACAGGCGCAGTACTTCAGTTGGCATTGTTAGCAATGAACGTGATTGCTCTTGCGAGAACAACGGGAAAGACAGTGCGTGTAGTAGGTAGACAAAATCGAATGCAGAATGAATGCTAGAAACCAAAAAGATGAGATTTTTGATTCAGAACTCTCACAAAATGATTTATCTATTTTGGCGAATGAAAGTTGTGAAAGCACAATTAGAAGTGAAACAAGTTCGTCAAAACACGAATGTTTTGACATATGAGGAAAACTGAAACAAAAGTGGCATTATGGATTAGTAAGATCAATAATTGAGGTAAATTAGGGTAATATGAAACAATTTCGGGTTTTATACAAAATTATTGGTGGTCTGCACAGTGTTTTCGACTTGTCGGCGTTCACGAGTTTGATGGGTTCCAAAAGCGGTCATTGATTTGACAACACCAGTGCACCGACTTCAAAGGATTCATTGGCACGAAATTCATTTTATCAAATGATAAAAGCAATGTAATAAAGGGAGAACGCGAACTGTAAAGGAGAAATGAGCACCTAAAACCCATGCTCTGTATAAACCACAATGCATTCCCAACATGGACTCACCAAAATGTATGCACGTATTAAATTCATTGATAGAATCCCAAGTAATAATATGTACTTCAATCACGCTATTACATTTATCTTCTGCAGCCTATTCATTTACATAGCTTCATAGGAATACTACATCGAAATATAAAAATACATAGATGAAATGTAAATAATGACAAGAACAATCAATTAAACACTAGACAAGGAATAAGTCTGTGATAGAATGGTATTCCTTTAAGCCACGATGATACCCTAAAGAAATTAGTTTAAACGGCGGTGGAAGAAATTATACTAAAAATATATTAAAATATAGCTTTATAAAAACGAGACACTTAGTTTATTTTCAATGATGTTTTAATACTATTCTCATTATGCACAAAGTAAAACTTTCCCTTCCACCCAGAAACAACAAGAATGAACGCCTCCGGCAGCAACAACTTTGGTTTAGTCTACGGATATTTGTTCCACACTCTAGCGTCACGATAGTGGAAGACAGAAATCTTGTGTTCGATTCGCTTTGCAAGCGAAAGAGAAGCTGTAACTTTATTTCTCGATACTTGGGAGCGTTGTGTAAGGGCAGCACGGGTGGAAAGAAAAAGAAGAACGAGGTGTGGGGAGCCACACACAGCAGCTTTGACAAAATCATTTATCTGCCCGAGTACAAATGGAAAAACCGCGAGAAAGAGATCGAAAGAAAGGCCACGAGAAAGAACGAAAACTCGCGGGTGGAGCAGTCTTGACTAGTTGATAAATTAATATCCGACAGACTGAGACCGTGTGAGAGCTCTATAGAGCCGTGCAAGCGTAGTCTACCGTGCCCAGCATCTATCTCTTCCCGTGTCACTTGCAGACCTACACTCTCGTGCAGGGCAAGTGCCACAAACAAACAGAGTATAAATTCAATGGAGCTTTTCGACGCTGATGAATTGATCGCGGAAAGCACACGTTTCTCATCCAGTCAGCGGTTCTTGCGGCTCTAAAGAGGTGACAGAAACTCTCGAAACTCGGCAGGGTGGAATAAAACACGTTGAAAACCGCAAATTTAGCGAAGAAGTAAAGTAGCCTTTGTGTCACACAGAAGGAGTGTTATATTACTAGTTCACGAAACACATTCAACATTTTTTTTAAAGTTTACTTACGACAGACATGATTAAAATGTGGTGCGAATCAGTTAAGACAATTGCGAATCATTAGAGAAAAGGGAACAAGCCTGCTTGAATTTTTCATTGAAGGAAAAAATAATTTTAACATTTTCGCCTCTGCTCTTAGATTCCTTTCAGCAACACTTACTACGTACAATATTTGAATTTTAGATGAAAGGGAGGAATTATGTGTTAATTTTGAAAGGAGAAATATTTATGACAGCAGAAGCATTTATAAATATTTCAGAACAATAATAACAGTTTTTGATCTAACATTGGTAACGAAAAATCACAATGGAAGAGATTTTTCTTTGTGTATACTTCAAGCGTGGAAAGAAATAAATTTTCATTTTTCTATACTGATACAAATGATTAAATGATAAACTAGTTTTGAATAGTTCAAGATAATATAATTTTGTTTTGATTCTTCATTTATTGAAAAGAATATTCAAGTGATAAAACGAAGGAGAATAAAACGAAGAATATTAATTTACGTACATACTAAACTATATTGAAAATCGAAGAAAGTTCTTGAGGTTAAAGTTCAAAACTGATCTTAAAAGTACGAATGTACTTACATTAGTTGTTTATGTTAAGAAATTTCATAGTTACCAACATCAAAAACAAACAGTATCCAGGACTTAAGCTACAGCTTGCACAAAAGCTTTTCTATAATGAATAAATGTTCAGGCGTGTGGTAACAAACGTTCCAAAGCCACACATGAAAGAATATTGAAAATAATTGAAAGGAAGTAAGAGGCAAAGTCTTCCTTAGAGAGGTCAGCTCGAATCAGAGAGCTTACTGCTGAGATCCCTTTATAACTCCTTCAGAACTTCAAGCAGCGAGGCGATTCAACGGGAATGTCTGAATCGCACAGATTCGGTCATTAGGACGTGCTAAGCCCGTAAAGGCTCCCCAGGCAACTTCCCAGTTCTAAAGGTGTATAAATCAATAGCATGCCTTGCAGTCCCCTGCAGAATTACTGACGATTACTACGCCAAAAGCGAGTCCTCGTCGAGGAGGGTAAGATTCCTTATTAGCGTGCAAAATAATTACAAGCTAACGAGGCTGCAGTCTCGACGCAGAAACTGCTAAATCCTATGTTTGCATCTCATTTGTGCGTCGAAAGTTTTCCGCGTCACAAGCAAGTCGTAATCATTGCCATTAACTTTTATTAATTGCCGCTGGTCACATCGTCGCTAATTGGTCATCAAAGTTTTTGGCAACTAGATACAAGCAAAAGAGGAGGCAGACTTTCCGCAGATGAACTTTTAAGAATGCGTATCGCTGCAGATTATTCGAGAAACTTACGCAATGCGTTGCAAAGAGAAGTTAACAGTAGATTACTCTTCTTATCTGTCTGTCGCAAATGTTCCTCCCCTCAGTTCATTAAGAGCAGTTTTCATGCGCCCATTTGCACACGCAAATAACCCGCAATCTTTAAATTGAAATCCAGGGAAATTTTAAATATCTGAAATTAGAGGCAGAATGGCGTTTTGAAATTCGTTAAGAGTAGACAATGGTGAATTATTATAGATACAAAACTAATATGTACGTCAATAGACCATGACGATAGAAATTAATGAGAATAAAATACATTGGAATGTTGATTATGTGTAAAAAACAATTGTCAAGAAATATGTTATAGAACAGAGAAAATCAAAATTTCTGGTTTCTAATATTCACTACTAAAATTATTTTATCTAAATTATAGAAATTAAACCTTAGGTTTGAAAAGGTAATATGCTGATTTAGACTAATTGCAATGCGTGTAATAAAATAGTGTCCAACATTTAAGACTATACTAACCTAAATATGATGCCAATGTTGACGAGACCATAGTGTTACTTGGCAATTATAAATGGGTTATACTTCGCTAAAATTGTATCTGACTGAAACAGATATTTCGACATCAACAAAACCACAACCTATTCTTTATTCGATGTATTCATAATTATACATGAAGGAGATATAGAAACAAGAGCAGAAACCCTAAACAATTTCCTGGAAAAAAATTTCATAATCACTTTCTAATTCGTCTTTCAGCTATGTTTCAAAACTGGCAGATACGTGAATGCTTAAAGTATGTTTTATTCAATGCAATTCTTTTCTTATGCAAATTTCTTATGCAATTTCATTTTCAATGCAAATTTCTTAACTTTTGATAATCCACCGAATATTTATTTCTTCTTTCTGGTAATTCTTCATTATATTTGACCTCCTAAACGCAAAGTTCTCTTCTCAGCATTTCGAATACTATTTCATCTTATGTTTGCCAGCCTTGTGATAACACTTTTTTCCCTTAATGTTCGTTAGCCTTCCAATAAAATTCTAAGGGTTAAAGTTTCGGAGTCTTTTTTTTAATAACATTTTAATATATATTGATTTTGTATCTCATATTTAATATATTTTGATCGTTGTGCGACAGCATGGTCATAAGCTGTGAAAATCTCATTTGCAACTTTACATTACACTAATATTTCCACTTTTCATTACATTACATATTATTGGTATTTAACAAAATATTGTTTGTATACACCACATTTTTCATATTTTGGTATATTAATGCATTTATTTTTTAATTGAAAAGTTAAAAATTATTCACCCTGACAATGAATTTCTCAAAAGAAAAAACATACGTTATATTAATGTTATGTATGTACTAAAATACATTTGGTCCAAATTTTAAAAAATGTCCAAAATTTAAGAAAAATAGCCCACTATTTCCAATGTTTTGAAAAATTAGTTATAAATAAATGACAAAAATAAACACATTTACTTCAAAATAAATAGGTCAAAGAAAGTACTTTTACTACTGTATTTATTTAGAATTAAGTAGTTTTAGCTAGCAAATCTATGATACGCTGTTAGCCATCTATTAAAGACACAAGACAGAAGTACAAAATATAAATGTCCGTTTGAAAAATATTCCCCCGCCTTCACATGTCTCCTGTAACGAGGGAAGTAATAAAAAAAGAGTAAGGAAACCCCGCTCGTGGGCAGAAGGCGCCGCGCAGCGCCCTTGCCCTCATGGAGCGCGGGCTGTTGTTTAGCGGAGCGCCGGCGGGGAGAGGCGGGCTTTATGGGGCGCCCGGGGCGGCATTCCGCCGACACGGTCGCCTCAAAAATGTTTCAATACCCGGCCGCCAGGGGCGCGTCGCTCGGGGTCGAGGTCGCCTTGACGACGCCGGGCATCGCTGACGGACTCGCGGCGCTGGTGTGGGGCGACTCCGTGCAAAGGATCTCGACGGTCGGTTCATATGCGTCGACCCGAGACGAGGCAGCTGAATATCACGGGCCCAAGAAACTCGAAAACAGACTCGAGCGAATCATGAAATATGTTCGTATTTTCAAAAAAAGTTATGAATGTACTAGTATATAAAAGTTATGGATATATTATGTGAAGGTTACGGATATATTATCATTGTTTTGAACGGAATCATCAAAAGAAACACTTGCTTTCACCCGCTGAGAAGTTAGAAACAAATTTCGTAACTTATTAAACTGATTTTTTGTTATTTAAGGTCACATCAACTTCTAGGTTATTAGCGACCACTGTTGCTTGTCACGATATGGTAACTGTGATGGTGACCGGATATGATGATGCAGGTGAAAGGACGAACACACTACAATCATGCCCGAGGCGGGAATCGAAACCCCGATCCTTCGGTCCGAGATCGCTACGGCACTACTGTCGTAGCGATCTCGGCCACTGGATCGGCGTTAAACTGATTGTATAATGCAAACATACAATTTTAAATAATGTATTTTCCTATGTTTATTGCTGCAATTCCTAATGATTTTTTAGTCATTAAATCTATCACGAGAGAACCTATTTTAGGGTCAAATCACTCTTAGTTAGGACTATTTAACATATACAAATATGCCTCTTCGTCACGTCTTGTAAAACAAATTTGCGGCTTAAAATATATAAGTAAAATTACATTCACTTTATAAAATTCCGTTTTCACTGATATCATTTTTTAACAAATGATATTTACGGTAAAGTTTGCATAATTTCTCAATTTTAAAATCAATTCAATATTCTGCATTTATATTCATTGGTCCATATAATGTAGTTCAACAACTACGTATCTCAAAATTCAATAACATAAATAGGACAAAAGTCGTAAGCTCAGTTTGAAAGTATTGATTATATTCGGATAAGAAATTCATTAAATGCCTACCTAAACTCTATAAAGGTAAGTGATAAGAACTTGAGAATTACCCACATACAGTATATCAAGGTTCACATTTTGACATTAACATGTTTTAGTCCCCTTTTTTAACCAACAAGATTGGATACGTGAATGGATACATACTGGGATTTAGTAACGTGATATCAACTTGAAGCTAGCAAGACTACCACAGCACATACTTTCTCGCATTAATTTTAACTTGTGCCATTTTTGAAAGTTCAAAAGTTCTTCGAAAATAATACAATCGCGGTTCTTTAAGTTTATTTTGTCTTATCCATTGAAAAATGAAGAATAAATTCGGAGCTATTTTTGATAGAAAAATCAATTGCCTTTACTTCAAGCGCAAATTATGCGACAACTACACGTATTTTCAAAAATAGGAGTGTATCCTCAAAATTAAAATATCCGTTTTAAAGTCGCACGGTCTTGAGTTCGTCCAAATCGATTGGGGAATTTTAACATTGAAAAAAAACGTCTTAATGGTTTAGGCATTAGCGTTGCCCACAGACAGGCACACGAGAACGGACAGACGGAACAACAGACATGTGCCTTCAACCAATTTTTCGGTCCCAAAGAGTCACAAAACATTGTCTTACAACACGTTGGAGGAGGTAATTTGCTACACACAGAAACAGGATTAATACACTTTTTCGATATCAGAGACCAGCAATACGAGTTTTACTGCCGAAAACTCGCCACGTCCCGCAGCAGCATTACAATACTCCATCTTTGCTAGATAAGCACGCAGAACGCCGATGAAGTAAAAAGATCATCCGTTCCGAAGAACGAGCAAAGACGAGGCGGCAAAGAAATTCCAATCCCAACGATGGATGACAAATGGAACGTGACCGCCGAAAGGGGACGGCGGTTATCCCCGAAGTGATGAAGCGCGGGGCTGCGGGAGTTCACACTGCCGGCTGGAGACGCCGCGTATAACGACGCAATTACGGATAGAGGCGCGAGAATAATAGGCGTGGAGACGCGAGGCCAGAGAGAAAAACGACAAAGTGATAAACACAATGGGAAGGACACGGGAATCCCATGGGCGCGGAGGAGACGAACACAATGCGGGAGTTGCTAGAACGCCGCGGACGGCAGGGGAGAAGGTCCGGGCTGCTGGAAAACGCGACAATGGCCAGACGCGGCGGGGGAGGGGCAGCCAACAGCCGTTATCGCCGCCGGTTGGGAGGAGCACGCCCGATGGGAGACGAACGCCTGGGGGCCACGCCGAGCCCCTTCCCCTCCCACCCGGTGGCGGGGCCGAGAGGGAGGACAGCCCGTAAGCGGAAGAGGCTAGCAGGCGGAGGGAAACGGGACGAGTAGCCATTAGGGAAGCGGCGAAGAGGGCGTCTTGCGCCCCTTTCATTAACATGGCGGAGTTCATCGAGGGCGCCGACGGCGTCGCGGGGGAAGAGGCTGCACGGGCGGCGCGGGACGCGGCAACGGGAGGCCGCTCAGCTCGGCGGAAGGGCCGTCGTTAGCTCGCTTTCATTGCCACAGGTCCGAGCACACTATAACAGCATCGCGGAGGGCGGGCGGCGGACCTGGCGGCGTGAGACGGGAGAAGCGTAGATGAAGAGGTGTTGGGCGGCGAGACAGGGAGGTAGAGCAGGTGTAGAAACCCAGCGGGAGGCTGCGTTGTGGGCCAGGAAGAGGCGAGGCCGGACTGCGGATAGTCTGGGAATATGTGAGTGCAGTGAGATTGAGCGAGTCCCAGAGAAGCAGTGTTGAAGTGGGAAGAGGGGGACGGTGAGGAGAATGGTCCGAGAGAAGCGGGGCAAGAGGAGCGGACCGGAGATGAGGAAGCTGAGAAGAGGGACGTAGACAAGCGAAGCTAGAGGAGCAGAGCGAGAGATACGGGAGGAATAGTCGTTGAGGAGTGAGACGAAGAAGAGAGGGAGCAGGAAGTGGAGAGGAAAGAAGCAAGGATGATTAGTAAGAAAGACAAGTGAGAAGTTAGTGAAAAGCGGGGAGGAGCAGCGAGCGGCACAGACGAACAGAACGGCGAAAGCGAGTTGGGAAGAGCAGCGGGGCGAGGAATACGCGGACGGTGCTAGACGATGCGGGGCAGGTTTCCTAACTGGGATGGAGTGAGGGCGGACGAGAGGGGCAGCAGAAAAGAATTGTGGTGCAGACGGGGTGGGGGGAGAACATGAGAAGAGGACCAGAGGGGAAAAAGACGGATAGGAAGAAGCCGGGAGTGGTGAAGATGGAGGGGGCGATGAGGGAGGGGGGAAGATGGGTGGAGTGAAGACGGGAGAGGGCGAAGACGGGAGGAGCAGAAACGGGAGGGGCGAAGACGGGAGGGCGAAGACAAGGGAACGACGACGGGAGGGGCGAGACGGGAGGGCGAGGACAAGGGAACGTAGACAGGAGGGTGAGGACGGGCGGGCGGAGGGAGGTCCTCAGGGAATCGCCGTGCAGCGAGGACATGATGCCGAGACTTTAAGGAAATTGTGCCGCCGAGGCCGCCGAGGAGGGCGGGCGCCGCGTCCTCATACAGAGGCGCGCGGGCGCCGCGGAACATAACCGCGCGCAAAGCCGCAATTATTTGCTCTCCCCCCGCCCCCCCGCCGCCGCCGCCGCCCGCCATCGATCGCAGGCGCCGCGCGCGAATTGAATATCGATTACGCACGCGATGTGAATTTACGAGCGCGCGATTTAAAAGGACGACGACGGCGACGTCGGAGAGCAACGAAGCGGAGGAGACTTCCCTCGAGGCCCCGCACCGCGCCTCGACGCGGCGGAGAAGAAGAAGAAGATGAAGGAGAAAAGGAAAGTGATGAAGAGTAGGCGAAATCCACGCAGACTACGTAATGAATGGAAGCAAAAGTTATCAGTGCCGTAACGAGAAGAAATGAAGAGGCGTAATAAAAGAAACAGTAAATGGTTTCTCCAAAAAAATGTCCCCGGTGGTAATTGAGAGATACACGCCAACTAAGAAGAAAAAAGCGCCACAGCTCGTTATTCTAATGCAAATAATTACAGAAATCTCTCGACAACCTCGGTTTGGAGTTACCGAAAGTTATGAATGGAAGTATTAGCTCTCTTGTAAAGCTCGAGACTACACAACGGGTGCCTTTCGAATAAGACTACTTTATGCTTCACGCTGGCAGTGCGCTTGCTGTAAAGTTACGTCTCTCTTAATGAAGATTTGAAGTGCCAATTATACTCACAACGAAGAAGAAGCGTCGTTTTGGTGAGACAATGAAATGCCAAACAGGATCTAAGAATAAAACCGGTAAGAGAGCTGTGAACGTCTTATGTTAAAACTTTTCATTATTTCCAATCAAACTTCATCTGTTATAACCGCAATCTCTCTAAAACGTAGTTAACAAGTTATGAGAAGCAGGACATCAACATTAGAAACCAAACAGTGAAGGCTCTAGGCAGCAAGTAGAACGTCAATATACGCTCTGGAAATGTTTATTTGCTGCTGAAATAAAAGTTGCAGTTAAATACAACCATCCCTCTCTTTCCTGGAAGGTCTTAAACGGGTTAACGTAGGGTTAAGCTCATCCCGTTGTTTTCCGTACACAACAAACCTGCGCGTGGCACTTCGCATTAATATTTTATGAGGGTAATTTATTTCGCTTGATCCTGTCCAAATTGCATCATGTAGCGAAGCCCTCGTAATGGCGGTCCGCGTAGGCGCGGGGGTGGCCGGTGGCGCGGCCCGCGGGCAAAGAAAGAAACGCGCAGCTGTGGGGAGGTGCCTGCGGATGGCGCCCGCGCCGCATCGCGCGCGAAAGTAATTGTGAGCATTCGTAGGGATTAAATCGCCATAAATCACGCGCTTATCCGTCACAGGCACCGCTTTCAATTCCATCTCAATGACAAATGCAACTATTAATGCAACTGGACGGTTCGGTAGGATGGGGAGCGGTGGGATAGGGGAATTGGGGGTGGGGGGGGGGAGTGGGAGAGAACAGGCACGGCGTATCGGGACGGAGCTTTGAAATGGCGAAAGGAAGTGAGGAGTTAGGAAGAGTGGGATTAGAATAGGAAGGGAGTTGAGAGGAGTGACGTTGGAAGAGGCGGACGAGGTGAGCTGGGGGCGGGGACGAGTGGAGTGGCAAGAAAGGCTGCTGAAGCCTGGCAAGTCCGGAAGACTTGCAGGAGAAAGGGAGCAGGAGAGTGTAATCGGCAAGACAGCAGCATTTGCTGGGAAGGGCTTGAGGGAATGATACGAGAGGAAATGATGGAGACAAAAGGGAAGATGTGGGGGTTGAAGAGTGCCTCTGCAGGTGGGAGTAGGGATTGAGGGGCAGGGCACGAAGATGGGAAGAGAAGAATTATGAAAGAAAGTGTAGAGAATGACGTACGGGGATTTGGAGGATGATGCAGGATGGAGAGAACAGGCCTGAAGATTTGAGAAGAATAATTAGGAAAGGACGGGGAGAGAGGCGGAAGAGGATTGAGAGAATGAGGATGATGGACGGAACATCGAACGGCGGAGTAGGGACGGGATGGAGAGAGATGGGGTGGGGAGAGGCGACAGGGATGAGGTGGCGTGAGGCAGGGCGGGCCGGGCCGCGAGCAGAGCGCCAGTGCACCCGGCAGCATCGCGCGCAGATCGGGTAATCGCGCGGGGCCGCGGGAGGCGCGGGCGACAGGTGCGTCAAAGGGATCGCCGCGCGGTGCGGGTGGCTCAAATAAAAAAATAATTATCGGCTGCCGGGCAAATGGCCCCGGGGATTTCCCTGTAATTTTCAAGCGCTGCGTAGGGCGAGGGATCGGGGCCTCGTACAATGCATGGCAGCGGTTTTTGCCATTTCCACTGAGATGCCTGGGGCTGATCGATGAGATGCAATATTAATGTGATACATATAAATATCGGGGAGAAAGTTTTGAAGTTGAGAATTGACTTGAGTTTTTTGTAAAAATACAGCGCAGGCAGACACAAAGAAGGTAAAAGTACGAAGGATTATGCTTGACATATTTGAATTTTCCGCCCTGCATGAAAGCTTAGAGCTAGTAGATAAAATGTACATTACTTCGATTGCAATATGAGCAATATGCGAGCTCAATTACGGAATCCTAGCATCAACAGAAAATATACAATTCACGAAGTAACTATTTTTGTCTACAATTTAAAACACTGAAACAGATATCATTACTAAAGAAAAAATAATTTCCCCAACACTAAAATACCCTACAACATTGCATTTTTTTTTAAAAATACTAAATTAAAACCAAAAATGTTTTTTTACACAGTCATTCACTCAATAAACAGTTAATATTTAATTATATCTGTTGGTATTTACACACATTAATATGAATTCGGCATTTCCATAACAAATTAATTTCAAAGTTATTTATTGCTAGTAATACATTTTTTGTTGTTATTGAGAAGATTCGAAAGCCATTTGCCGCACAAATTTTGAGTTCTGATCGCATTTTCAATGCGTGGACTGTAGTCTTGTTGTTCATCTATTCTTCAAGCTAAGTTCGGGCTTCCCACAACGACACTAAAAGCAAAAGAGCAAAACACAGGTTTTTACTGCTCATAAAAAAGCTATACCTGACCTGCATCGTAAAAATGATGCCGCTTTACTTTTCTGGACGCTTTGTACGTATAAAACATCCCAAGTTAAAGAACAGGATATGGCTTCACTTCTCTGATGGACATACCCATTTTGAGTTAATATTTTATTTTCATTAATACCATATCTAATGGATGGAAGATGAAATAAGATGAAATAAAAAAGGCATAATATTTCTAAAAAATGACTGACGGTTTTAAAAATGTAATTCTTCAAAACAAGTAACTTGAAATAAAATATTAATATTAAATTAGTTCGCTAAATGGGATAAGTTAGTTATATTATTAAAACAATTCTTTGAAGACGTACAAATTGTAAGTTATCAGAAATTACAAATTGTGGAGGGAAAGAAAGTAGTGGAGGAGAAAAGGAAAGTTAGGAGAATTGTGGTGGTAGAAGAAAGGACACCGGCAAGAGGAGGTAAAAGAGAAATAAGAAATACAGAGGGAGCAAATGAGGGGCTAGAGAGGAATTCAAAATGACAGTGGTGGGCGAGGAGTAAGTAAAAGATCCTATTTTTTGTGAGCGAAAGGAATAAAAAAGGATTACCGTGTAAAAGTCAAGATTGCGAGAGAGAAAATGTAGAGATGTAAAGGAAAGGATAAACGATTATCCCTGCGGCATATCTGGTCAATTTCTGAAATGACCAAGTTGTTGTTTTGTCGATAGAGCGTTACAAAAATGGTTTACAACACCGTTATTCTTCGAAGCTCTGTTTTGTTCTCAGATGTCACAGTTTTTACTTCGTGCCAATAGGTTGCGTCGTCACTAAAACAATCGCAATCACATTGTGAACAGAGCAACATACCGCAGCGTGTAATACAATTGACAACTTACACAACTTTGTATTGTATGTCCTGATCTTATTGTTAATAAATATTGTAGTTGAATAAAATTTTTAAGGTTTGATGTTGGTAAATATAGTTAATGTATCTGTGCCTGAAACAATCGCTAGTCAGTTTGTGAAGCAAGGTAAACTAAAATGGAGACGATTCATCAGAGAGATCATCGCGTATACTCGAATAGCTTTAACTAACGCGTGTTAAGAGTGGGGAGAGAGAAAAAGAAAGAGAGATAAAGAGGGAAAAGGAATGAGAGACAAAGAGTGAGAGAAGTAATGAGAGAGTAGGAGTGAGAGAGAAGACAGAGAGAGGGGTGAGAGAATAAGAGAGAGAGAGTGTAAGTAAGAGAGGGGTGAGAGAGAAGAGTGAGAGAGAAGAGAGAGAGGAGTGAGAGACAGGCGAAATAGAAGTGAGAGGGAATTAAAGAGACTCAAAGAGTGAATAAGAGGACCGTCAAAGAAATTGTAGTTATGAAGTGAGCTTCCGAGAATAACCTCGTTGTCTAGGTGAATCATGCATGTGCTTAGCAGCTGAAAGACGTCGAGAGGTAGCACCGGGAGTGGGCCGGGGCGGTGCTGCGCTGCGCCGATAGTTTCCCGCAGGGCCCTGGCTGAAAAACGGCTCCGCGGAACGCGCGGCCTCACCAGCTGTCGACCCCGCCCTCCGTTTCGCCATCTTCCTCCCTCCCTCCAGCCGCCCACCGACTCTCGCTCCATCTCCCCACTCTTCGCTCCCTTCCTGCCTCCCCGGATACACCACCCCGGCAAATTAACCCGTTTTTATTTTCCCGGTGGCATTCGGCCAAATTAGACTGTTCACCGCCAAAAGCGACCCATTCCGAGTGCGATTTGCGTTAACAGCTTCTGTATCAACCTTGTCAGATTGTCTGCATGGGCTTTCTGCTATACTTTGCTTACAATTTTTGTAAATGTGTGCCAAGAAAATATACTAGTCAATCACTAGTGGAAATGGTTTATTTTAGATAGTGTCAGTAATATACGTAAATAAATACTCCTAGAAACTATATTATTCATAAATTCTAAAATATTTTCTGGAAGTAAAGATCTGTTGGTAGAAAATAAAATGTTAAAATATTATATTTTGTCTTAGCACGAAAGGTAAATATTTGAATTCATCATATAAAAAATCAGAGGAATTACTATGATAAAGCATTTAATGGTTTAGAAGGAATAATTATTTTTGCATTATTATTACATATACGCAATCGTTATTTATTCCTTCTTTTGTATTTTGTATTTCAATAATTCCAATATTTTAATCAGAACTGACCGGTTGACACCATGCAAAATGAATTTCTTTTGTTGGCCAATGATTATTTTGTTCTGAAATTGCCGCCAGCGGTAACGATGCACTGACTTCCAAAGCAATTTCCCAAATTGAATGTTCATTTCATTGGATTTTAAAACCACGGTTAAAGGATCGTTAACATATTTTGCAAACAATGAAAAGTAAAATTAGAAACAAACATCATTTTTGTAGTATTATTTTAAAGAAGATTTTCATTTTGGGCCCTAGTCTATCTTTTGTTATAACTTTAAAATAATGTATCGTAGAGTCGCTGAATCCTTCATTTTTTAGATTAACAACTGATATAAAATAGCTTACACAATGGAAATGTAGACGTTTATTTGCTAATACACATTCAGCTATTGTAAATATTTTTCGCATACTTTCTAATTTATTTCAATTTCTATAACGTAGTACCGCTTAAACTACCCATACTAGATACATTTATATTTCAAAACTTGTTATAAAGTTCAACTAAAAAGAAAATCTCAACAGCCAACTGTTCAGATAAAAACGCTGACAAAACACTAGACATGTGTTAGTTTGAATTTAAACCACCAATTGTTTTCTTGCGACCCACACGATATGTTTTGAAATTGCAAAACTCTAAATTATATTTTGTTATAATGACACTTAATAGCGATGAATTCCTAACAAAAACTATTAAGATAGTTTCAGAACGCAAATAAAACTTATAAACAACGTAAGAAATAGTAAGAAAACTTAAACAGTAAGAAAACGTATAAACAACAAAATAATAAAATCATCTAACTATAAGCAACATTTATTTAATTAAATTATTTTACATTCCCATCACAAAAGTAAATTTTCTATAACTCCCAAAAATTAGAAGTTGATTAATATATTACAAGGATTTGTAAAACACATTCATTTTGATTTTTTGACCATTTAAACGTACATAGAAAACAATATATTTATCGCAAAAACTAAGAGGGCACTAATTGTTGCAGTAATAGAGTGGGACGTGCTTTATTCTCCTGCCTTTATAAAAGGCAATCCTACCACCGAGGAACACAACTTCACTGTGTGCTTAGGCTCCGCGCCTCTCGCAGGCTCCACTTGGACCGCAGTACAGCTTTCCTCCGCGAGAGCTCGACACCGTGCGCTCGGCGCCCGCAAGCGCCTTCCTCGCCGCAGGAATTTGCATACACAACGACTCGAAAATTTGTTCTTGATTAATGTTGTGTATACATTATAATGTCCATCGCAGTTTGTTTTGCAAATACGGGCTGACAAACAATACAGGGATTGTACAAAGTACCTTACGCGAACATGGCGCAAACATTGTATCACACGAGCTGTTTCTGCGAGGAGGAGTCCCTTGAGGGAGGGAACGAACGAATGAAGGAACTCCCCACATCGCCACAGGCGAAACTTTTGAATGAGAAAGACTCTGAGTTTATCCCTGATTTACACATTCGCCAATGAACGTTTTGTAACACATTATACAATTTCTGCACTCTCAATATTTAGAAAACAAAGGTATATGTATGTTAAGCGTAAAAGCAAATTTTTTCCTGGATTTCAAAACAATCGAACATTGGCAAGTTGAATTGCATCGACGTGCCGTTGATAACTCAGCCCGTCATTCTCCTTTGCGTGTTTGAGCAAACTCCACGCAACGTTCTAAGACCGTCCAAGAAAGAGCTATTTGGAGAGATTTTATGAGAATCAATAATCTTTTTTACAAATGATATATTAGTATGCGTTAAATTAATGTTAAACTGCATCAAAATTTATGGACGTTAACGGTCAACTACGTGAATATAATATTCATATAAAAAAAGAAGGTGTCTAAATATTGATGTTATGCATTATAAGTTCTCAATATAGACAAAAAAATCTGGACCACAAATATCTAACGCGATAAGAGGTGACGCGGAAGTGTGTGTGCCTGCTAAATGCGGGTCTTAGAAAAGTTTAATTACTGGAAAGTGAAGCAGTGTCAGGGGTCGACGCTACTTATATTCTAAGAATTTTCAGTTTGCAAATCATTTTACCCACTGGGTTAATTGATTGCAAAGCTGTGTACGCAATAGCGCCGTCTTTGTTTTATATTATATTGATATTTGCCCCTCAGCATATCACCTTGTTGCTTCCAGACGGTAGACAGACAACGAGGTGAATACCGTGGCAAGGATCTCTTTGGGAGGTATCGCGTTGCCCCCTCTGAACAGCCGATTCGCAGAACCTCGTAACTACAACTCGCTCAATTCATCTTCAAATAATTTCCCGCGAGTAATTCCAATCTACACGTCTTTTGATCCAACCACTCTTATTTACAGTCGTCCTTTCAGTCGCTGTTCTCTTAGATTTAATCTGTGCCAATCCACCATGTAAATCGAATAGCCACTTTCGACACCCTCTAGAGAGTTGGCCACTATCATGCTCTTTTTTGGTGTGCTACGCTCCAAACGAAGATTTAATATTTTCGTTCTACTCCGAAATTAAACAAATTATTTGAAAGTGCTTGACCCTTCAATTTTGCCGTTGCCAGCGAGCGTTTTTACTTTCATCTCGTGTAATTTCGGATTTATTTATCTCACGTTATATCACGGTGCGCACACGTCCTACCATCTCCAAGAACTTTTCTCTTCTGAATGACCTGTATCTGCTTTCTTTGCTTGGCTTTGCTCGCCCCCACTTTTCTAGAAGTCGCTGCAAATTTTGCATTACATCCGTGACTCAGTAGTTTTTGTCGCGACTTGTAGCACCCTAATTAGTTTATCCTTGTCAAATGATGCGAACATTTCCCCTATTTTGACTGAAATCGCAGTACTGGATTCTCGGCAAATTCTCTTGTTGGTCCGGTGTCTGTGGCATGAACTCGTACGGTATTTATCATGATGCCGGAAGCTTTTTCCGAACTGCGAACATGGTGTGTTTGTGTATCCTCTATTCCCCTTCGCTAGAACGTGATTAGTCTCGGCCATCGTTGCCCCTGATTCAAGACTTTGTTATCCTACGTAGCAATACCCTCCTGCATAATTTCTCTTCAGGCGAATCGGCCGCTCTCATGGCTGATCAACACAGAATCTTTGATGGAATGTGAATCACTACGTTAATTTTCCACTGCGGGCACTCCTGGTTAAAGCTTTAAATAGAAATGAAATATGTATTTTGTATAAACTCTAAATTTTGAAAAATTTCGCAAGTACAATATTCATTACACATTTTTTAAATAATATTGTTTTTACTAGTACATAAAAAGCAGCAAACACTTAAAGTCTACAAACGGCCAGAATGTGTTTCATCGCGTAGACCTATTAATGATAACAGGGGCTCTCAGACCCCATATAAAAATTAATAAACATATTTCGATCTGCACAATACTTCAAATTCTCTTACCAGTCGTCTCCAAAATTAGGTCTCAAAAGAGACAACTCCCAAAGTATGTAATAGAAATTTTAAAATGCCATTTTGAAGATTACGGTTTAAGAAATACAACTAGTAGACAACGAGAAACAGGTTTGAAGGTCCAAGGAAGGATGATGCCTATGTATGCCTATGTATGCACTATTGTGTTAGGGAACAAACATACCCATATCGCGTGTAGTAGTTTGCATGGCGTCGCCATGCCCGCACATTCAAAATTGTTATCAATTTAATTCATAATTAATTATGATTGGAAAAGTTGCAGACCAAAATGTTTATAGATCTGTCAACTGAGTTTCAATCAATAATAATTATGTGGGTTGGGTAATTGTTAGCATCATGTTACAGTCATAAAGCACCTTAAAGGTTTGTTACTTTTGCGTAATAACACATACTATGCTCCAATAATTTCAAAAATTAATCTGCTGGGACACTTTTGGGTGATTTCATGGGCATTTCAATATAATGACGATTTAGAAATAGCTTCAGTAACTTTTAACTTGTTATACATTATAATTCATGACATAACAAATAAACATCATAAGTTCTCAATGCGACTGCTGGTAATAAAATACAATGGTTCTCATACATACATAATATATTCAGTAAAACAGTTTTGGTTTTGAAGGTAGTATTCACGTTATGTTAACCAATGGAAAAACAAACAATTATAATCATGTAATATTAACATTGATGTTCTTTTTACAGTTAGGTAATTTCGACATTTTTAATTTTAAATATTCAATATATCAAGCATGTTCTAAAGGTTTTCTGTCATTCATTTCACAGAAATTCAATTCTTGCAATCGAAAACAAAAGCTATGTTCGTCACTACGGAATCGACCACTCCTATTATACGACAAAGCGTGTTTTAGTCCGTCAGTTAACTTCCCTGATGTGAAATAACTTCTCCTATTTGCGTATCGTGCTTTGATCACCCAAAAGTTCTTTTAAAATTGGAAAAAAAAATTCTTCACAATAGTAAAGCCACAAGTTAGAAAAATCATCAAACAATTTCACGAAATCGGAATAAAAAATCAATGCAAAAGAAAAAACAAACAAATAATCGGATACATTAGTACTTTTGCAGATACAGAAATGTATAATTTCAATAACTATTAAAGTTATTATATCGGTAAACCATGTGTTATAATTATTGTATTACATTGCAACTTAAGTGAGAAAAGTTCTAGTCATTAAAAATGAACAAGCTCAAACACTTTTGTTCACTTGTTTACAATTGTTCCAGAAAATAACGGAGCTGTGTGAAACCAAACAATTTACTGTTTTTCATTAGAGGCTGCCGAAAATTGTCCCAATCGTTATGCGCACGTTGGCCGATAGATATAAACTGGCTAATGGATATCGCGGACCGCTACACTCAAGCAAATTACAGAGATCTATTAATAGATTCCCATTTGCGGCGTGTCATTTCGCTGATCGACAAATTGATTAATGGCGCCGCCCCGTTGAAAGCATTAGTTCATCAATGCGACACGGGCCGCCAGTAAGAAATGAACGGGTCCGCGAATCACTGTGAAGTGCTCCCTCCCTCTGAAAGGATCAAATCAGCTATTGATAGGCGATGTAGGAGAACCGCTCCAAAGCTGTGTACAGTCCCGATCAAAGAAGTGCTCCACAAGCAATTCCATTCTGCGTGAAAACGAACGCGGTGTCCCTCCCGGAAAGAGGGGCAAACGTAAACAGCCTTTAATTCAAATCAAATGAGCAGAACATCGATTGCAATCATCATGCATTTATCGTACTGCGCGGTGTAGCCGAAAACATCGACTCAATTTCGCGATTGTTTCATATGCTGTCTCTCCTGTTGTTTGAAACTTTATTACTTCCTCAAAAGCAAATTCTAGCTGTAAGTATTCTAGCTAATGTGTACAAACTTGTAGCGTTGTTATTTGTTAGGAACTAAAAAGGATTGTGAATAAAACAACTTTTTATACATATTTTATAAAAATAACTTTCTAAATATTTTAATATATTTATTTACTGAAAAATGTCTCGACTATAATATTATAGAATATTATCATTTCTCAAGGTCGTTATGCAAAGTAGAAGTGATTATTGATATTTGTAAATTGTTGAAACTGCATACGTCTTGTAGAATGTAGTCTCGTGCAAGGTATATTTTACGCAACAAAAGATAAAGGTTAAGAAATAACTATACAATTACTTCATTATTTGTTTTCTCCACTGTTCATTACGCAAAACACATACAAAAATATGGCGATAAAAAAACTAGATGATATTCGAGAAACCACAAAAGAACATAATCGTGAAATGAAATAATAATCATCGATTATTATTTCGATTATTATTAAGCTGGACGCGGTCTTAACAATGTCCACCCGCAAAGCAGACCCTCGCGCGCAAATGGAACCGCGCAGCTGCGCCGACGAGGCTCAAAACGAGGTGGGCGAACCCCAACGGGCCGGGAACGAAAATCGAAGGCGGCAAGAGGCCAGCGCTGAGCAAGTGCATCAGTGGAGCCTTCCGCAAACTCCCGTCGCTTCCCATCGCACTCGCAGCCTCTCCACGCCCGGGGCCCATCTCCTCCAGCTCCCCCGCAGCCCATCGCGCGATCTGCAATGAAAGCAGCGCGCTCCCCCGAAACGGCTTCCTTCCTCTGCGTTAATTTTAATACAAACACAAACAAAACGATCCAAAAATTTTTCAGGGGTCCGCTTCGTCCGCGCTCTAATGAAACATAAAAACCGCCCCTGCCCTCGCGCGGCGCGCTCCGGAAAATTCTTCGCAGTTGGCTAAGACAATATTTATTCTCCGTTTTGAGTCACGTTAATAATTCAACTTTCGTCTAATTGCCCACCGGATGCCCCAAAGCGCGCGCGAAGGGTTCAGTGTTTGTGGAGCCCCAGGCGCCGCTGCTTCTGCCCTCTCGCTACCCTCTCGCCACCCTCTCGTCTGCCCTCTTGCAATCCCTCTCGCCTGCCCCCCTCGCCTGCCGCCCTCGCCTGCTCTCTCGCCTGCTCTCTCGCCCGTATCAAAAACCAAATAGCTGCATTCAGAAAACGAGATAGAAGATCAATGCCCACAAGGAAATAGTATGCAAATAGTCTCAGATGTTTGCGTGTCACTTTTTAAATCCCTATTCATGATTTGAAATTTAAAAAATTGTATTTATCTTAACTTCAAAAATAAGCACTCACCTACAGAGTTTAAACCCTTGCTCAGCTCTATTGGTGAAATCAGTCACTTACCTGGAACAAAATAAATTTACAATAGAATCAATTTAAGCATGAATAGTATCAAGCAATTAAACTAGTTTACTACGAAGAAACATTATGCATGAAACAGTTCAACACTATTATTTTAAAAATAAATTTAGCATATCTTGGAATGCATAAAATATTAACTGATAATCCACATTCATTTCAAAATGTTCCTTAAAGATGAAAAAAATAGCTGTCGTTCTTTGCTTTCAACTGTCCCTGTTACGAATCATAAACTCTGGGATTCATCTAGGAAAAAACCCTTTGACATTCAAGACCAAATAACAGCACATTCCTTCTCCCCAAAGAGGCAGCGCTGGAAACCAGGGCGCGGAAGTCGAGGGATCGTCCCAGTGCAGCGGCGTGCGGAAGCGGGGGCGGGGGCGGTGCGGGGCGGAGCTCACTGGAGCGGGGGAGGGGCGTGCGAGAGAGAGTATTGAAATGACCAGTTGTTGTTTTTGTTCGATAGAGCGTTACAAAATGGTTTACAACACCCGTTATTCCCTTCCGAAGCTTTCTGTTTTTTTTTTTTTTGGGGGGTTTTTTTCTCAAGAATGTCACCAGTTTTTTTTAACTTTCGTGCCAATAGGTTTGCGTCGTCAACTAAAACAATCGCAATCCATTGTGAACAGAGCAACATACCGCAGCGTGTTTTAATACAATTGAACAACTTACACAACTTTGTATTGTCAGATGGTCCTGATCTTATTGTTAAATAAATATTTAGTTGAAATAAAATTTTTTAAGGTTTGATGTTGGTAAATATAGTTAATGTATCTGTGCCGAAACAATCGCTTAGTCAGTTTGTGAAGCCAGGTAAACTAATGGAGACGATTCAATCAGAGAGATCATGCGCGTATACTCGAAATAGCTTTAACTAACGGCGTGTTAAGAGTGGGGAGAGAGAAAAAGAAAGAGAGAGTAAAAAGGGAAAAAGGAATGAGAGACAGAGTGGAGAGAAGTAATGAGAGAGTAGGAGTGAGAGAAGAAGACAGAGAGAGGGGTGAGAGAATACAGAGAGAGAGAGTGTAAGTAAGAGAGGGGTGAGAGAGAAGAGTGAGAGAGAAGAGAGAAGGAGTTGAGAGACAGGCGAAATAGAAGTGTAGAGGGAAATTAAAGAGACTCAAAGAAGTGAATAAGAGGACCGTCAAAAGAAATTGTAGTTATGAAGTGAGCTTCCGAGAATAACGCGTCGTTTGTCTCGGTGAATCATGCATGTGCTTAGCTTAGCTGAAGACGTCGAGAGGTAGCACGGGAGTGGGCCGGGGCGGTGGACTGCGCTGCGCGATAGTTTCCGCGCAGGGCCGCTGACTGAAAAAACGGCTCCGCGGAAACGCGCGGCTCACCAGCTGTCGACCCCGCCCTCCGTTTCGCATCTTCCCTCCTCCCTCCAGCCGCCCACCGACTCTCGCTCCATCTCCCACTCTTCGCTCCCTCCCACTGCGCTCCGGATACACACCCCGGCAAATTAAACCCGTTTTATTTTCCCTTCCCGGTGGCGATTCGGCCAAATTAGACTGTTCACCGCCAAAAGCGACCCATTCCGAGTGCGATTTGCGTTACAGCTTCTGGTATCAACCTTGTCAGATTGTCCTGGCATGGGCTTTCTGCTATACTTTTTGCTTAACAATTTTTTGTAAATGTTCGTGCCAAGAAAATATAAATAGTCAATCAACTAGTGGAAATGGTTTATTTTAGATAGTGTCAGTAATATAACGTAAATAAATACTCGCTAGAAACTTATATTATTCATAAATTCTAAAATATTTTCTGAAGTAAAGATCTGTTGGTAAGAACAATAAAATGTTAAAATATTATATTTTGTCTTAGCACGCAAGGTAAATATTTGAATTCATCATATAAAAAAATCAGAGAATTACTATGATAAGCATTTAATGGTTTAGAAGGATAATTATTTTCGCATTATTATTACATATACGCAATCGTTATTTATTCCTTCTTTTGTATTTTGTATTTCTATAAATAAAATTTTTTTATTGTTTTATTTTTTTTTTGTCGTTTTTTTTTTTTTAAATTGTTTTTTTTTAATTATTTTTTTTTTGTTTTTGTTTATTATTTAATATGTTTTTTTTTTTTCATTTTTAAAATTTTTTTTAGATAATAAATTTTGTTTTTTTTTGTAATTTTTTTTTTTTGTTTATTTTTATTTTTATAAAAATATTTTTTTTAAATAATTTTTTATTATTTTTTTTGATTTTTTTTTTTTTTTTTTTTTTTCTTTTTTTATTTTATTTGTTATTTTTTTTTTTTCTTAATTTTTATTTGTTTTTTATTTTTGTTTTAATTTTATTTTAATTTGTAAAATGAATAAAAAAAATTTATTTTAAATTTATAATTTTGAAAATTGTGTTTTTTAAAAATTTTTTTTATAATAAAAAAAAAATTTTTTAAAAATTTTTTTGTTTTTGCTTTGATTTTTTGCTTTTAAAAATTATATGTAAATTTTACTTTTTATTTTTAAATTTTAAATTATTGTTTAATTTGAATTTTTAAATTTTTCAATATTTTAAATCAGAACTGACCGGTTGCACCATGCCAAAATGAATTTCTTTTGTTGGCCACATGATTATTTTGTTCTGAAATTGCCGCCAAGCGGTAACGATGCACTGGACTTCAAAGGCTAATTTCCCAAATTGAATGTTCATTTCATTGGATTTTACAACCACGTTAAAGGATCGTTAACATATTTTGCAAACAATTGAAAAGTAAAATTAGAAACAACATCATTTTTTGGTAGTATTATTTTAAAGAAAGATTTTCATTTTGGGCCTAGTCTATCTTTTGTTATATAGACTTTTAAAATAATGTAATGCGTAGAGTCGCTGATCTCATTTTTTAGATTAACAACTGATATAAAATAGCTTACACATGGAAATGTAGACGTTTATTTTGCTAATACACATTCAGCTATTGTAAATATTTTTTCGCTACTTCTAATTTAATTTCAATTTTCATTAACGTAGTACCGCTTAAAACTACGCATACTAGATACATTTATATTTTCAAAATTGTTATAAAGTTCAACTAAAAGAAATCTCAACAGCAACTGTTCAGATAAAAACGCTGACATAAACACTACTAGATCATGTGTTAGTTGAATTTAAACCACCATTGTTTTCTTGGCGACCCCACACGAATATGTTTTGACATTGCAAAACCTCTAAATTTATTTTGTTATAATGACACTTAATAGCGATAATTCCTAACAAAACTATTAAGATAGTTTCAGAAACCGCAATAAAACTTATAAACAACGTTAAGAAAATAGTAAGAAACTTAAACAAGTAGAAGAAAACGTATAAAACAACAAAAATAATCAAAATCATCTAATATAACAACATTTATTTAATTAAATATTTTACATTCGCCATCACAAAAGTAAATTTTCTATAAACTCTCCCGACCCAAAAATTAGAAGTTGATTAATAATATTACAAGGATTTGTAAACACATTCATTTTGATTTTTTTTGACGCATTTAAAACTACATAGAAAACATATATTTATCGCAAAAACTAACGAGGGCACTAATTGTTGCAGTAATAGGAGTGGGACGTGCTTTATTCTCCTGCCTTTATTAAAAGGCAATCCTACGCACCGAGGAACACTAACTTCACTGTGTGCTTAGGCTCCGGGGGGCGCCTCTCGCAGGCTCCACTTGGACCGCAGTACAGCTTTTTCGCTCCGCGAGAGCTTCGACACCGTGGCGCTGCGGCGCCCGCAAGCGCCTTCCTCGCCGCAGGAATTTGCATAGCACAAACGACTGCCGAAAATTTGTTCTTGATTAATGTTGTTGTATACATTATAAATGTTCCATCGCAGTTTGTTTTGCCAAATACGGGCTGACAAACAATACAGGGAATTGTCATCAAAGTACTTTACGCGAACTAATGGCGCAAACATTGTATGACACGAGCTGTTTTCTGCGAGGAGGAGTCCTTGAAGGGAGGGAACGAACGAAATGAAGGAACTTCCCTCACATGCCACAGGCGAAACTTTTGGGAATGAGAAAGACCTGAGTTTATGCCCTGATTTACACATTCGCCCAATGAACGTTTTGTAACACATTCATACAATTTCTGCACTCTCAATATTTAGAAAACAAAGGTATATGTATGTTAAGCGTTAAAAAGCTACAATTTTTTCCTGGATTTCAAAACAATCGAACATTGGCAAGTTGAATTGCATCGACGTGCCGTTTTATAACTTCAGCCTCGTCATTTGCCTTTGCGTGTTTGAGCAAACTCCACGCAACGTTCTAAGACGTCCGCAAGAAAGAGATATTTGGAAGAGATTTTATGAGAATCAATAATCTTTTTTTAGCAATGATATTTAGTAATTGCGTTAAATTAATGTTAAAACTGCATCAAAATTTGGACACGTTAACTGGTCAAACTACGTGAATATAATATCATATAAAAAGATGGTGTCTAAATATTGATGTTATGCATTATCAGTTCTCAATATAGACAAAAAATCTGGACCACAAATAATGCTAACGGCGATAAGAGGTGACGCGGGGAAGTTGTGGTGTGCCTGCTAAATGCGGGTCTTAGAAAAGTTTAATTTACGCTGGAAAGTGAAGCAGTGGTCCAGGGGTCGACGCTACTTTATTCTAAGGAATTTTTCAGTTTGCAGATCATTTTTACCCCAACTGGGTTAATTGATTGGCAAAGCTGTTACGCAATAGCGCCGGTCTTTGTTTTATATTAATATTGATATTTGCCCCTCAGCATATCACGCTTGTTGCTTCGCAGACGGTAGAACAGACAACGAGGTGAATACGCGTGGCTAAAGGATCTCTTTGGGGAGGTATCGCCGTTGGCCCCTCTGAACAGCCGATTCGCAGAACCTCGTAACTACAACCGCTCAGTTTCAATCTTCAAATAATTTCCCGCGAGTAATTCCAATCTAACACGTCTTTTTGATCAACGCACTGCTTATTTACAGTCGTCTTTCAGTCGCTGTTCTCTTTAGATTTAATCTGTGCCAAATACACACGCATGTAAATCGCAATAGCCACTTTCCGACACCCCTCTAGAGAGTTTGGCCACTATCATGCTCTTTTTGGTGTGCTACGCTCCAAGACGACAGATTTAATATTTTCGTTCTACTACCGAAACATTAAACAAATTATTTGAAAGTGCTTGACCCTTCAATTTTGCCGTTGCCAGCGAGCGTTTTTAACCTTTCATCTCGTGTAATTTTCGGATTTATTTAGTCTCACGTTATATGCACGGGCGCACACGTCCTACGCATACTTGCCAGAACTTTTCTCTTCTGATGACCTGTATCTGCTTTCTTTGCCTTGGCTTTTTGCTCGCCCCCACTTTTTCTAGGAAGTTTCGCTGCCATTTTGGCATTACATCCGTGCTCAGTAGTTTTTTGTCGGCGACTTGTAGCACGCCTAATTTAGTTTATCCTTGTCAAATGATGCGAACATATTCCCCTATTTTTGACTGAAATCGCAGTACTGGAATTCTCGCAAATTCTCTTTGTTGGTCCGGAGGGGGGGGGGGGGGGTGTCTGTGGGCAATGAACTCGTACGGTATTTATCATGATGGCCGGAAGCTTTTTTCCCGCGAACTGCGGAACATGGTGTGTTTGTGTATGCCTCTATTCCCCTTCTCGCTAGAACGTGGATTAGTCCCCTGCGGCCATCGTTGCCCCCTGATTCAAGCTTTGTATCCTACGTAGCAATAACCCTCCTGCACTAATTTCTACCTTCAAGGCGAATCGGCCGCTCTCTATTGGCTGAATCACACAGAATCTTTGATGGAATGTGAATGCACTACGTTAATTTTCCACTGCGGGCAACTCTGGTTTAAAGCTTTAAATAGAAATGGAAATATGTATTTTTTGGTATAAACTCTAAATTTTGAAAAAATTTCGCAGTGACAAATATTCATTAACACATTTTTAAATACATATTGTTTTTACTAGTACATAAAAAGCAGCAAAACACTTAAAGTCCTACAAAACGGCTTGATATGTGTTTCAATCGGCGTAGACCTACTTAAATGATAACAGGGGCTCTCAGACCCATATAAAAATTAATAAACATATTTCGATCTGCACAATACTTCAAATTCTCTTAGCCAGTCCGTCTCCAAAATTAGGGTCTCAAAAGAGACCACTCCCAAAGTATGTAATAGAAATTTTAAAATGCCATTTTGAAGATTACGGGTTTAAGAAATACAACTAGTAGACAACGAGAAAAACAGGTTTAAGGTCGCAGGAAGGATGATGCCTATGTATGCCCTATGTATGCACTATTGTGGTTAGGGAACAAACATACCCATATCGCGTGTAGTAGTTTGCATGGCGTCGCCATGCCCGCACATTCAAAATTGTTATCAACAATTTAATTCATATTAATTTATGATTGGAAAGTTGCACGACCAAATGTTTATAGATTCTGTCAACTGAGTTTCAATGCATAATAATTATGTTGGGGTTGGGTAATTGGGTTAGCAATCATGTTAACAAGTTCAATAAAGCCCTTAAAGGTTTGTTACTTTTGCGTAATAACACATACTAGTGCTCCAATAATTTCAAAAATTAAATCTGCTGGGGACACTTTTGGGTGATTTCATGGGCGTTTCAATATAATGACGATTTAGAAATAGCTTCAGTACTTTTAACTTGTTATACATTATAATTCATGCACATAACAAATAAAACATCATAAGTTCTCAATGCGACTGCTGTAAATAAAATAACAATGGTTCTCATATCATACATATATATTCAGTAAAACAGTTTTGGTTTTGGAAGGTAGTATTCACGTTATGTTAACCAATGGAAAACCAAAACAATTATAAATCATGTAATATTAACATTGATTTCTTTTACAGTTTGGTAATTTCCGACATTTTAATTTTTAAATATTCAAATATATCAAGCATGTTCTAAAGGTTTTCTGTCCAATTCATTTCACAGAAATTCAATTCTTGCAATCGAAAACCATAAAAGCTATGTTCGTCACGTACGGAATCGACCACTCCTATTATACGACAAGGGGCGTGGTTTTAAGGAGTCCCGTCAGTTATACTCCCTGATGTGAAATAACTTCTCCTATTTGCGTATCGTGCTTTGATCACCCAAAAAGTTCTTTTTAAAATTGGAAAAAAATTCTTACACATAGTAAGCCACAAGTTTAGAAAAAATCTCAAACATTTCAGCCGAAAATCGGAATAAAAAATCATTATGCAAAAGAAAAAAGCAACCAAATAATCGGATACATTGTACTGTTTGGCAGATACAGAAATGTAATAATTTCAAATAACTATTAAAGTTATTTCATATGGTTAAACCATGTGTTTATAATTATTGTATTACATTGGCAACTTAAGTGAGAAAAGTTCTAAGTCATTAAAAAATGAACAAGCTCAAACACTTTTGTTTTGTTTACAATTGTTCCAGAAAAATAACGGAGCTGTGTGAACCAAACAATTTACTGTTTTTCATTAGAGGACTGCCGAAAATTGTCCAAATCAGTTATGCGCACGTTGGCCGATAGATATAAACTGGGCTAATGGATATCGCGGGACCCGCTACACTCAAGCAAATTACAAGAGATCTATTAATAGATTCCATTTGCGGCGTGGTCATTTCGCTGATCGACAAATTGATTATGGCGCCGCCCCGTTGAAAGCAATTACGTTCATGCAATGCGACACGGGCCGCCAGTAAGAAATGAACGGGTCCGCGAATCACTGGTGAAGTGCTCCCTCCCTCTGAAAGGATCAATCAGCTATTGATAGGCGAGTAGGAGAACCGTCCAAGTGTGGTACAGTCCGATCAAAGAAGTGCTCCACACAGAATTTCCATTCTGCGTGAAAACGAACGCGGTGTCCTCCCGGAAAGAGGGGGCAAACGTAAAACAGCCTTAATATCAAATGCAAAAAATGAGCAGAACATCTTGCCAATCATCATGCAATTTATCGGTACCTGCGCGGTGTAGCCGAAATAACATGCGCTCAAATTTCGCGCTTGTTATCAATGCTGTCTCTCCTGTTTGTTTGAAACTTTTTACTTCCTCAAAAGCAAATTGCTAAGCTTGAAGTATTTCTAGCTAATGTGTACACTTGTAGCGTTGTTTATTTGTTATGTAACTAAAAAGGATTGTGAATAAAACAACTTTTTATAACATATTTTATAAAAATAACTTCTAAATATTTTAATATATTATTTACTGAAAAATGTCTGCGAACTATAATATTATATGAATATTATCATTTCTCAAGGTCGTTATGGCAAAGTAGAAGTGATTATTGATATTTGGTAAATTGTTGAAACTGCATACGTTTGTAGAATGTAGTCTCGTGCAAGTATATTTTACGCAACAAAAAAGATAAAGGTTAAGAACATAACTATACAATTACTTCATTATTTGTTTTCTGCCACTGTTCATTAACGCAAAACACAATACAAAAATTGGGCGATAAAAAAATAAGATGATATTCGAGAAACCAACAAAAGAACATAATCGTGAAATGAAATAATAATCATCGATATTATTTCGATTATATTAAGCTGAGACGCGGTCTTAACAATGTCCACCCGCAAAGCAAAGACCCTCGCGCGCAAATGGAAGCCGCGCAGCTGCGCCGGAAGAGGCTCAATAAAAAAAACGGAAAAACGGTGGGGGGCGAACCCAACGGGCCGGGAACGAAAATCGAAGGCGGCAAGAGCCAAGCGCTGGAGCAAGTGCATCAGTGGAGCCTTCGCAAACTCCCGTTCGCTTTCCATCGCACTGCGCAGCCTCCTCCACGCCCGGGGCCCATCTCCTCCCGGCTCCCCCGCAGCCCCAATCGCGATCTGCAATGAAAGCAGCGCGCTCCCCGAAACGGCTTCCTTCTCTGGCGTTAATTTTAATACAACACAAAGCAAACGATCCAAAAAAATTTTTCAGGGGTCCGCTTCGTCCGCGCTCTAATGAAACATAAAACCGCCCCTGCCCTCGCGCGCGCCTCGGAAAATTCTTCGCAGTTGGTAAAGACAATATTTATTCTCCGTTTTGAGTCCACGTTAAAATTCACTTTGTCTAATTGCCCCACCGGATGCCCCAAAGCGCGTGCGCGAAAGGGTTCAGTGTTTGTGGAAGCCCCAGGCGCCGCTGCTTTCTGGCCCTCGTCGCTACCCTCCTCGCCACCCTCTCGTCTGCCCTCTTGCAATCCTCTGCGCCTGCCCCTCGCCTGCCGCCCTCGCCTGCTCTCTCGCCTGCTTCTCTGCGCCCGTACAAAACCAAATAGCTGCATTCAGAAAACGAGATAGAAAAGATCAATGCCCACAAGGAAATAGTATGCAAATAGTCCTACACGATGTTTGGCGTGTCACTTTTTAAAATCCAAATACATTCATGATTTGAAATTTAAAAAATTTGTATTTATCCTTAACTTCAAAAATAAGCACTCACCTACAGAGTTTAAACCTTGCTCAGCTCTATTGGTGAAATCAGTCACTTACCTGGAACAAAATAAATTTACAATAGAATCAATTTAAGCATGAATAGTATCAACGCAATTAAACTCGTTTACTACGAAGAAACATTATGCATGAAACAGTTCCAACACTATTATTTTTAAAAATAAATTAGCAATATCTTGATGCATAAAATATTTAACTGATAATCCACATTCATTTCAAAATGTTCGCTTAAAGATGAAAAAAATAGCTGTCGTTCTTTTGCTTTCACTGTTCCGCTGTTACGAATCATAAACTCTGGGATTCATCTAGGAAAAAACCCCTTTGACATTCAAGACCAAATAAAGCACAATTCTTCTCCCAAAGAGGCAGCGGCTTGGAAACCAAGGGGCGGAAGTCGAGGGGATCGTACCAGTGCAGCGGCGTGCGGAAGCGGGGGCGGGGGCGGTGCGGGGCGGAGCTCACTGGAGCGGGGGAGGTGGCGTGCCGTGGAGCGAGGCGGGGGCGGAGCAAGGGGCCGGGGCGGGGGTGGGCGGCGGGGCCGGGAGCGGTTGCAGGGGATTAGCGAGGGCGGTGGGCGGGCGAGGCCGGCATCCGCCGGGGGCGGGAACGCAATATCTGTCCGGCATGATTTCTTCCTGTGTATTTAAACGCCGTAGGCCGTAGCCGGGCTCCCAGAGCCGTAATCCCAGAGCGCAGCTCGCGCCCCGCGCCCGCGCCCGCCGTCGGGCAGGAAAGGAAGATTGTGGCGCCAAGATATCAATATCCCAAGGCGACGCGCGCTTCCACAACCCCGCCCCCGTAAGAACGCCATGCCAGGCGCGCCTGCCCCAGCGCCCTCTCCGGATCATGCCCGCCTTCACCTTCCATCGCTTACCCGCTTTTCTCCTCTCCTCACCGCCCCCTGAGCTCCTCCCCGGAACTAAACATTTACACAACTTCTTACAATTAAGTTCTGGACTACTCGGTTATTCTATGCTGGATGTCATAGTTTTTTTTGAACGCTGTGTGCTTCTCACACGCCTTTGTTTGTTTTCTCTCTTTCTCAGATTGATAAGTTCTTCTTTACGCTGAGCCGGAGTACCTGTAGAGACCACGGGTTGCGAAACTACTACCTGCTCTAAGCTGACCTTGCGTAACTCTTCAACTACATCGCAAGCATTATCCCAACCTGCTCTACAGTACTGCGCTTCACTAAAGCTAATTAAATAAAACATTATTGTCCACTACAACTAAAAGCAGCAGCAAGGGCTTAATGACCGGTGAGATGCGTTTACAATTTTAATGCCAAACTATTTTGTTTTACTTTAACACACACACTGCACAAGCCTTTGGAATGAATAGATGCAAAAATGATAAGAAAAGACGCTAAAGCATTCGCTCCCTCTTCTCCCTTTCTATTTATTTCATTTTCTTCCTTACTACGACCCCTTCGTGTACACTCCTTGATCGCCACGCTCCGCCCCGCTCCGCCCGCTCCGCCGCCGCTCCGCCCCGCTCCGCCCGCTCCGCCCCGCTCGCGCCCGGTCTCCGCCCCGCTCCGCCCTGCTCCGCCCGCTCCGCCTCGCTGGGCCG
>BOPP01000224.1:875424-897491 GCA_017312745.1 Gryllus bimaculatus | reverse complement strand
TCCGCCCCCCCTCCGCCCCAGTCCACCCCGCTGCCGAGAAGAGGGGGAGAAGCTTGGGTACAGCGATTCCTATTGTTGCTGCGATCGAGTAATAAATTGTATCGGGAGCCGCAATCGGCGAAGGCGCTTTCTTCCCTTCCACGTCTTCTCGGCCCAGCTCTGTCCCCTCCCCACTCATCCCCTTCTCCCTCTTGGCCTCGAGGCCTTTTGAGAATCGATGTTCATCTGTTTGATTGCGAAGAATATATAGTGCTCAAGACGTAAGGGGGTTTCTGAAAGAAAAGAGAAGAGTTTCAAGAAGACTGATTCAGTGTTCTACATTAGTCTCTGAATCAGCAACAATCGTATCAGAATCTGAAATATTTTCGATTTAGTATAAATTCTGGAACGAAAACAAAGAGTTCATACTTAAATTTCTTAACAATCGTACTTCAAAGAAAAAGTATAAACGACTTTTCCAATATTGACATGACTTGTTAAAATTCTAAATAAAATTGATGATTCAAACAATATGCACTTTTCTATGCAATTTAAAAAAATTAAATCCATATATTTCACTTGTACAACGTTTACCTTATAAGACTACAAATGTCTTTGAATGATGAAAAATCTTATATTTTCAATTTAGAATTCATTCGTGAACAGAAAGAAAGCCAGTGAATGTCATGGCTGAGAGAGCAAACACAAAGCTATTAGACTACCACAGTACCAGAATTCACTTAAATAAGGTAGAAGTCCTTCGTATTATCAGCCCTATTTGATTGGATTAGATCTAACTGACACGCCAATTCGACATACGTGACGCCGTGGAAGTTTCACTCTCAGAGGCAGAAAATAATCATCAAATAAGAGCTTAAATAGTATTGAACTGAATGAAACTGAATTTCATTTTAATGGTCTAATTTCTATTTCAGCCTAATCTAAATTCATTCTAATGGTCTAATTTCTATTTCAGTCTAATCTAAATTCATTTTAATTCTTCATTTCTGTTGACTGTTTATGATGATCAGAAAGCCACACCCTTATTCTGGTTTGTAGCAATTTCTACTCGCCTTATATGGTAATGGTTCTGTAAGTTAACTTTTTCGCTATTCTCTGTGTTCTATCTCAATTCTCTCTGTGTGAAATTCTATACTCGTCTCAATATATATTATTTGTAATGTAGGTATGTATTTATATAATCACAATATTTACTTCCAACGTATGTCCCATTGAATCAAAATTATAATTATAATTGTATTATAATTGTCTTATATGTAGACTATAACTTTAAGATTATTGCATTTGTATTACCCTATCATGTAAGTAACGACAATGAATCCGGCTCTAGACTACCAAAGTAGATGGAACGATGTTGCATTCTTTAATCACAAAAGCAGTTCCGAGATTACGTCGCTTCCCCTTCTTTCATTTTACTACAAAACAATAGTCAAACGTCTGATTAGTCCATGTTGCCCAGTTGACGCGCTGGCCCCGACACACCTTGGCCTCGATCAGCCCGACCGCCACGCGTCTGCTCGCAGAGTTTGCGTTGCGGCCGACCGGCGGCCACCGGGCGCCCCGCCACGCCACGCCCCTCCACGCCACGCCCCTCTACGCCACGCCCCGGGCGCCCGCGCGCCCTAATGAGATTTCGCTCCGACGACGCGGCGCGGCGCGTGTTTGACCGCGTTCCTTTGGCGCCACCGCCGGCGCTCGGCAGCACGAGAGTGGCCCAGTGCCCGATTGCCGAAGAGCAGTTGGATGTGAGGGACGACGGAACAGGTGGGAGGGCCGATAACAGTTATCGCTTGTGAGGCAGTTTGCGACACATGCTAACTCTGAAATCGAATTTAAAATTTGCATCTGATTTAATGTTTGAAAATAACTAATCAGAATCTACGACAGGTATTTGATACGATTTTTTTCTTCTGGTGTGTAGATACAGCCTGCATTTCTCATTTTTATTCTTCAAAATTTTAAAATTTTCACTTCATCGATTAAGCCGAACTTTATTAATGGAGCTGATGCAAAACTACACATCTAACGCTATCTCTGACTATTCCATTACTCCACAAATTTTCTAAAGAGATGGAGTCAATAGATATGTAACACACATCACGTAAGTAAATGTACTGAAATTTTAATACGGAAATTTTCCAGTTGAATTTTACAGCAAATTAATAGTACCACAGGCATTGTATAGAGACGTAACAAGACATAAATATGAGAGTAAATACGTATGTAGAAACAGAAAGCACAATATTTAACCATTTCTAATATATATTTGTAGAAAGCCTTCAAGGATATTATGAAACAAATCTATATTTCACTGTTTTCACTAGACAAAGCTGATCATTTTAGTGTTTCGAGCGTTTAGTGTTTCGTTTTGTTTTCTAAAAAGTAGCTTGCATGTTTTACAAAACTAGATGTACATTGCAATCCTTAAATAGCAAACATTCAGCTGACGATGTAAATCAACTAACTTCAAGCTCACGTGCATTCAGCAATCGTACTGCAAGCCACCAGCTTGTGAATTTTAACGAGTGCAGCTTTGGACCTTATCACTGACTGTCTAAAAATGCCTTTAGTATAATATTTCAAAAAAATTCACTCCCCTGAAAGAAATTAATGCAGAAAACATGAAATTGTAAAAAGTTTTTTTAATGACATTATTCACTTTTTATACCGATATAGACGTATTTACTTTTACCCTCCAACTCTGCTTTCTAATACGAATAGGAATCTAAGGTGTCTGCTGCTCCGGAGAAACTTCAGCCAACGACACACCTTCCTTTGCTGCCTCATTCAAGGATCACGGGACTCGTAACGAATTCGCAACGGCGCCGCACCAAAACCCGGCTCCACTGCAACACCACTTGAGAGTCGCTACCTTCTATAATAATCCAGTCAAGCGCAAATTGTACTCGACAAGGCGCAGCAACGTCAACGAGCAGTGAGAGGATTTAGATCCTTAGGGACTAACGACTTCCGCAGCACCAGTGGGCTTCAGTTCGCCCAGCATTTGCAAAACCGATATACAGGTCCATGAGTGCGGGCGTATGTATTGTACAAATTGTTATTTGCAAAAACGTAACGAAACTAATTTTCACACACTTTAAAACTGCACCTTTGTGAAATATATACCTTACAATAACAACAAATTATAATTATCAGGTCACATACTGTTTATTCTTATTCACTTTATTATTTTTAAGAATCCAGATTCAGAGCAAAAGCATTCAGCAAACAGATAAGGGTAGTAGCAAACGTGGCAAGTATTTCGTGTACAACGAAGAAAATTTACAATAATTACTTCTTTATATGAAATACATTTTTTCTTATAATACACACAGTTGGTGTACATGTATAATTGTTTATTCCCATGCTAGAAATGCACCGCATTTCCAAATTATAATGTTTTTATTTGACTAAATGAAAATTATCTTCATTTCCAGAAGAAGCATTTACTTTATCGTAAAATATTGTAAAATAGATACGTAATGGATCAGAATTTGAAACATGGAAATCATGCAAAAATTGAGCAAAAAATAAAAGCGCAGAACAGTAATATGAAGTTTCCATCAGTAGTGGAAAAGGCAATGACCAAAGAGACAAGCTAATAAATTATTTCAGAAACAATTTTCTTGCAACCTGGATTCAGAAAATGTCAAAGTAACAAGGGAAGAAAATCATGCAAGTTGCAAATATTGCATTCGCTCTGCAAACTGGAAACAAGAAACAAATGACAGGGGGCTTTAGCGAGCAGAAAGGCGGGGCGTGGCGAGGGGTTGGGGGTTGGGGTAGGTCGGAGGGCGCCAGCGCCGGTTACAAAGCGGCCGCTCGCGTTGCAGTCAGGGACACGAGACCTCTCGCGCCAAGGAGGCCAGAAGACTTCAGGAGGATGGGGCTGCAGCTGCTACTCCCCATGTGGCAGCGGTGGCGGTGGCAGGAGCGACAGAGGTGAATAAGAAGGCCCCGGCATGGTTGAAGATATATAGACGTAAAAGACCACGAAGAAGAAGTAGAAAAACAATAAGAAACGACTGTGGAAACAACTGCTGGCAACAACTGTACACAAGTTGATGATGGCAGTATCTGCCGTAAAAGACCAAACTACAGTAAGCAAAAGGCAGTGACTGCTACACGATGAAACGCGATCAACGCGAGCAAACCATTATAAATAAATTTGCGTCGTGGAGGAAGGAACATAGCAAACTACCATACATGCAATTGGGACATATCTGTAGAGAACAGCAAAGAAATAGAGCATAGGAACGAATGCTCGCTCAGCGAACGTGGATTTTTGGGTTTGCCAATAAACGCGACTACCTTCAATAATCTCGGTTGAAGGTATCCACATGATATTTTGACCAAACTGCATAGGTCACATGGTTTCCTCACTTGTACCTATCAACTTTTTGATAGTAGTTTATATTTATTTTAAAGATATTACACTATATTATTTTTTTTAAAACAAGATTCTCTCTATGTGAAAAGAAACGGTAGATCTTGAATAGACAAATACAAAGTAACATCACAGACACGTACATTGGTGTCTGATGAATAATAAATTGCACAAAAGAGTATCAACTCTGATGACATACGAATAACTGGCAGTCAGAAGTTCTTGGTGCGGCACCGGGCAGCATGGTTTCATAAGCTGACTCAATGAATATTTTTTGAGCATCTAAGCACAATATTGTGCGCAAACAACCTAAAGGACGTAGTAACGGATTTAAAGCTACGTTGTCTAAAATCTAACCATTCGCTTACTAATTTTTGTGACTTTATTAATAATGATTATTAAATATTATTAACATAGTTTTACTATTTGAAAAGTTTGCATATAACAACAGTTTCATAATTATAATAGAACAAGAAGAGCAGGAGTGATTATTTCAATATGTGGTGTCTACTTATGTTTAGAAGTTACAACAAGCATTAGAGATCTCACTCAACAACGGCGTAGGGACAACGGTGAACGAAAAATGCGTAGAACACATTAGAAATTCACCAACGTCGAAAACTTCCAAACGTGATTAATTGTTGGATTTGATAAGTCATTCGTGTTAATAATTATTATTCAATTATTAATCAAAATCAACATAATTTTGTAGTTCTTCTAAATTAGTCTCCTTAATATCCATCATTTCATGTGAAAACTATTACGCAGTGGGTACAATATCTTCAAAATCAAATACACTAACCAAAAGCTAATACCAGAGTCGGAAACAAATATGGGTTTATTGAACGTAAATATAATTCGTCGGAGGATACCAACATATGGTGTAAAGTGACAATAAGGATTGAAGAGTGGGGACGGGAAAGGTTGGATCCCGTGCGGCCCTAGGCCTTAAACGGGAATTACGAGTAATGGAGAGTACTCCAACTGCAGGGCGAAGCAGGCGAGCAGCGAACGGGAGACTTTGCGAGGTGTGAGAGTCCGTGTTGGAAAGAAAGATGTGAAGAGGTAAGGTGAGGTGCGCAGCAGCAGCCGCCTGGAGAGAGCAGGCGGTGCAGCGGCCTCTTTGGACAAGGGGCGACGAAGCGGATCCCAAGAACGCGCGGGCGCTGCCGAGGGCGGACGGCAGGCGGAGGGCGACGGGGGGGCGCGGCGGTATGTGCAACGGCGAGAACTGAAAGCACAGCAGCGAGAGCAGCCCCGCCGCGCGGAGTGGGGCGAAGGAGGGCGAGGAGGGGCGAGGCAGGGCGGCGCGCGGACGGTGATTAACCCCGCGCCAACACCGCCTTTGTAGCGACGAGCGGCGTCTCCTGGTTCGGCTTATTATGAGGCGGTGGGCGGTCGACGGGAGACGCGGGAGTGTGGACGGACGCACGGGAGTGAGGGGTAGGGAATGGAGAATACCGGGGCAGTGGCGGGGCGGAGCGGAGCGAGGGCGGAGCGGAGGCGGAGGCGGGAGGCGGAGCGGAGGCAGAGGGCGAGGCGGAGCGGAGGGAGGCGGAGGCGAGGCGAGGCGAGGAGGGGAGGGCGGGCGGCGGCGTCGGGCGGCAGCGTCCTTTGCCCCACTCGCCACTCGATGAGGCGAGACGAGACGAGGCAGGCCTGTTCGCGCCGTGCCCCAACGCCGCCCGCGAAGGCGCGGAGGAGGGCACAGGAACGGTGTCGGACCCACTAGCCAGAGAGCAACAAAGGCAAAGGCAGCGATGCAGCGCGTCTCCCGTGACAGGCCGCGCTTCACGAGCGACGATCGCGCTCCGCAGTGAAATAAGACCCTTTCGCTTCGGTTAGGGGATCTTCAATTTGCCGTCGGGAACGAAGCAGGTTTCTCGGAACTCTTGACTCTGCGAAACTATTTACTGTAAAAAAATAACCTCTTTGATAGTTGAAAAGTTTATGAAAACCATTTTTCAATGACCTTAACCAGACAAACTCATATTATTTGTAAAATTAAAGTTAGGTAAGTACAATTTTATTACTTATGATTCACTGTAATTTATATTGTCTTTTACATAAACTATTAAGATTTTACGATCGTGGTAGAAGAGAATATCATTTGCGATTCCGATGGAAATTTTTTCAGAATTAGCTGAATTAGCTCACATTGATTAATTATTGTGCTTACGTTGTTCAAAAAATTATCACAATAGTTAACATTTTGCATGAAATATTACGAAATAATGGCATTAAATTTCGATCATCTTGATACGCAGAGTCTGAGTTGGGGTTCAAATCTGTGATGATAATAATAGAAGTTAAACAAGATATGAGAATAAAGGAAATGTTACTTCTTAAGTTTATAAATAATTAAGATTGAATTGAATTGAATTTGCCTTATTTTAAGATAATATTGTTTATATTTATATTCTTTAATTAGTAATTCTAGTCGCAAATTAATTAGTGTTCGTACTGTAAAGTGTAAGTTACCACCTTCACAATTCTACATGACAACTCATATTCCACTCCAATGACCATTGAATTCTCATTCATTCTACAGAATAATTCACAGAATCTACACATAGACATACATTCTACACTCATCCACAGAATAACCTACATAACCATCTTGAATTAACTTATTTCATTTATATTTCTGTTGTATTTTTTGAGAGTAGTAGATGCCTAGATCTGCAAAAGAAACAAATCAACTTCAAAATTTGATTTTTGTAATTTCTTTTAACCATATGAAAATTATGAATGAATTAATGACATATAACATTCAAGAAAAACCGTTCGACCAAAATTTTAACTATTCAAAATGGTTTGCCCCCTGCAGCGAATTAACCACATCATCACATTTTAGTTAATGCAAAATAAGTTCTCAAATATTTTCTTTTATTAAATATTTTTAATATAAGAACACATTTTGCATCGAACAAAATCTTTGTATTAAATATTTCAACATTATTGGATGGTTAATGTTCACGTATTGTATGACTACAATTCCAAGCTTCCTGAAAACCATGCTTCATAGTTTCTAAAATGTGCAATTACTTATGGAGCGACAATGCTTGTTTTGTGAGAACAAACATGACTCCCCTTATAATATCCTAGTACAATATTTATACACTAGGTAGATATTTTTGAGAGGACTCAACTTAAAAATGTCTGTGTGTTGACATTCAATGTTCGTAGACTGAGCCGTCGATGTATAAATTCAATTCAATTTAATGATGACTTATTTTACGAGGCGAAAGTCAGGTCAAGGCTACTCTTCCATCTGATCACGCACATTTCTCTACGTTCCTTTCATCATCAAGCGGAGAAAGAAGGTATTACTTAAGTGACGAAACAGGCGTTTTGAATTCATCTCAAAGGCTTCTTTTAGGCTTGAAGATCTTTTACATGCAGTACATCTACAACACGGAACAGTCTGCATTACTTCTCCTGAGAAAGAAACTGTACAAAGGATTTTTCCCCTTTAAAAATCTCCAGCTTCCATAGGATTTAAACACATGAAGTTGGTATAACTCTGATACGCTGTTATACCACAGAGGTGGAACTTAAATAGAGTCGCAACCAGAGATGCACGGATCTTTATCCTAACATCCACTGCGGCATTTCAACTACATTGTTTTTTAACTGCAACGCCTAGCGGGAAACCTTGCCTGCCGCGTGCGCGATTCGAGTTGCCCGTAGCCCAGGGCGACCCTCCGCCCTCCGCCCTCCGCCCTCCGCCCTCGCCCTCCGCCCCCCTCCGCCCTCCGCCCTCCGCCCTCCGCCCTCCGCCCTCCGCCCTCCGCCCTCCGCCCTCCGCCCTCCGCCCTCCGCCCTCCCGCCCTCCGCCCTCCGCCCTCCGCCCTCCGCCCTCCGCCCTCCGCCCTTCCGCCCTGCCGCCCTCCGCCCTCCGCCCTCCGCCCTCGCCCTCCGCCCTTCGCCCCTTCGCCCTCCGCCTCGCCCTCCGCCCTCCGCCCTCCTCCCTCCGCCCTGGCGCCGCTTCGCGCTTTATGCCTCTCCTTTACGGCAGCCGCCACCGCCGCCGGCCGAGGCACCCGATTTACTTCCGTCATTTACAATTTATAACGCGAGCACTTGGAGATAACGCCCCGCGACCGTCCGCGTCCGCCTCGCCGCCCCCCGCCCTCAGTTCGTGCTCGCCTTGGCCCCGCTTCTCGTTCTTCAACGGCTCGCGCCCACCCCGCCTTACGCCGTCCGTCCGCGATTACCCGGCCCCCTCTCGTTTGCGCTCTTCCTCGGTTCACCGCCCTGTTCTGGTTCGCACTTCTCCTCTTTCCGAACTCGCATCCACCCTCGCTCTTAATTCTTACTCTTCTGTGTCCAGCCTGTGCTTGCTTTCCATTTTATTGCAGTCTTCACGACGATACGTTCCCATTCCTGTCAGCCACGCTCGTTCCCGGTTCCTTGCACTTCGATCCCTTCAGTTGTTCTATCCTTGTGTTGAGGCTCCTCCACAAACTTACTCCCGCCCTTTCAATTTCCCACTGCAAACTTGCGTCCGTTTCTACCCAATCCCCTCTCTTCAGACCACATCCCTGTTTGAGGGCCCATACCCGGACCCCACCTCGGACATAAGTTCTCCCCCTCCACTCCCACTTTTGAGCCATTCCCACCTTTTGGGCGTTTTCCCTCCTTCGCAACGCGGTCAATATTACGTTCGATCACCGCTCCGCCCAATCTCTCCACACACCCTCCTCGTCGGTGTCCTCGCCTCCGGGACTACACTTAACCCTTCACTCCCGGTGTCGTCTGACCTGTTTGTTCATCCGGTCTGGCCGCTCTCTCTTTCGCTCTCTCTCTCTCAGTTTCTCTCTCTCTCTCCAGTTTCTCTCTCTCTCTCTATCCACTCTCTCACCCGCACGTGCGGTCGAGTCTATTTCCACCCCCGCGCCCCCCGCAGCTCCTCCCGGTTTGCGTCCTCGTCCGTGGCACCGGCCTTGCTTTGCGCCTCTCCGCGACGCCGTCCCCGCTCCCACTCTTTCCCCCGCCTTCGTCCCCCGCGCCTTCGTCCTTCGTCCCGCGTCCCTCGCTCCGCCTTGATGGCACTCGGGGCACAGCTTCCGGCGACGCTGCTGACCGCGATTAAACTTTGATTTAATTGCTTCGCTGCCGCCTAATATTTCATCGCAACATCTCACGGGAGCGCACATTCTACCTTGTTCCGCCAAGAAGGACCGACATTAGCGAAAAAAAAGGAAAACGAGAAACATTATAGGTTTTCATTCATTTATTTTACAAGGAGTAAAAAAATTCAGTTACTTTTGGTCGTAAACTATAAGTCAAATTGAGGAATTTTCTCCACTAATAAAAATTGTCATTCGATACCAAAATTATATTTCCAGGACATTACGATTCACTAATATTGTTTTTTAGAGTAGTAGTGTTTAATATCCCCACTTCTCTTCCTCTACTACCAAATTCAATTGAACATTCAACCAAATCCAGTTGGAAATTGAATACTGTATGCGTGTGCAATCGAGAATGGATTTAGCACACAAACCTAAAGCATTATGTTATCGGCCCTGACTGCGTGACTATATAAGCAATCAACTGATATAAAGTTAGGAAACTAATTTTCACATAAAATATTTTTTATCGACACACATGAATACTCTGAAACCAGCATCACGAAGCATATGGAATCGCCATTTCTTGGAGAAAGTTCGAGCGCAGCGTTCACACATCGCCGACAAAACTGCTACCGCACGCGCGTTGCACAGTCCGTCAGAGCGATAATCTCTTGGAGCGCTGCAACGACGCGCCGAGCAGCGCCGTTCCCAGCGGCGAACGACCTGCGAAGCGTGGGGCGGGTTGGGTGGGTGGGTTGGGCACAGCGCAGTATGAGGTTAGCGGTCAGGCGCACGGGGCTGTCGAGGCGGGCGGCGGCGGCGGCGGCGGCGGGTGGTCAGTGGGTTTTATGAGTTATTACAGCGGCAATTCGGAAAAGCAGCTGGGATGTACGCGCCCTGCGGCGGGTGTATTGGGTGGCCATAAACGGAATGCTTGTTGTAATTCAGGGGCATCGCTGCCGTGATTAAACGCGACAGCCGGCGATGCGGGTGGCAGCGGCGACGGACCGGCCGGTGGGGATGGGGTGGGGTTGCGAGTATGAAGGGGGAGGGTGGGGACGGTAGAGGATTAGGGGAATTGCGAATATGGAGAGCACCGAACAGCGTGGAGAGGAGAGAGAGAGAGAGAGAGAGAGAGAGAGAAGAAGGGAGAGGGGATTTGATAGGGGATAGAAGGAGACAAAACATGAAAGTGAAGGCGAGAAGAGAGAAGGGATAGTAGGGAGGAGAGAAAGAAGAAGGAGGGGGGAGAGACGAGGTTAAATTATGAGGTAGAAGTGTAGGATAAAATAAAAGTGGTAGAGAAATGGGGAATACCAAGTACGAAAGGGTAAAAACAGGATAATACAAATACATTATTGAGAAAACTAAAGATTTGGCTCCATGATTTTTTTATTTTATCCCTTTTGAAAAGAATCAAAATCATCTGAATTCTTATGACAAGGAGTAAAGTTAACAGGTTATATATTATATATATATATAGTATATATATATATAATAATATACTATATAATTTATATATAGATATTATTATATGTGTTACGTACCTGGGAACGGTACTTTCACACAAATAAAATTAATATAACAGGACGGGTACATTTTCTGAATGGGTCTCCAGGGAAATGACGCTGCATTAGAAGGAATATTCAAAGAATTTCATTTATGCCATTGGAGGTTTAATTAATAACACACTATATACATAAGTTTTTACAAATCGCAGGCGCCACATGGCCTTTTTAAATAGTTCGTGCACGAGTAACGCTACCTTTAGAAGTTCCGATGGTCCACCGCTGACTGGAGGCGAGCCGTTGGCCCGCCTGGCAACGGCGGCCGGGGCCGAGCTCGCAAACTCCGCCTCCGTCCGCAAGTTGTCCGGGAAGACCGATTCGGCGGTTGGCTTCGTGTAACTGGCCCCCAAACACGCAGCGGCGGTCCCTCGGCAGCCCCAATTTACAGCCGTTCTCCTCAATCCCCACACGATTGTCGCACGGTTGCGTGCCCGCTGCTGCATTACGTCTAGTCGACATTTGAAATGAGCTGTCTTATCGGTCACTTTAAGTCCACCTTTAATGTTTTCACGAAATCCGCGTTCCTGAGTTCGCACTTCTTTTCTTCTAATCATCTATACTCTATGTTATCACCATCTAATCTTCCACTCAATACGCTATAATCATGTCCACACTATGGTAATTTCACCACACATTCTGTTTGGGCATCACAGGCCCAAATCCGCATTCGCCCGCGCTTCTCCGCTATATTCTTTACCCTGCACTACGGCCTCCTCCTCGCAATATTACACCGGCGCTCGTGCTGTCCGGTTCGTTACTTGACCAAACCGTCGCCTCACGTCGCGGCACCCTCCCCCGGTTTTGACCGTTGTTGGCAGCGCGGCGGCGCGTCAATACCGTGATCGAACCAGGCGTTCTCTATCTTATAATTAATATCAGTTTGACTAATTATTATGTTAGAAACGTTCTTCGCTTTTCCAATATATACAATATATATATATATATATATATATATATATATATATATATATATATATATGTTATAACGAGTTATAAATGCAACAGAACGCGAATTTCTCTAAAGGCTAGACAGACCTGAAAAATATTCACAGATAACACGCATGTAATAAATATTGTGTCATTTCAGTAAGTTATGACAACTTTCTTACATGATATCTTTAAAAACGTTTAAAACGAAAACAAAATCTAATCAAAGACATGTCTAATTTGCTTATAAAAATACGTCAGTGGTTATTGTCAAATTAATGACAACATCTGTCAGGTAATTTTGTTTCACCGCCTCTCACGGAGCACACAAGCCTTCTGCGCAAGTTAGTTCGAAACTCAAAACGATTTCTCTCTCCCCTATCCCGTTCAAGTGCAGCGCACCGGTGCCGCAACGTGGCCGAAGGGTGACAGAGAGCGGCCACGAAGCTCCGCACTTGCGCGGGCGCCGGGCAAGCGGGGGCGGGGGCGGGGGCGAGAACAGCCTCTTACAGCTCCATTGAGCGCGGCGATTTGGGCGGCGCGCGCGGGCGCGGCCGCGAAAGCAGCGCGTGATTGCCGCTGCGGACGGCGAAATCGGCGCGGGGGCAGTCGATATGGGCAGTCGATACGGCCGCGAGAGCGATTACTGCGGGGGGCGCAGATGATAGAAACGCGCGGAGCTGTGGCTTCTGTCATTTCCGCGCGGCGCGGGGCGTGGAGCACAGCGGGATGAGAGGGAGGAGGAGGAGGAGTGCACGAAATGTCACCGTGCCGCCGCGGCCGACTCGCAGCGTCCGCCGCGCGATATAGTTCCACGGCCCCGTAGGAGCGCGCGCTCTGGCGGAGGGATTTGCGCGCGCAATCGCCGTGATTGGAGCGGGTGCGTCGCGGTGGAACGATTACCGGACGACGTGGATTTCAAACCGCTCCACGCAGAACACGTTTCCAGCAGGAAATTTCTCTCGAGGGCGGCAATGGGAATACTAACAACGGACTTTTTAAATGGATTAAAAACTAGGAGAGAGCGAAAAAATATTCGCTCAGAGATGACAAATCTGCGTTGTTGGTTTTTTTTCGGGGGAGGAGGGTTCTAAAAAAAGTGCCTGAAATGATGAGACAGAGTTGACAGTTTGCATCTGAACGAGAAACAGTTTACTAGGAATCGGTAAGTAGAGATTTCTATCTGTGGTTGAACGTTTTAACAGTTTGGAAGACACACCACCATATCAATTGGAAGATAAATTAGCGTACACGCCTTGTAGAAAGGAAAGTTCAAAGACTTTAAAAAAAACAATGAAGCTTTTTATGAAAATTACTTCAATTTCAAGAAAGATCTGAATTAGTCGTATCAACACACAAAGGAACAACGTTCTACTGATGCAACTCTCTTAACACTATGTATCTACAGCATAAACTGAAAACGGAAAAAGTTGCTTTCAGATAACTTATTTAAAAACATTTCCCAAATAGGAGGAAAAGCAAATGATGTCGAAGACGTTCTTTGTTTCAATTTTTGTGGTAATTACTTTCCGAAATATCGTACTCAACACCCGAAAGAGAAATTGAATACCGAAGGAAAAAATACATACGTTCCCTGGAAAACGTAAGCCAGATTAACGCTCCGTTCGAAACATATTCCAGTTTATCTGCACTTCATTTTTGCTTCCAGTCTCTATTCCTTCGCAAGTCTCTCTGCGTGGCTTGTTTAATCAGGTTGTCAGAGCAGAATTGAAAGCGACAAGATCTACGCCGTCCAATGGACTATTTGAAGCATAAACACGATTGCGAGACCAAACACTCGCTGAATCCACTTTCATCGACGTCTCTCTGAGCCACTCAGCCGCGGGAACCTATTCACGGGAGCAACCCTTGGGACCACTGGCTTATATGTTCTCGTATATAGCGAGAGAGGCACCAAGGGCTTTGAGGCGGCGGCGGCGGGGGCGGGGTGGCGAATTTGGTGTGTGGGGGACCGCAGGAGTCGGATGAGATGGGGAAAGCAGCGGCGCCGGGGTAACGCAAGAGAACGCAGGAGATTGAGATGAATGATAAACCAACTAAATACGGTTGCCTCTGGGGATGTGTGGCGATGGGGTCTCAAGTGATAGTAATGCAGTAAACAGTGAAGGTCTTGATGCTGATGAAGCAGATGGGGAGGAGGAGAGAGAAAATAAGGAGGGGGTTGAGCTCGTTGACGTTTTGGCAAATGAGAAGTGAGAGTCACGAACAGACACAAACAGTTTCTAACGGAATAGCGACACGAAAACTAATCTAGCAATGTACTTATACATGTTCCACAACAGGATAATTATAAAGAAACGGTGGAGCGGTATATTAAAACAGCCAAAATTTTAAAACATATTTTTCTGAGAGGATCTGTGAATACAGTTGCAAATAATGAACATTCATTTTAATCTTCCTCTAATAGTATTTTACTCCCAAGGAAGGAAATGCAACTCGTTTGGACTCCATCGTATACATAGTTGTTGTTTTTCTTTGAATACACGGTCTGCATGTTTCGCCTTTTGGATGAAAAAGTAATTCTCTTTATTCTGGCATTCACAGCTAATTTTGAGGCCATCTATTAACTGTATAATGCTAACAATTTTCCTCTATAAAGGAATTTGAAATTTCTACTCAATCACATTTCGTGGTTTTTACTTTAAATGAAAGGCAATGGAACCCAGTTTTTACAACAAAATTCACACATTAACCAGTTTGTACAATATAAACACTGCACTTTAGTAATAAAAAATTAATAGAAAATACGCTTACATGTCGCTATTTGTTCATTGTGTCAGTTTCAAAACCAATTACATGTAGTTGATCTTGGTCGTATAGTTGGGCAAGTGGTAATCGATCGACGAAAGGCAGTCGACGTCACCCAGCGCCAGCAAGCGGGAAGCGCGTGCACTTATTGAAGTGAAGAGAGCAATTTTTTTTAAAGTTCGAAGTCGAGTGATTTGCAAAGCGATACTGCAAAGTGAGAATATAAACGCATCGTCCAGAAATCGCCTAACACATGCGTTCTTTGATAGAATACGTTCAGTGATTATAAATAGGCATTTCGTTTTTGAGTTAAGATCGTAAGTATTTCCTGCTAAGGTCTAGACAAGGTTAATACAAAACATTTCAAATACTCTTTCAGAAATTGTTTAACACTGTTTCACTGAGAATTGTGATGATTTTGTTTTTGAATGTGGAAACACCTTATTTCATTAGTCAGGGAGAATTAGTGCAGATCGTTGCAAAACATTAACTTTAAGATTTTTAATTTTCCGCATAGTTGGTATGTAATACTTTTCTGTTGTAACTTTTCCACTCTCCCTTTTGTGTACTGTAATCGCTTAGGTTCACCTACTTTTCTTTTATTGTAGACAGGACCTACTAACGCAATTTCGTTTTAGTACTCTTCTTGTGTTCTGCAGAGTTATTTTTTTCAACATTAGAAACATTTTCCCATTAATTTATTTTTTATTTGCTCTATTTAATGATAATACTCACACATTATTGTATTATACAATTTTATTTGGATGCAGTATCGCATTGTGAAAATGTTAGTGAAGGCATGTCTAGCTATATTCTCGAACAATAATTATTTTATTTTTTTATTTATTTACGCCAAAGATAATTAAAACTGTGACGTGCTATGGGCAGGAGTTAATTTGAAGTTGCCTTTATGTCGAAAATATGTTCATATTATCTAATACAAGTTATTTATTTACGTCAAAAGCAGTTAAAAACTGTGTGTGAAGTGCTATGGGAAGACTTTTTTAAGTTAAATTTATTGAAAATTTATATTAATATTTACAAAAAATACCAGAAAGGAACATATTCTTTGATATATGATTTACATTTCACATCTCAAAAAGATTAAGAGGTCAACGCCAACATTGGTATTTTTAAGAAAGAACTATAAAAAATACTGCGGATCGTACTGATCATGAAACTACTTTTGTTATACACAAAACAATATTGCAATACTGCTCGCACGACGTAATGTTTCAGCGCTGTGCAGGAAGCTAAAAGGAAACAAAAACACGAATGGTATGCATCCAATGGTAGCCCGAGTGTTTTATAGAAGTGTAGTACTTGGTTGAACATTTAAATTTATATTATCTTTATTTTAAAATAGTATGTAAAGCTTAGAGACATGTTCTACCAAGAACACTTATTAGCGAATTTGAGGAAGCAATACTAATATTATTCATAAGAGTTCCTACTTTCATCTAAAACGTGCAGACTCTACTTCATGGGACCGGCTCCATTTCCCTCCGGTGGACCACAACGACTGAGAATTGCAAAAGGCCGCCCGGCAGGGGAGGAACGCACGGCGCGTGGGTCATGTGGTTGAGGGCAAGTAATCGCGTAGCAAGGACGGCGCATGCGCTAAATATACTTTGTGCATGTGTGATAGTGTGGGCGGCATATGAGGGAGAATCGAGAAAATTATTGATTTGTATGTTAGCCTGCTGGTGTGAATGTTTTCGGTATCTACTTCATGGGACCGACAGCTTTGAGTCTCCGGTGGTCCTCCTAGTTCTCGACGGCAGACGCTGAGCAGTTCAATAGTCTCGCGAGGGCACGCGGCGCTTAGGTCATGCGGTAGCGGGGGACGTGCGACCTCGCGCCGAGGACGCGTGGAGGGCGCGTGGAGGGCGCGTGGAGGGCCGTAGTGTGGCGGTGGCGGCGACGCGCCTGTATTTACCATGGGGGGAGAAGGGGAGGGGAGGCTTATGAGAGCAGAGCGTGCGTGCAGCGTCTGCGTCGCTCGAGCAAACACGCAAGGAAAACACGCCGCTGCGCTCTGCTCCACGCCCCGCGCCGCACCGAGCTCCGCGGCGCGTACCCGCGCGCTATCTGCAGCGCGTGGCGGGGAGAAGCGGCGACAGCGACACGGCGCGCCGCGGGGGGCGCGGGGGGGAGGGGAGGGGAGAGGAGATAAGAGGCAAGGGAGACAAGTAGGGCGGCGGGAGACGGGGCACGGGGAGATACCACTGCGCGGGAGTAAATACGCGGGGAACTCAAGCAGCGGCGGAGCGCGTAAGTGGGTCGGCAGCGTGTGTTTGACATTTCGTAACACGATTTCATTACCGCTTTCTCATTTAAACTCTAACAAAAGGAGACTGACCTCGTTCAGATAAGATGATTGTTTATCATTCGTTTCAGCGACCTTATAGTTGCGTTTTGCTATGAAAGTATATGTTTCAAACGATGACGTCGGAACGCGTTATCGTTGTTTGTGAGTGTCTCGCATTAGCTCAAAATTGCGCACGAATTGCGAATGGACCGGTGATAAAGCAATGAAAATAAAGAGGGGCGTGAAATACATTCATTTGTTTGGAAAATATTATAGTCACACATACACATGCAAACAATAATTTGGAAAATATTGCTATCATGGTGTTGACTATAAAGTTGCGGTTCACAATGCCTCTAAGATTGGTTGTACACTGTGGTTTAACGCATTGATCATTTTCATATTACGTTGTTTAAAGTCTCCTGAACTATCTCTTTACGAATCATTCTGTAGTACAGTGCCGTCACGCTTCCAGCAACTATTAAGGAAGGAATTTGCATCTTAGTAGGTGTTTTATCTACGTGATCTACAAATTTACGGAGTTATCTTTCGTCGCTAGCTCTGCCCACGTATAATATTGCTTGTTTACGTCTATCTCACTAGATTAGAACAAATCTAACGACTAGTTTTCATTAATTGTGTTCCTATAAAGACCAATCTGCATTCTCCAAGCTTAAATATAAGTATATTATGATTATGTATCTTTCTTTTGGATAATGACGGCCTTGGCTTTACAAAGTAATATATTTCCTGAAGAAACATTATTATTTCCTTCGTATATACCTTCATATCACATTACTCATAAATGCAGCGCGGTTTAAAATTATATTATTTCATTTGAAGATTGTTCTTTGATCGATATTGTTAACATGAAAATAAAGTAATACGTTGAATTTGAAATAAAATGACTGACTGAAACAAATATGTAAGGGTATCTCTCCAAATGACTAAAATAATAGAGAGACTGCGAAAAGGAACGGTATGATTTTCTTGTAACCACGTTGTAATTTCACTGAAAATGAAGGTCAAATCTCACCGTTCCTTCTAAAATAACAAACAGCAAAACGTTAACTATGACCTTGAGATATTACGAGCGTTGCTAGGAGATAGATACTGATGCACCTACATGCCAGGAAAGAGATAGCATCCACTGTTGCAGTCCAGTGAAAATTCATGAAGCACCTCGACATTCAAATTAAGTGATGAAGAGTGACCCCAAGTAGTAAAGATGAGAATCTGGACGAGCTGCATCCCACCACCCTCTCAAGTCGCGTGTGCCGTGCGTAGCGCCCCTTCCGTCTCTCCCTCCTCCATCTGCGTCTCCCCGAGTGAGCGTCGAGACGAAACGGTTCTTAAGTGCTCCGTTACAAACAAAATCCAATCTCGGAGAACGGGACTATAAAGACGGGACACTATAATAATCCAATACTGTAGACGGAGCTTCTTGTAGAGTGCTCTGGGCTCATAAAAAGTAAATTACTCATAGTAAAAACAATCCAGTTGGTCAGCAGCTGGGGGCTGAAACACAATCAAGACGAAAAAGGCAGCTCCAGGAGACGAAACGAAAACGAGGTTTTCTTTTACGAGTGATAGACATTAATAAATGTTGTAGGTTTGGTAACTTACAATTAGAGTATTTATTATTTCGGGTTTCTTTTGACAATCCAGTCATAAGAGTATCTTTGTATCTTAAATTTGAAATTAGTGTATCAATTTTTAAATGAAAAAAGTAATAAAATAATTCGCACAATGTTCAGACGTGGCTAGCTTCTTAATACGTACATTCCATAGTATATCCTACTTTCCAGTAATACTAACTTTGCGCATCTAGTACGCCCTTTTTGTTCACTAGCCGAAATAACCTGCGTTAAACGTTTAATAAACATAATCATGTTTTACCAGGAAAAGGATTGAATCCTGCGCATGTTTTGTCCCCGCCCTACTCCTCCTGATCCGACCCACTATGGCCTGCCTCGTCTCTCATCCTCACCCTGCCTCATCCTATCCACCAGCTCTACCTCTCCCTCCTAACTCTTCGTCACCCAACCCTCCTCCTCCCTGCCTCACGCGGCTCGCCCTGCCGCTCCCCACCCTGTCTTGTCCGATATGATCATCGTTGCTTTGGGCAGCTGTAAATAGATGCAGTGTAGCATACTCCTGGCAAACATCCATTAACTGTTTTCTCCTTCAATTACTCAAACTAAATGCGTTATTGTAATGAACCAAAATAATTTGAGTAGGAAACTAGTGGCTTGCACTACTTTCACAGAAAATATTACTCACATCGCTCAAGGGCTACATACTCATTCACATAATAAACAGGAAAGTATTTTTTATGATTTCTTAAACTAAGGTTTCTCTGGTTTTGAAGGTTATGCCAATAAAATCTTATTAAAATAGGAATACAAAATGTTGTTACCATTGAATAAACAAGAAAATCCTCTACTTTAGAGTGGAGATAATTTTAAAAATGTCCTGTAAAACTCTAATTTTCTGTGAAAACCACATCTCAATAGGTCCAGCCATTCCAGACAATAAGAGTTACCTCGGATAAAAAGAGAAGCACGACAAAAATTGTAAAAACAATTATATCTGTCGTAATTTTTGCTTCTGATTTCGAGATCCGAGTATATGCCATCACTTGAAGATGTGTTCAAGAGCTTTGATGACAACTCCCCAAGCAAACAAAACAGAGTTCAAATGTTATCTAAATGGTCTTTTCAACAGATAGGCGTCCAAACCCGATAAGGCGATAAGGAGACAAGAGTCTCGAGCTGCAAAGGCACCTCATCTCCGAGAAGAAGCGCCGAGTTTCCAAGAGAAGCTCCATGGGCGCCCCCGCGGGTCTAAAACGCGTTGCAACCGATGCCACGAAGCCAAGACAGTGCGCCCCTTCTCCGGCTGCTTCTGGAAACTTCTCCAGCTCCAGCGTGGTCGCTTCTCCTCCTCTCCTCCTCCGCAGTCCTCTAGCACTGTCTCGACAAAAGGAATGCCATGCCCGCACAAAACATCAATGTTTCAAATCCTTAATGATGAAAAGAAAACATCGGTGTTAAAAATACGAAATCGCAACGCCGTAGATACGTAGATGTTTTTATCAGAGCAAGGGTAATTCAATGTTTCAAATGAAAATATTGATGTTAACACATAGGTGGCCCGTGGTCATGCCATTAGGGTGTACGTCTCTCTTCTCTCTCCCTCCCTCACCCCTCTCTCTCTCACTCATACACACACACACATTCAAAAGCATGTATCAGATGCACACATATATGCTCATTAACATAAATAATGATCATTAAACACAGAGCATCTTATGAAGTCTGATAGCATGCTGAATGGTATCGGTCAATAGCAGTGAGGGTTCCGCGCACTTACTTTTGTAAACACCTACTTCGACTTCAGTAGGCAAGGATCCCTCCGAAATATTTACTACTAGAGTCGGATTACCGCGTATCTACTCAGCACGTTCCAGAACAGTTTTTCGAGGGGTGTTAAGAGTTTTATTGTACACGTTGATTAAAACCGTTTTTACTTGCGCTTTTGAATTGAGTTGATACTTTTACGTGGCAAGACTCAAGTCATGAGACCTGCTCTTCCGTGGGAGCACGAAAATTTAGCTACGGTATAGAGTGTTTTTAATAAGCTCGCAGTGCAAATTTTAGACTAAAAGCACAAGTTACAGAATACTCAAAACAATTTAAATAAATTGCTTTTTACAGTGTGTGACGAAAGAGCTAATTCAACTCTGTTTCCCTTCAGCAAATATTTCGTCACGCTGACAGAAAATCGATCACACTTCGGTTTTTCAAAACGTATTAAAAAAAGTAGCCAACAACGTACGTTTACAAAATGCATTTGAGTTAATTCGAAATGTACTTGTTTTTGCAACTCCAAAATTTAAGAGAATGTGGTTGTAATATTAAATTGACACAATTCTTATGAATGCAACACTGCACGCAATTATTTTCAAGAGGCATGCGTAAATTAATTAAAAATTTCCTTCATTCGGAAGTTTTTTATATAGTCACATTTTCTTGTTTAAGTATTTTTACATAATTGATTCCTGATGTTTACACTCGACGTAACAACATAGTCATTGTTCACAACAAAAGTTCTGATGTTTTTGCATTCTTTCATGAATGCGCTAAGGGAATTTAATTTTTATGAACAATACACTTGGCAGTTTTATTATGAAATTATCATTTTCTTCTTTAGTACATCTTCGAATCTTCGAACTTTATTCGCGTGCAAATGCAAATTTATTTGAAAATATTAAAGAGAATTAATTCTAAAGAAACTGTGAGCACATTTGAGAGAAACAGAAATTGTAGAAAAGTAAAGAAAACACAGTATTTTAGTATCAAATTCCTCAGCATCTAAAAATATACAACAGCTTTGGTAGAATTACTTAAACAGCGACACATTCCTGGAATCCCGATGAAGGGGTAAGGTATAATTCACTGCCACCAGAAACTCTTCATATTCGTTTCTTTGCAGCGACAGCCCTTCGTTGCTCGTATCTCCTCCTGCTTTCCCTGCGCTATGTTCCATCTGCCATTCCCCCCGCTGCCCTCCCGGCCAGGCGTCCGCGGCGAGCGCCGCGCTGCTTAAGCCGCATAAAAAGCTTAAGGTCCCGTGCAGCAGCAGCGGCGCGGGTGGGGGGGGGACGCGGGTGTTTAAACCTGAAACCCTGGTTCAGAGGTCTCCCCCGGAGGCCTTATGCTGCCCCCACTCCGAGGGGTTAATGAAGGAGGAGTTTCTCCGGAAATTAAGGCTGGCCACGCAGTAATCCGTGCGCACGCGGCATGCGCGGTGGGGGGCGGGAAGGGGGGGCGTGAGGATGAAACATGGGAGCGGGGCGAGTCTGGGTGAAGCGTGGGCACTGACGGGAGCTGGAGGACTGAAAAGGGGTGTTAAAGGATGAGGGAGAAAACAGGAGTGAGTGCGAAGGCGAGAGCGATGATGAACGTGTAGTGGGTTAAGGGCGAGGGCGAGGGCGAGGGCGAGGGCAATAGGAGGCAAGG